>CADEHL010000957.1:0-565000 GCA_902827135.1 Harpagifer antarcticus
CCATCTATAGCCATCCATCATCCATCATCCATCCTCCATCCATCTATCCATCCATCCATCTATAAGACATAAGAGAAGAAAATGCACAATCAGCAGAGAAAATGAGCATGACGGAAAGAGTATATTGTGTGTGTGTGTGTGTATGTGGTGTGTGGTGTGTGTGTGTGTTTTAGTTGGGTCTCATCAGCCGCCCTCACTCTCTCTGTCTTTCCATTCGTTTTCAGACGTGTTATTGATTTTCTGATGCCTTGAAGCAGAGGGCGGCGCAGTGTGTGTGTGGTGTGTGTGTGGTGTGTGTGTGTGTGTGTGGTGTGTGTGTTCTCAGCTGCTGGTCTAACCTCTGTGAAAATCATAAAAGAGTTTGCCTTTCTCTCCTCCCTGGTGTTCCTAAAAAAGACTCTGCCTAATAGGTACAGAGAAAAAAAATAACACTGAGATAAACTGTTCCATATGCCACGGGTGTGGTGTGTGTGTGTGTGTGTGTGTGTGTGTGTGTGTGTGTGTGTGTGTGTGGTGTGTGGTGTGGTGTGTGTGTGGGTGTGTGTGTGTGTGTGTGGGGTGCATAAGCACTTTTGGCACGCAATGTGTGAATGTGTAAGTACAGGTGAGGGTGTGTGAGAAAATGTTCTTAGCCCATTTATGTTAGCAGTGTGTGTTATGAGAGAGTGTGTGTGAAAGCACGAGTAGTGAAAGATATGTTCAGATCCTTTCCTCAAGGTTAAGTAGCAAACAACTACTTATTGAAAAATTGGGTATTTTCTAATATTTGTTCTGGTAAATGAAACGTTTGCAACCTTGTATTTGTTCAGCTGAACTTGATTACATGTTCCACAACAACGACTGGATCGAGGATTTTGACCCAAATCTTTTACACATTTCTTTCACCACATGAACCATTAAAAACACATTGGATTAGCTTAAAAAAGGGCTCTCTTTGCTTAGCTAGCTATTTTGGAGATATGGTTGTAATAGGAACATAATGGTATATGTAAAATACTCATGACATATCACATAAGTAATAAAACACAAGTATACTGTTATACAATTAACTCAAGTATTGAAAGTAAAAGTACTCTTATAAGTACAACAATCTCCCTCTTGGTTAATATATATAATGTAGTGAAGTAGAAGTATAAGAAGGATACATCTCAAGTTGTGTACGGGTTGTGTGTGTGTGTGTGTGTGTGTGTGTGTGTGTGTGTGTGTGTGTGTGTGTGTGCATATCTTAATCTTCCAACTTAGACAAACCCAGCAGAGTTTCCAATACACACTGTTAATAAAGTCTGGCAAGAGCTCTATCTGTCAATGCACACACACACACACACACACACACACACACACACACACACACACACACACACACACACACACACACACACACACACACACACACACACACACACACACACACACACACACACACACACACACACACACACACACACACACACACACACACAAAGAAGGCCCACACACACACAAATACAGACACACAAATACTAGAGATATATCATTAATAAGACTAAAGGGGTGCGTGTGTGTGTGTGTGTGTGCGTGTGGGTGTGTGTGCGCGTGTGTGTGTGTGTAACAGACTGCATGTGGAGAGGTCTATTACCAACATACACCGAGAGCACAGCAGTGGGGCCTGGAGGTAGAAAAGAGAAAAAGCCAAAAAGCAAAAGATGAGAAAGATTGAAAGAGAGAGTGAGAGAAAAAGGTGAAAGCCAGGTAATTGTTGACTGCTGCTCTGCTCTTATCTGGGTTTCTCAGCGCTGTTGTCTGGGCTGCCCGGCTTCTTTCTCACTTTTCAATCTCTGTCTCTCTCTAGGAGTTGACTAAACCTGGCAACCCATATACGTTTCTCTTATTTTTTCTCATCTCCCCAGCACTTGTGTTCTCCCCAATCTCTGTCTTTCTTGTCTTTTATCTACTTTCTGTCAAATTACTGTGGCCTCATCCCATTGAGCGTTTCTTCTTCCTCTTTTCCCTCCTCTCTTCAGACGACATGCAGAGAGCAGTGGACTGGAAAAGAGCAGCAGGAGGGGGGGGGGGGGGGGGGGGGGTTGTGCGGCTAGCCAGGGTTCAGAGGTGAGTCTGGAGCAGGAAACGGGTGGGTGATGGGGCAAAAACAGACTCCCCCTCCCCAGCACACGATCCAGACCAACACCTCAACAACAGGACTATTATAGCTGCAGCTGCTGATACAGCTGGACTCAAAGGAGACTCAAGGTGAGGCCAGTAGGCGCTTCAGAGCTACCACTAATAATCCATCATTGTGCTAAAATAGTGATGATGTTTTTGATACAAGTGGGTAAGATCAGAACTGGAGAAATTGAGTCAATAAAGCTGTATTTACCCTCAGCAGAAACGGTTAAGGTGATTCCCACTGCCGATACCACATGTATTTATAGTTCAGAGTTGGATTTCACGATATGATGATATTACCACCCCGACACCTCAAAAATGTATATACTGCGTATATAGTGGCTACACAGTATGCATTGGTTCTCCAGCTACTTTGACTGTTACTGTCTTCAGACTACCGAAATTGTTGAGGTGCCCTTGAGGAACTTAATGCAACATAATCTTGGATATGGTATTTTGGGATTTACCACCCTTACAGTTTCTTACACTCCAATGTGGTGAATATGGAAAGCTGTACCACAACGTATCCTGTTGTTATGGTGACATTACATCCAAATAACAAAAACTAGCAAGTTGAAAACTTTGCTAACACGGTTTAATATCAAGCAAGAGCAACATCACAAGACACAGTGGACCAGCTAATATTACTAGCCTGGTTTGTTGCCCTCCGTCCGTCTTCCTCCAAGCAGTATAAAAGCGCAGCTAGCAGTGTACATACTAAAACTCCCTAACAGCTAGCAACCTCCGAATCGTGGCAGCAAAGCTAACAGATCTAACAACTTACTAGTTTACAGCATGCTTTGGTTAGCAGTAGTTAGCGGTTAGCGTTATTTTAGCACCAAGTTAAGCTTTTCGGTTCATCAGTTAACTCCATAAACCATTGAAAGTTTAGGCAGGGAAGTTGGGGCACAATAAAGGCTAAAACATTTTCTTAATCAAATAGGATACAATATTACCCAAATCAACCTTAACAAAGCCTTACAAACTTCTCCCTGCCCTGCTGTACACCTGCTTACCAAGTTGCGTTAACTTCCATCAATTGAAACCTTAATAAGGCTGACAGAGTGCCAGTTATGACAAGATAGTACTTTATAGATAGAGTAAAAAAAGCAACTATATTCAAATTCATTGCACGGGTTTAACGATCAGCAATTAGTTGCAGTTTAGCAAACCACCAACAGATAATTGGCTATTAAAGGGTACACACCCACCTGCTCCTGTTGATCTGCTCAGTGGTCAGCAGTAGAAAGCTCTGGTTGTACAAGGCAGCTCCAACTGTGAAGCTAGGAAGTGTGGGTAGTGCTCTGCTTGTTACCATGAGCCTTTATAACATTTCCAAGCATAGTTTCCACCTTGTATAAAGATCATGATCAAAGTCTGATATCCCAATTATGTTTTAGCATTTCCTGCATGTGGTATTTTTGTATTATCGCTTTTATCGTGGGGAATATGCAAAGCAGACAAGTCAACATAAACAAACAGCAGGTTCAGACTGTATTTATGTTTAATTCAAGACAGAAAAAGGTCTTTGGCAACACCAACAGCGACAGGTTACCACGTTGCAGCAAAGTTAGCATCTGCTGTAAACAATGCATCAGTTCTTTATCTACTAGAGAAAAAAAAAGAAGCAGTGAGTCTTTATCCTAGGATCCATGCGGCAAAATCTGATTTGTCAGGGGGCAAGGTGTCTCACTCTTCTTTATCGCACATTAAATTGTTTTCTATAAATCAAGCTGGCTCTTTACTAAGACATCTCCAATGAAACCGTATTTCACACATTGTCCGCCATCCTCCTCACACTTTTCCAAAAGGTCCCCATGGTACTAGAAATAAGTACTTGCTTGGTAGTAAAAGCTACACTGCTCTAACATGGATTTTGCAACAGTTAAGGGTAGCATAGACTTCCCAAGACTCATCAGAAGAGTTTCATTAGTAACTGCAACGCTAAGTTAACTTTTAATTTCCAATATAGGTGCTACACTGAGTAAACACCTGTGTGTTCATTGAGGGAAGTGCTAATGACTATCTTTGATTTTCCACTAGGCCTAGATGACACTCAGCACTACGCAAAGGTAGTTTCTCAACAGCTACGAAGAAAAGCTACTCCCACACTGAGCTTTAAGAGAGCAGCCATGTAGGGGCCCTCCTGCTGCCGATAAGCCTGCGCAGGCCCCTCTGTAGTGCCTGCCCTGTAGAGAGGCCATTAGCCCGGCTGCAACTCCTTCCTGGATAAGCTGCAGCTTACCAGCCTGAGAGCTGCAGGGCAACTTTTTATTGTCCTCTCAAAACTTTATGTGTGAGTGCGGGGCGATAGCTTGGGAGGCATTGTGTGTGCTGTGAGGCTGCGTACAGTATGTGTGTGTGTGTGCTCAAGCTGTGCGCTCCCGGCACTTCCTGCCCACTAACGGCCAGTCCCACGGTAGGGAGGGCGAGCTCCATCGGACCAGAACAATGCCAAAAAAAGGCTGTCATAAAAACAAACTAGCATGCTCTGCTTAGCACGGGCTACAGGAGGGTAGGGGCCTGCTTTCCCTACACACACACACACACACACCCTACTGCCCTCTGCATCATTATACACCCACACACACATCTACACACACAATCTCAGATATCCAGTCATGCACCACTATTTTTGTGTTATATTTTGCTGGTGGCTCATATGCATACACCCAGGACACAAACAGCTAAATATACATATTTCTCTATGCAAAGTACACAAACAAACACACACTTACACATAGCAATGCTGCCACTGACAGTAAACAATGGGAACCTCTGCATTCCCACTGGGTCCAGACAGCTTTGACGTGTCACCAAAACCAGAATAACAAAAAAGAGAACAATTCCAGCGGCCCTCTGAACACGAAACGCAGCGCAGACGGCCGAGCCAGAACACATCTGCTGATTCGGGACGAACAGAACAACAAGCAGCCGACGAACAGGCACGTCGGGGGAAACATACGGAATACCTTACACGGTGCCCCCGAAACACAGTTGGATCGCTGACAAGGGTTTTGGCCGAGCATATTAATATCTCTCTCCAATCCAGCTTTACAATTTCAACCACTGCCAGGGACGGGCAGAAACAGGAGAGATAAGTCCAGCAGCTGTCTGGAGAGAAAATGACTGGACAAGTATCAAATATGATGAAGATTTCTCTCCCTGAGTCTGTATTTTGCGAAATGTTGATGCTCTAAAGAAAAGATTTAGCAAGAAGATATGATATTCCTGTCGTGACAACTGATTAAAGAATGACTTCAAATGTGCTTTTGTGCTGAGAAATAGACAAGATTGGTACCACTCTCATGTTTAAGTGCAAAATGTTTTAGCTCGAGCTAGCTTAGCATAATGTTTCCTCCTACTGCAGCTCCATAACGATTTCTATATTCCCATAACTATGATATTGAATTCAGATCTTTATGAATCAGCACATTCCCCATCCCTCACTGCCAAATGTACTGTATTCATATTTATTGGTATACAGCGTTGTCATCACTTTTAATGATTTTCGACTGCTCAATGAAGAGTAAGCACAAAATCCATTCAACCTCTCAAAACTCGATGGCCTATTTTACATAAGAAACTTGGATGGAAAACAAGTTATTGACAGATGCATACACAGAGTGCAGAGCAATATAGAGAGAGTCAGTTGAGAGACAGCGGAGGAAAGGGGGGGGGGGGGACGCTGGCGGGCAGCAGATGGCCAATAGTGGTCAGCTGGTAACAAACAAGCAGGTCAGGGCTCTCATCCACCTCCATACTACACTCATAAATAATGCATATGGAGCTTCTTCTGAGGACCTCCAGAGTCATATAGGCAGATAGACGGTGTGTCGTGCAGAAGAGACGCAGCAGTAGGGCTGCTCAATTAATCGTATTGTAATCGCAATTACGATTATGGCCTGCAACGATTACGAAAACAACGTAATCGAAATAAAACGATTTTATTAATTTATTATTATTACTTTTTTTGTATTGGTTTTTCAGTTGAATTCTACTTAAAGTTCAGGGTAATCAACTGTTAAAAACATACTGGTCAAAAAAAAATTCTCCAATAAATTGATGTTTTCAAAGTAAATGGATAATCGTTTTGAATTGATATCAATTATTGACCCATATAATCGAGATTATGATATTTCGAGCAGCCCTAGAAGAGACGCAGCAGCTTTATTCGGTGGCGTGGAGCTCTCCAATCTGTTCATTTGTTTCAGACAACAGTGATTAGATTTGTCTGATGCCTCCCACCATGCACTCTGACTTTCTTTAAATGACATGGATCGGCCCGACGGGGGGGACGGGGGGGAAATGAAAGGTCAGAATAAGAAAAGCTTTGATAAACACAACTTTGCAAGAGCATCCAGTTCTACAGACTCGCCTCCAGGAACGTCAGCATGCACCATATTGGATTTTCCACCAGCCTGCATTTCCTGGAAACACTTTTCCTCCCTCAGGCCTTATTTATTTATTGATTGGCTCAAAGGGGGGGCTGCATCATTCATAGCCGGGTGACAAATATCTCTTACCGCTGTGCGCTCTGTATTCTGAGAGTATTGCTTTGTGTTGGTGATAATTTCATATTTGACGACATGGTTTTATTTAATTTAGCTGAATTGATCCGAGAGAAAGATCCATAAGGGTGCTGGAGCTACTTTAAACGCCACTGAAAGGATTATACTACTCTTTCCGAGCATAGCTTTCATTCACAATGGGCTGAATATGCTCTTCTTAATTAACGTTGAGCTATATAAGTGGTAGTGCTTACACTTTGGCAATACAGAAATGACCTCATTATGCTACTTGAATTCAGCCGAAACAGGAGAGAGGAAGAGAGGAAAATAATATGTGCGTACGTGGGTGAGAGACACGGCGGATGAGAGGGAGAAGCTCAAAGGGAAGAGGCTAAGTTGCAGAGGAGAAAAAGCACCTCGTCTCGGAACAACTGCAATCACAGCCCTGCCAAAAGCCTCTGAAAGCATCTTCACTGCCTGATGGAAACTTTGCAACAGACCTCAAAGACACTGACAGGCTGCTGGAGGTTGTGCAGAGTCATGAGTGTGTGCTTTGCCTCGTATGTTAGTAGGCCCTTCTGCAGCACTTTAACATCAATAAATTATAGCGGCATCGACTCTGAGAGATTAGAAACACTCCTGTAAACAAATGAGCCAAGAGGAGTGGGAAGAGCTCAAGGCTCTGCAAATAAAGAAACATAAGCGAATGAAGAAACATCAGCAAACATCGTCATCACTTTGACAATCCATATCGCATTTAGGAAAATAAACACCCGGTGAATACACCATCTGAAGCGTCATAATTACAACGTGACAACATAAAGTCTACTTTGCACTCGGGCAGCTCAATTCATTCGTAATTCATTAATTACGATTTGGCTTTTTTCAGTTGAATTCTATAAAGTTCAGGGTAATCAACTGTTAAAAACATACATTTTAATAAATGGAAGTTTTCAAAATAAATGGATAATCGTTTTTAATAATCGTGATATCAATTGTTGACCCAAAATAATCGAGCAGCCCTACTTTGCACACTAACATTTCTAGATGTGTTAAGTGTTCCCGGACCCATTGTCCAACAGTGCAGCAACACACAATGGAGGTGCTACTCACCGTGTTAAATCACTGGGAAGACATATACATTTCTCATTGTGAAGCTAAATTAGCATTACCATTTCAAATCCTTTCGACAGATGTCCTTTGATTCGCATATTGCAAGGCAAGGCAAGTTTATTTATATAGCACTTTTCAACACAAGGCAATTCAAAGTGCTTTACAAAAAATGAAAGACATTAAGAAAATGGCATTTAATTCAGTCATTAAAAAGAAAAGCTAATAAAATAAACATTAAAAGAAAAATGACATGTATAAAAGTTACAGTGCAGTTTAAGATGTGAAAGTTCAATTAAAAAAGAATTTCCTTCGTGCATAATTGTTCAATCATTACTCGGACACAACAATCAAACAGCCCAATACACATCACAAGTGTGTGGAGGGACGCTACAACATGCAAGGAATAAGCAAAAGGTTACAGATGTACAGCTCTGGAGTAATTCCAGTGTCCGTTGAATTCCAACACAAAGAAATTATGTAGTGTTTAAAGAATAAAACTAAATTTTACTCAAAGACATAGTAAGAGCAGAGAAACTGATAATGCTGCAGTGGTCTCTAATGCATTTTTATCAATTTTGTTTCCATAGAAACGGCAAATGCATTGTCACACACACATTTCCTTTCTGATAAACAGCCTTTGCCTGTTCTAAGGGCTGTGAAATTGGTGAAAATGTGTCTTTATTTGCTCACGTTTGTCCACTTTGCCACCGCACATTTCATCGTAAAGAGAGATTTAGCTTCAGGGCACAACAGACTGGACTGCGCTGTTCTCTTAGTAGAGGTAGAACTTTGTTGAATAGCAGATGGCGGAGGGGGAAAAGGTCAATGAAGCAACCTGAAAAAAGGGGGCCTTCCGACACATTTATCCTCTGCAGGAAGAGAAATGAGGGCACATCACTGGAGGGTATGGAGGGAGGACAAGGAGCATCACGCTAGTTAGAGGAAGAAGGATGGAGGTTTTGGGTCTTAATTTGGACAAAAATAAATCAATGTATAATTTATTATGCTGGTAGCACAATACACAATTTGATGAATGTGCCGTTGACATGCTAATGTGTAAAAAGAAAGCCTATGTGGTTGTGTGTCATTTAGAGAGCCAGACTTCACGTTCAAGTGTCGTTCTTTAAGTCCCCAGCTGTGCACATATCACACCCTCTCTCAACACACACATTATACATTACCTGGTTTATGTAGCGTATAGAGTTCTTAATAAAGAACTTTTAGGAATATTAACGCAGGCACATGCACAGGAAGAATCAAAACACAAGGTGTGTATCACTTTGACCCCGCTCCCTGCCAAAGCCCATTTACCATCGTGTTCATGTAAACAAGCCTCTTCCCTTCCTTCATCTCTAAACATCAGCCTGTCCAGCCCAGCAGACCCCCCCCCCACCCACAGCTGTTCCCCTACAGAACACACACAACACACACACACACACACACACACACACACACACACACACACACACACACACACACACAACACACACACCACACACACACACACAACACACACACCATCTGCTTCTGCTCTCCAGATCTTGCATCTGGCCTGCCATGAACCATATCTCTGTTTGAAACAAACACACTTGATTTACACACACACACACACACACACACACACACACACACACACACACCACACACCACACACACACACACCACACACACACACACACACACACACACACACACACACACACACACCACGTTTCTGTTCTTGCAGCCTCAGAACAGAGAGGGCATAGCCGGAGATGTGAACTCCCTTCAACTCAGCAGGAAACACAGAGAAGCAAAACAAAAGCAAATCTGCTTCTGAAAAATAGTTGTTAAAGAAAAGAAGGTGGATAAAGAAGGAATTAGATGGTTGCAGGATTGAAAGGGATATTTTTGAAGAAAAGAAAACGTACTGTGGGAAGCTGGCAAGTCAACACGTTGCTCAGCGGAGGATGTGAAGAGAAAAAAGCTTCTCCCACCGTCAGAAATACACTATAGTGCTCATTCAAATCCATACGGTCCCGCAGCACCACAGCCAGCACGAGACACAGACTGAATGTTCTGTGTGTGTGTTCCTGTATGCAAAGCCTTTGTGTTGCATAATTAACAGAAATCATCGTGTTATCACGGGCATTTTACCGTGCATTCAGCTGCTCGCCACGTGGGTTACAGTATCAGTTGCATTGATGTGATGCATGTGACACAGAGATGACAATTAAACACACACACACATACACACACACAGCAGACATCTGGCGCAGTGACAATGTAACAGCTATGATGCAATGTTGGCCCTTTGGTGTCAAAACACAGTTTACGTCACACATGCACAAAGATGAGCTGACACACAGTATGACGCAGATTGATTCAGTTTATATTTAGTCAGGAAATATTTTTGATGCACTTTTAAAAAAATAATGTTATTTCTGGCTCCTAAATTGTACACTTGCAGCTTTTCTTTCTTTAAATGATATTACAATGAATATATTTTGGTTGAAGAGTAGAGTGAGGTCAGACAAACTGAAACATGGTTATCTCGGACTGTTGGAAACTCTGACTGACGTATTCAGACATATAGGGACAAAAGAGGAAAGACTCAATGGAGAAAATAACCAGAAAATGTACATTTGATGAAAGTAATCGCCCTGTAGGCTACTGCAGTGAACCGCAGTGTCAAACACAACACCAAGAAAAGACCCATAACACACACACATGCTTTGAGCAACTCTACTTAAGAAATTCTACATTTCTCTATCTTTCACTCAAATACATCAACTCAACATTTACCAAGCATAAGTTAAAACTGTTTTAAGGTAAGGAAATGACTGTATACGCGTGCTTGTTTGTGGGCATGATAGATGCAAGTACTCCTTTGTCTGCATGACTGCGTACCGGTTAATTGTATGTGTGCGTGTGTGTGTGAGGAGCATGAACAGTGTGTGAGGGAAGATGGGAAGGAGGCTGGCTGTCAGGATGTGGAGTCCATTGTTTGTCCGACAATGAAGAGATCGAGTCGGCAGGAGTCCTGTGGCTCTCTCAATGGAGGCATTAACATCTGGGGCCAGAGGGCTGCAGCTTGTGTGTGTGTGGTTGTGTGTTAGTGTGTGTGGCTTTGTTGAAACTGCCCTGGATTTTCAGGGCTTTTTTTCCAGACTGGGAATAATGCACATGTCAGTAAGAATGCTTCAACAACCGAGCTACAGTAGACCACCAGTCTTGTATAATCTTCTCTGCCTATGTGTATCAAGGATTATGTCTTAGTCTCAAGAACTGGATTTTACAAATTAAAAAAGGTGAGCAAAGTGAATTTTAGGTTTGATTATCTCCGGCTACATCTCTCTGTACCGCAAATGTCAACTCCCTGCTGCATGCTAACACTGAATTCTACCAGTGTATTACTTGTATTCATCTTTTCAAACAACACTGTGACACGCACAATCCACCCGGCGCTGACCTCGTGAAAAAGAAACTTTGCGAGAGAGTGACACAGGCAGAAAGTGGATCCTGAAGCACAGTAAATAAAGTCATCCTCCATCCCACGTGGCAATAACATGACTCCACTTCTCCCACAACTGTCTTTATTCCGCAGGGCCGTACCCCCTGTGCTGTCTGAGAGTTAACTGGCAGTGGCACCATCCACCTCGTAAAAAAAAGACAAGGAAAAGCAGGCAGACCCCCCACTCCCCCTCGAACCAAACACCACCTTTTTTTTTAAAATCCTTGCTCACTGTCCAGCCTGCCTTCCTCCTCAGTAATTACGATAATCACTCAACTGAAGCTAATACTTACTTCATTAAAGCAGAAAGGGCATCAGGGGGAGAAAAGTACTCCAAAGTAATATCTCAATTCAGTGGATTATTGTCACAGTTAGACGCTTAATTTTAGAGTGTCAGCTGATGGCAAGCGGGAAATAGAAAGCAGCAAGTCTGTCATGTATAACTTCCTATGTGATGAATGAGCTATTTAGAGCTCTGTTGATGTTCTCAGAAAGACGCTAAAAGTCTAAAACCATGCATTCTTAATTGAGGACAATCTCCCTAACTCGTCTTTAGGTGGTCAATAAGAAGTCACAAAGCAAGTTAGGAGTATTCATGTTATATTGTATTGATGCAATAGAAGAGGGAAAACACTATCAAGCTTCCTAAAAGTTTATTATAAGGCTAAAACTGAAAGATATTATTACAGGACAAAAGTTAATACGAACTGCTTTTGTCCCTGGAGTGCAGATATAATCATGGCATGTTTCAGCACAATCAGGAGTGTGATATTACAGTTTCCCTACAGGGCTGTGATGTGGAGCAGTGTGCTGAGTGAAACACTGAGAACCAGCGGAGTTGATTTTCTTCCAGCAGCTCCTGCCCGCAGTGCGCTGTGTTTACACTGCGAGAAATGGAGATAAAGTTGCAATCGCATTGAGCCCAAAACCCTGCAACACTATAAGCCCCCGTCCACAGCACGCATTGTGTCTGGCGGCGTTCCTATTTACCAAGAAAAGGGGGCAACAGTTGGAGATCCGGAGACTCCAGATCATGTCTTGCACCTCTGCTTGCTTCGTTCTACTTTTAATCCAGGCCGCTGCAACCACCATTACGACAAATAAAGGGCTTACAGTTACTTCCTTATTATAGCGGGGAGTGTTACGGCTCCGCGTCCTGGCGCTTTCCGCTCCGACGACAGATCCAGTATCCTTTTTCTTTCACCGTATCTCGGATTTGTTTCTGAATTTGAGTTACAAATTATTCCACATTGCTCATCAATTTCAGATGAATTCGCCCGCTGGGGTTCCTCTCTTTTCCTTATTTCCTCTTGGTATTTTTTTAAGGTTGACTATAAGGCAAATTAAGGCCATATGATCCTGTCATTCAGTTTTCTACACAGAGGAAACTGGCTCTCCGCGCAACTCCCTCCCAGGGCTTTGTAACACGAAACCAGAGGAGGAGGAGGAGGAGGAGAGGAAGAGGAGGAGGAGGAAGAGGAAAAAGAAAAGAAACGTGAATTTAATCCACTATCTGGGACGAGCTAGATGAGTCTATCCGCCTCTGCGCTGAAGTTTCAGCAGTCCGTACCGACACATACCGTGGCGCTGCGTGTCTGTGCCAATCTCTCACTGGAATGCCCGTGTGTGTATGTATGTGTGAGTGTGTGTGTGTGTGTGTGTGTGTGTGTGTGTGTGTGTGTGACGCTGCAGCGTGTGTGCGCCTCCTCCTGCAGTACGCATCGCAGCAGGACCTGGGAGGATTTCAAAAAAGGCACGCAAACAGGTCTCCTGCCCACTGTCTGAACAAGGGCCCCGACATAGACGAGGGCCCCCAGCAGCCATTCACAGCTTGATTAGGAGCGTTGCATTGTGTGAAAGTGAAGGTCTGTTTTTGGCAAAGTGCTTCCCAACCTGGGGTCTGACCCGAGAGGTCCTTTTGAACGGGGGGAACAGGGTGGCCTGGCTTTAAAAGAGAGCATTGTTAAGGCCCTACACACCAAAGCAACATTAAGGAACTAGTTTTGACTGTTGTGTCGCCTCACGTTTCCTGTTGTCTTGTCTACAAAGTTGCATTTGAACCTGAACACACCACAAAAACTACAAAACATTGCCTTTCAAATACGTACTTCTGCGCCTGCGTGAGATGAAATAACATTACATGTCACTTGTTAGACGCTTTTTATCCAAAGCGACTTACATACATTCAGTACTGTGGACAATCCCCACAGGAGTAATTTGGGGTGAAGTGTCTTGCCCAGGGACACAATGACATGCTGACTGCAGTGGGACTCGAACTTGCTACTTGCTGATTCAAAGTTCAGCTCACTAAGTTCAGCGCACTACACCACTGAGCCACAGCCTCCACAAGAATTCAACCGGAAAACGCAGGTCGTACACAATTCAAAATAAAGTAGCATTTGACGAATATTTTAAACACCACTCTCAGTAAACACTTAGCTTAGTAGTTGTGAGGGTATCCGAGTAAATGAGAGAGAGATGTAACGAGGATTTATAACGTGTGACTTTAGTTGTCTGTGTGTTTTCCTAGTTTGCATTTCTCTTCTCGTGCGCAACTTTTCCTAAACGGAACAGCCAATCAGAGAGGTTTATTTCGCCTACACCCACCGGCAGCAGCACAAGCTTCCAGAAAGTTCGCTGACCATTTGAGCAAATTGTCGTAGTGGCCAAATGGTGGTACTACAACAGTCACTTAATGGAATTTGGACTAAAATTACTTTTTTTCATTGTTGACTTAATGAGAAAGAAATGTCTGTAAATCAGCTCATATGTTTTTTTTTTAGGTAAATCCGCCTAAGTCCTCAACAAAATGAATAGCCTTTATTTAAATGATTAGGTTTTCAAATCGGCTTACTAGTATTAGCTAAATCCAGAGTTATTTTCCCTCCCCGAGACTGGCTAAATGGGGATCGGATAAGTCGACAGACAAACTAGACGTCAAGAGGCGCGCATTCACAACGCAGTACTTTTCCCACAAAGTTCTCATGAACTAAGTACAGATCGCGTTCACACCGGAATAAGTTCCTGGGGGTGGATTAGGCAAATGAAGCCGCTGACGTCACTTCTTCTTCTGCTTTGGGTTTACTGGCAGGCCGCCAAACCACTTCACGGCGTATACTGCCGCCCAAAGTCCCCGGCCGGAAGTCCTCGGAGTTGGGGACTGCTAATGCTAATGCTAATAATGCTAATGCGCGATAGGATAATAAAATGGCGGCTTCACAAAACATTTTGGGAGTTTTACGGGGCGTGGTTTGCAATTCCGCCCAGCCAATCAGACATAGGAACCTTTTTCTCCCACAAAGTACCTGCTCTCTAGCAGGGACTGCAAAGGGGGGTAAAAAAGGTTCTATGAACTAATTTTAATTCCGGCTCTTTTTGGTGTGAACGTAACATTTCGGAACTATAGTCGAACTAAGTGGGAAAAAAGTTATAGCAACTCATTTTTGGCCCATTGAGAGAGCAATAATCAGATCGAAAATTGCTTCCTCGACATGACATGTTGAAACTGCGTAAGTATTTAATAATATTGAGTATGTTTTTTGTGTTTACCTCATAAATTCCTATTTGTCTGCTGCCATCAATATAAATGTTCAGCCTTGTTAAATACCAAATGACAGATTAAAGTCACACAATCATAATTTTGATATGACTATTGTTACTTAACAAGGATGTTTGAGCTTTCTATGGAAGGGACAGGGGAAATCATAAAAGGATGGGAGATCTTGCAAATGATTTTAATTGAGTCAGTGTAACATACTTTCCTTTTGGTGGACTAAAATGTAAAACAAATAATAAGTTATAAACCAGCAGCAGAGGTTCAAATATAATTACTCTTAGTCTCCAGTATGGGGTCAAGCTTCCAACTCAACACTTTCATCCTTTACTCAGGCTTTCTGTTTGAAATGTTGGGTCTCTAACACATTCTATATAATGCTCTATACCCTGTTTGATGTCATCAGAGTTATTCTTCCAGACTTTGAAAAGCCTTTCAAAGCCACCGAAGACATTACCCAGCTGTTTTCACATGCCGAGTATTGCTCTTGTGACTTGTGAGCCTAACTAAATGTGTGAAATTGGTGGAATGCCCCTTTAATAGCTATCTGTGTAACAACATTGGTATTGTGAAAGCAGTGTCTATACATTGTAGAACACGATCTGAATGTACAGGAACATGCAATGAGTCATTTGTCCTCCAGTTCGTTGCCTCAGTGCATGCTGGGAGTTATTGTGCATACAAGCGATATTTCTTTGTAAACTCATACACATTCAATCAATGTTGCTCTAAGTATAAATACATTATCTGAGACTATATACATTCCATCAGAGAATATTTAATTTATCGATAAAGCTCCACATATGATGTGCTGCTTTTATGATGAATGTGCAGTCTCTATAGGAGAGGCTTAATATAAAATGAAAATGTAAATCCCGAGCAGAGTAGACAAAAACACTGTGTTATGATGATGAAGATTAAGTGTGCAGATTATAAGGCAAATATTAGAATGATAATCTCTATGGATTAGCACAGAAAATATTGCACATTATTTTTGTCTCAGTGTAAGTATTGATGCAGCTGCAGACAGCATGGGGCCTTTTAACCCGAGCACAAATCAATAGGCTCAGACCAGCGTTGGGCTATCTCCGAAGACAAGGCCAAAGCATCTTCGAATATGTATCAGCTGTCAGGATACACTCAGCACTTTAATTTGCCGTCTGCCAGCGTATGTCTACCACCTCGTCTCGGCACCGCCTCATGCCTAAACTGTCTGCGGCATCTACATTTACATGCCTCCTGAAGATAGTAACCCAAATCCTCACACAGACAGATTACTAATAAACAAGGCTGAATTATAATGCTCACACACACACACACACACACACACACCACACACACACACACCACACACACACACACACACACACACACACACACACACACACACACACACACACACACACCAACACACACACACACACACACACAGCACACACCACACACACACCACACACACACACACACACCCACACACACACACACACACACAACAACACCACACACACCACACACCACACACCGGGTCATATACGCTGTGGCACAGATCGGTTTGGTTTGAGAGTTAATGAAATTGGATTTAGGACACTAATTTAGAGTCGGACTCTCATTCCACAGCGAGTTAAAAACAGCTCAGTGATGAAAAGAAGAAGTAGCACGGCCTCGGGCCACATCAAGAGAGACGTGTGGGAAGATCTGGGTTTCGTTCTCGAAAGCGGTGCTTAGTGTGGGGAATATGGCCCTCTAGGAATTCAAATAAAAAAGAAAGCATTTGTTAGGAGAGTAATCCTAAGTAGACTTTGACCTTCCCTTTGTCTATCCCAGTCAATAACACTTTAAAATGAAACACTATGATGGAAAATAATTTGCAGGGGTTATTCACACCTACGGTGGTTTAAAATAGACCATATTTAAGAAGAGGCAGCCATGTGTGAGTTCCATGCCTGACCTCCAGTTCGATTTTGTTACTGCACTGCCTATTCAGCAGCCGGCGATGAGTTTCAATGCACCGAATGACTTCATATGGTGTTTTGACTTGTTCTCATTCTCAATTTCCTATATGCTGAGCCGGTGTACTGCCCCCCAGGCCTGCGAAAGCCACTCAGATCTCACTTTAGAAATCCATGCTGCTGATCGGACAATAATGCAGTCTCTCTGCTGTGCTCAGAACTTTACATTTGTCAAAGAAGTAACTCTAACTTTGGTTATTACATTATACTTAGATCTGTTCTCTTTACTTTCTCTGCACTGTACTTCTTTTGTTGTAATAATGGTAATTTCCCTCGCAGCGGGCGGACGAATGAAGGAATTCTGATTCTGCCATATTCGATTATATTAATTATTCAGTTCAGGCTTTAGTTTTAGTGTGACAGTCCAAAATATCTATACTTACAGCACATTTCCAGTCTTTTTTTCTATCCTTTAAAAAGTATCATGGTTTCCCGTCAAACTGCACTGCGGTTTGTTTTAATTTGCACCTCCGCTCCAATGAGTGCTTTTTCCCCCCTTTTTTTTTGTTTTGTTCGAACACCTGCAGTGGGTTGTGAATGAGCACTCAATTTGTCAGCGTTTCTGTTATCAGTCAATGTACAGCCGCCAACACGCTGAAAGCGAAAGCGTTCCGAACACATCAATGCCATTGCTTTGAGCATTAAGGCCTTGAGAGTGTGAAAGCAGAAATTATAGGCTAATGGCTGACAGAGCGGCAAAGAAGATAGCGGCTGATAGCGAAGTCAGCAGCTCTCGCTTACTCTGTTTCTCTCTGCATCTGATAAACAATAACAAGGATATGCCAGTAATTACAGCATTCCAGTAGCATGTTTTTTTAAATAAATTAATATCAGAGGATAAAAAGATGCAGATTAGCATTTTGATTTAGAAGAGCTTTAATAGATCATCTTAAGATGATAAAGACTTTAAATAAACCACATGCTTCTTTAGTCTGTGCGCCTTAAGGCTTGAAAACCCCGGGGGCGCTTTTTTCCGTGCAATTAATTCACACCTAAATATCACTTTTCAACGTTTCTTTTCAAGCGCATGAATGTTACAGAGCGAAAAGTGAAGGAAAGGTTAAGCGAAGGACGTCAACAACCATCAGATTTTTCCAATTGGGTTTATTAATACGTATTCAATCATGTGCAAACACACTACCAACTGAGAGAGAGTTGCACCTATATGCATCATTTGTAATCCGAAACAGGATGTTAAACTATAGTACTCCTAAACCACTAACCTTTCACAATAAAAGCCTTAGTCTTTTGTATCCGCTGGTAAGTTTTTGGGGTCTGGTTTTTCGGCTGTTGATCCAGACCCGTCCTCCGGACCCCCTCCACCACCTAGTTTGACATATTTGACTTTGTGTAGGGACGTCTGGAATCCGTCCCTTGAGGGAGGGGTTATGTCAGGGTTTGAGTTTGTTGTGTCTAGTTGTGGGGTTATTTTGCTGTTCTGTTCTCCCTGTCGTGTTTTCCTCCTTGTTTCTTGTCTGGTCTTCTCCCTGTGTCTTCCTCCCTGTCGTTAGTTTCCCCGGTGTGTCTGATTTGTCTGATTGTGTTCACCTGTTGCCCTTGTGTTTCTCCTCCCCTGCCCGGCTGTTTCTCGTCTCGTGATTACCCCTCCCTGTATTTAGTGTCTTCCTGTGTTCGGTGTCGGTTCATTGTTTGTTTTTTCCTGTCTCCCTCCATGTTGGTCACGTCCGTGTTTTGGGTATTGAATTTTCCTCGTGTTACCTCTGTGCTATCCATGCCATGCTATTTTGCTGATCGGCTTTGAATGAAAGCTCACTTTTGTTTGTAGACCTTGGCCTTTCTTTTGTAATCTGCTTTTGGGTCCTACCTTTCCAAAACCGTAACATATTGTCAATTACATCCCAGTTTGTGGAGACCTTTAGCTTCTTAAGCCCCAAGCCTGTTTTTCAGGTCTCAGGCTCAAAAATGACATTTCCAGAACAAACTACCATAACTACACTTCTAAAAGGGGAAAATTAATAATATTTTTTCTCAAAGTAATGATAAACCTATGAGTTGGATGTAGAGGAGTCAGTTTTTTTATTTTAAAGTAAATTCAGATTGAACATAGTAAAACATTTTAAATGATTGTGTCCGTCCAAAAAAAAAAAAGCATTACATATCCTCCTGGGACCCAGCCCATTGAAAATGTCCTCTGTAGTCGACATTTTGTTAACATGCATCTCCTTTTACTCTTTTGAGCTACTCTTTCAATCCCTGGTGTGCTGTACAGAGGACATCCTGGTCTTTCCAATGATATGACATTGGTTAAAATTGCATGCTGGGAAGTTCCTCTTTCTTTTCATCCAAAATGGCTGGCATACGAAAACAAAATTGTATAGAAGCAGGAAGTCAAATGCTGTTGAATAATTGTAATTTTTACCATGAAAATAATTTATATTCTTGTTTATTAACATGTGAGGAACTATAGAATTAGTTCTGAATGCAATTAAATAATTCAAGTTTTCAAATAACAGCCCTTTTATAAATGTCCATTCTAGTGGACGTCAGGACGTCTTCATGGACTTTATGACTCAATATTGTTGCAGGAGACGGAACTAAAGCAGATATTTTCTGTACCAGAAAGTTAAGGGAGATTCAGATGTTGAGCTCTCAGATGATGAGAGAGATGAGGCTTTCACACCTGGGATAGAAGAGGGTCAAGAAGAAGGGGGGAAAGATGTAGGAGGCTCCATGAGCGCACAGATACAGACAGAGAGACAGATAGGGACGAGCTGGAAAGACATGGCCCCCTGTGGGCCAAGAGTAGCACGTATGTCTTATTGTTGTTTTTATTTGAAGTGGAGCCATGACAAATGAGAGTTGCCTCAGGAATGCAAGCTGTGTTTCTATGAGCAGGTCAATGGAGACAACATCCATAAACTAGTCAAGATGACCCTACAGCCATCTGACTGGAGTCCAATGAGGTACTTTCCCACTACATCGACTACAAAGTCTTTGAAGGTCTGGAAGATTCACCAAAAACCAAACTAGTTTTGTATTGACCAAATAAACAGCAATGTTCAATTCAATTACTTATTCATGTTTTAATAAGGTGAATCTATTCTTGTGTTAATATCACTCTATAACCACAATATACGTTACATAGTCCATCTGTTAATTTTTCGCTGTCTTTTCAAACTAATATGGTCCCGACGTCCTCTACAGTGGACATACTGTAAACATTTTAAAATAAAATAAAATAAAAAAAAAATTTAAATTGCAAGATGTCTTTTAACCCTAAATATGTAGGAAATCACAAAAAAAAGGAAATTGGAAGACACTTTTTTTTCCTCGGGTCCCAGTGAAAACCACCCTTGAAAGATGGATAGTAGACTAAAAGCTTTAGGAATCCAAACTATAACATAAGTACCCAGTATCAAGATTGATACAAAACAGGCTAAATCTGACCTTTTAGAAAGATTTAGCAGAAAAAACCCACTTCTGGGGTCATTTGGGTGGATTTGACCTATCTCTGGCCCCCCTCGGTCTCTGTAGATAAATAAGAACTACGACAGATGTGTAATATTTAATGCAGCCAAACCATTTATACAATGCATTTGTGTGATGACTTTTCAAAGATTAAAGCAAGCACTGCTGAATAAAGCATGATTTATCTTTTACGAAACGTTTTTTTTTAATATGGAATGCAGTTTGGAGGTCAACCAATCACAGAGCTTGAGGACTGTTCACGGCGTTTGTCAAGCTAAGGACATGGGCCGTTTCTCAATCGCGAGGATGCTTGGTTGGTAGCACATGTCTTCCGAGTCACTTCCTTCAGAAGCTAGGCAAGAATCCTTCCTGGCATTTGGAAACGAAGAGTGGAACAGGCTAGCAAGTGTGCAGGTGTGTGTCATATGAGAGGCCCCGCCTTACATTTTCCACCACAGATTTGGGGAAATTGGTCCGTGCGCAAAGCATTGTGGGGATTTGAAGGACGCGAAGTCTACCCATGTGCAGCCTCGAAAGTACCCCCAAACCAAGGACGCGCCCTCGTGGAATTCCAAGGATGCTGGAGATTGGAAACAGTCCTTCGGCGGCACTCGATGACGTAGTATCCTTGAAATATTGGCTTGGAAGCCAGTTTCCTCGCGATTGAGAAACGGCCATGGTGTAGTCCCAAACGATAGCTGAGGATTCTGGGTAGTGTAGTGTCTTCTGCCATCCAAAAACTCTTATAAATATTAGTTTCTCCGAATCGAAGGGGAAAATACAAAAGCATTGTACACAATTTAAACCAATCAATGTTGTGTAATTAACAAGGATAATCTGGTGTTTTTGAGTTGATGAGTAGTGCAGATATCACTGTAAAACCATAGTGTAAACCAATCGACAGTAAGGAGAATACTTATTTCCGGGTGTAAAATCCTCCGTTATCCAATGGAATTGACGCTCACATTGCTCTTTGTGTCCGTAATACAATAAAGGGGACATGATCAAATAGGAATATAATTATCTTTTAAATAACGTTAACTAAAGGGAACAATCTATTTGACACAGCTGACGCTCTGGCCTTCCTCAAAACTAATTTAATAAAAATCACAGTTGTATTACACACACTGCACTGTTTTTTTGAGACCACAAATTCATAACTAATGTAATTTTTTACATTCTGAGGAAAGATAAAAAATGATTATGAATACAAATAAATAAAAATAAGCCTCCCGTGAGTTACTACAAGCTATAAAGTCGATTTTAAAACGTTTTATAGAATAAAAGCTCACTGCGGGACGTTAGAAATGCGTGTGTGCACCACGACAAAGGAGCCTCATTCACTTTACATTGTGGTTGTTTGCGTGACTCCACCACGCAATGTGGTGTTAAGGAGTCGTGGTGGAGTCACACATTCTGGTGAGACCAGGTTGCTAAAACTACATCGTATGTGTTGTCTG
This sequence comes from Harpagifer antarcticus, assembly GCA_902827135.1. Classification (NCBI taxonomy): domain Eukaryota; kingdom Metazoa; phylum Chordata; class Actinopteri; order Perciformes; family Harpagiferidae; genus Harpagifer; species Harpagifer antarcticus. The sequence continues at coordinate 21,714 of CADEHL010000957.1, forward strand.
TATTTGCTTCCCCTGTCGCGAGTTTTGATTGCTCAGTGATGATACTTATATTTATATATACAGGACTGTCTCAGAAAATTAGAATATTGTGATAAAGTTCTTTATTTTCTGTAATGCAATTAAAAAAACAAAAATGTCATACATTCTGGATTCATTACAAATCAACTGAAATATTGCAAGCCTTTTATTATTTTAATATTGCTGATTATGGCATACAGCTTAAGAAAACTCAAAAATCCTATCTCTAAATATTAGAATATCATGAAAAAGTATACTAGTAGGGTGTTCAACGAATCACTTGAATCGTCTAATTAACTCGAAACACCTGCAAGGGTTTCCTGAGCCTTGAAAAACACTCAGCTTGGTTCAGTAAACTAAATCACAAGTATGGGAAGACTGCTGATCTGACTGCTGTCCAGAGGACCGTCATTGACAACCCTCCATCAGAGGGTAAGACACAAAAAGAAATTTCTCAAAGAGCAAGCTGTTCACAGAGTGCAGTTTCAAAGCACATCCACAAAAAGTCTGTTGGAAGGGGGAAATGTGGCAGGAAACGCTGCACAACCAGAGAGATGACCGCAGCCTTAACAGCATTGTGAAGAAGAGTCGCTTCCAGAATTTGGGGGAGCTTCAAAGACAGTGGACTGAAGCTGGAGTCCAGGTATCAAAAGTCACTGTTCACAGACGTATCCGGGAAAATGGGCTACAATAGCCGTATTCCCATGGTCAAAGCCACTTCTGAACTCAAGACAACGGAAGAGGCGTCTGACTTGGGCTAAGGAAAAGAAGCACTGGACAGTTGCACAGTGGTCCAAAGTCCTCTTTCAGACGAAAGCAAGTTTTGTATTTCATTTGGAAGTCAAGGCGCCAGAGTCTGGAGAAAGGCTGGAGAGGAGCAAAATCCAAGTTGCTTGAAATCCAGTGTGAAGTTCCCACAGTCAGCGATGGTTTGGGGAGCCATGTCAGCTGCTGGTGTTGGTCCACTGTGTTTCATCAAGCCCAGAGTAAATGCAGCTGTGTACCAAGAGATTTTAGAGCACTACATGCTTCCGTCTGCTGAAAAGCTCTATGGAGATGAGGAATTCATTTTCCAGCATGATCTGGCACCTGCCCACAGTGCCAAAACCACCAGTAACTGGTGTACTGACCATGGCATTACTGTCCTCGATTGGCCTGCAAATTCCCCTGACCTGAACCCCATAGAGAATATGTGGGGTATTGTGAAGAAGAAGCTGAAAGACACCAGACCCAACAATGCTAATGAGCTAAAGGCCGCTATTGAAGCATCCTGGCATCCATAACACCTCAGCAATGCCAAGGCTGATTGCCTCCATGCCACGCCGCATTGATGCAGTAATCCGTGCAAAAGGATTCCCAACCAAGTACTGAGTGCATTAATGGACATTTTCAAATGTTTGATTGTGTTTGCTGTTATAAATCTTTTTTTTTTACTTGGTCTGAGGAACTATTCTATTTTTGAAATAGGATTTTGAGTTTTCTTAAGCTGTATGCCATATCAGCAATATTAAATAATAAAAGGCTTGCAATATTTCAGGTTGATTTGTAATGAATCCAGAATGTATGACATTTTTGTTTTTTTAATTGCATTACAGAAAATAAAGAACTTTATCACAATATTCTAATTTTCTGAGACAGTCCTGTATATCAATCATCCTCCTGGGATCTCAGCTTGTTAAAGGTGGGGAAGGTAATTCTCTTCAGAAACACTTGTTATATTCCATGGAATGCTCTTAACATCTGATAGCAATGAATAAATTAAATGCTTTGACAATAAATACATATGTCATCTGTGGAAGTCGTGGTAGGCTACAGTAAAAAGCACGACCAATCATCTGAGCCGGCTAAAGTAACTGGATGGCCTACCTGCCTGTCAGCCTTCCATCTGTGCACAAACTTATCTCGTGCCCTCATTGGTCATGTGCACGTTCCTGTGTGTTGGAGGAGGGGCTCTGTAAGGAAGTCTGAAGGAAGAGGCAGATTTGTTTCGGCTGCGTACTTTCAAATTCTAGCGCACTCGAGCTGGTTTCTCCATTCTTACCTACCCTACCTTTAAGTAGCTCACCATCAGACCAAAGACTTCGGGAACGTGTGGCGGAAAAGATTGCTTGTAGCATAGAAGAACGTCTTCACTTCCATAGGGGATAGCAATTTATTAATATTTTCTTTGTCAGATGCAACACTGATGAAAAAAAGGTTGAATACAGGAGGCTGTTAAAATTGGTGTCACCAACTCAATGCAAACGGAGCCAAAGAGCCGCTGGGATATGTTCCTCCCTCACTGAGTTAGGAACTCATAAAGTGAACCGAGTGGGACAGACTGAAACTCACCTCTGGCTTCACTCATTCTCACTTTATGATGTACTTAAACCTCCGCACTGACATGATGAGGCTATACGCCGCTGTGCTTCCTCTAGTATTACCTTGAGACGTATCTGTCGTCTCCTATTGTCTGCCACAATACTTACGTGTTGTGAGTTTGGTGGCTCTCAGTTTCCCCCCTGTTGGATTAGTATTTTGTATTGTATGCTCTTACATGGTTATGAAAAAGATTAGAGGATCTCTTCCTTAACAAATCAAGACTATACCAGTTTACATTTACACCAAACGAATACCCCCAATTCACTGGTTGGTGTTCTCATCAAGGAGGGACAAATGATGGATGGATACATGGTCATCCAAACATAACTTTTCTCACTGACTTTGGGTGTTGTTACCGGCATCAACATGGAAGAGAATATTAAAATAGTAAAGACTGTGACTTGCTGATTTTCTCAATGTGTAAAGCAGCTAATGCAAGTCATTCACAGTGCCATGTGTTACCTTCTGTACTCTCTTTTATATAATCAGACACACACTTTAATGTTGCTGCCACAAGTGAAATCAGTGCTAACTCTGTGATCTGCAGTCACAAGACAATTTATCCGCCAACGCCCATTCTCATTCAATCAAGTGCTATTTTGGGATTTAACTTTTTATTGCAACTTTATGGTCTGCTCACTTTATTGGTTACTTTATTGTCTCCTCACGCTTTATAGTCACTGATTATGTTGGTGTCTTTAGCACTTTTCAGTTTAGTTTTCGCATGCTTATTTAGTTTCAGTAGTGTATAATGTATACAGTTGTCTTGTTTCACCTGTTTCACACTTGTTCTTCTGCTGCCCTGACACTTCAGATAAACACATGTGCAAGCCGACATGAACCTGATGCTTAACGGTTAGCTTCTGTGTGAGGCTGGCACGGGAAATCCTGCTCTTCATATAGTAAAGTAGGAGGGATTAACTCGTGATTCACAATTCAGGTCAATCTTCCAACGGCAACAACAGAGAGAGGGATTTTGCCTGTATTGATGGGAACTAAAACCCTAAAGAGATTCAGCATTGAGGCAGGAGGAACAACAAGTCCTTTAGAATCCTCAACCGGCTGGATGTTAAATCATTGTTTTGCTTCACTTTCCAGTACGTGTTATAGAACTGATGGCACCTAGGCCAGCAGGAATATCATTTTGCAAATTTCTGAGAAAATGTAGAAAGCAGGGCAGGCGGTGGGAAAGTGGGGTAAAGTCTCATTACGAGAGAGAGCACAGGTCATCTCCCATGAGCCTCAGCTCTCTGTGCGCCGCTCTTCTCTGTTTGCTCTGTTCAGACTTTTCCATCACCGTGAGACTTTGGGTTTACTTTGGCTGAGACTTATTATTGTATACTTATCACGGTTATAGCTGGAGAACAGACAATATGAGGCATTACCTCATTTACCTTGCATTGCCTTTCATTATCAGCAGGAGTTTTTAATAGCACAGAGAAGTTCTCAGCTTTGGTGGATGTGAAAACATACTGCACAAGCCTGCTGTCGCTTGTGGAGGATGTAAAAGGTGCAAGACATTAATTGTAAAGCTGTAATGTCTTAATAATAATTATTCAAATGTTATGTTTTCTCTAATCGAAGTCTATAATGTTTGACAGACATGAGCCACATTTAAGTATTCCGAATTGACCTTATAACAGAATTAGGATACTAAACCTTCAGCTGGATCATAAAAAGATTGAAATGAAAAGTAATGAATAGTTTTAACACCCCACAATGGCAGTGTGATTCTAAGCGGCCGAGGACCGAAGTTGTCATAATCAATCTAAAGGTCTTTTCGCAACGTTAGCTTTTAGACAGAAAACTGCTTTCAGCCGCTGCTGATCTGTCACATTTCATCTCATTGCAATTTCATGGGTAAACATTTGTGGAGCGAAGTGGAGAAATCTCCTGTCTTCATCTGAAATGAATGGCCCGAATATTTCATTGCCTCCGCAATCGCCGAGTGGTTAATATCTATTGAGACGAGTGTATTAAAGCCTGCCCCATATGATGAGCAGCTCCATACTTCCCCTGACACAAGAAGGAAATTACAGCTCAACAGAACATAATTTTATTCAACTTGTATATTCATTAAAGGGCGATAGGAAGCGACAAGCAAGGTTTTAATCAGAGCAGTTTTAGGGAGATAAAAAATGAATCGTTAATTCATTGGTTTTTCATTAACGCTTTATAAACATTTCTCATCTTTTCTATCTGACCTGCAGTTGGAATGGTGGTGTTTGATTAGAGGAAAGAAAAGCTTTAATCATAGCAAGGTAGTTGAGTTTAAAAGTGTGCTTTCCCACACTAGAAAGCTTAATTTTCTCTAAAGTCTGGGTGATAGATCAGCTGGATGACAGAGATAAACCTCTGGTTCAAGCCCTGAGTTCCTCACTTAATTTCACAAAGGCGCCAAGCCTATAAATCAGTGTTGGATCTCTGCTCAATTTTGGATATCTGAATAGATTGCCTCACTGATGTTCTTTCACTCTTGATGGGATAACAGCATGCTAATTTACTGTCTTATGCAAAGGCTTCAGGACGTTATTTAAATTCCTCTGGAAACTGTAAATGCTGGGTTTCTCCCGTCCCCAAGCGAGAGTGTGCCTCCTGTCAGTGTAGTGGGAAAAACGCTGAGGGAGGCATGTTTGGGGCCCCTGGGACCCCCGTATCTCTCCTCCCTTCTCCATCTTCTGCTGCCCCTGGCCCCTAGCTAGCTTACTATAATAACCACCAGCGAGTGCCTAACCTTTCCTCAGCTCCATCACTGTTCTTACTGCAAAGTCGGCCTGATGACTCTTTCTCATCTGCAAACACAAACTAGAGAAATTATACATGGGCAGCTTACCTCCTTCACTGTTCCAGGGACGTGCACAGGTACGGGCTAATGTTGCCCGGGCAACGGCCCGTTTGGCATTTTTGGCTGACCTGCCCCTCTGGAGAGAGCGAGAGTTTGTTTTTCTTTTTTCTGTTGTGGCTGAATCAACATGATAAGCCCACAATTAGTATTGTAGCATCTCGCTGCGGGAAACACACTTTGTCAGCGCTGTCATCTGCCGGTGCGTTAAGACCACCTCAGCGTCGGATTTTGGAAACTTGATTTTGAGTTGTCTCATGGCAGTTAGGGTATGAGGGACAAGCCAGGGGACTTTACTTCCTCTTGATACCGTCGGTTATTTTACAAAAAAACACCTAAATATAGCTACTTGTTGTTATTGTGCTTCTGTCTTTCTGTGTCTTTTCATCTGTAAACTCCCTCAACCGGGCCGCTCGCTCTCTTTTCTTGATCGCCCTCTCACGGGTGAACAGTTCAATGTCCCGCTTCATTGTAGGATTTCTGCCATGTCTCTACCACTTTAGTTTGACCATCTCTATTACTAGTATTAAGTTATGGAATACTAAATAAAGAAGTAATTAGAATGATAAGAATAAGAATAATGCGTATTGAACGGGTTTAATTAATTAGTGAGTTTATTTAAGGTAATTAGTTAGAGGCCCTATTTTATCAGTATGTCTGCACAGCAGTTACAATGGTCAAACTATATTAGAACAGGATTGTCCCCAATTTTGTCTTTTAAATAGTTTACTAACATTAGATATTTTGATGAGATATGGACCGCAAAACAAAACATGTCCCTGGTTTTCATTTTTAAAATGAAGTTACCGAATGCAAGTAGTCGCCTTAGCTTATTTGTTATGAGATGTGAATTACTGTTCAATTTAGTTGATGTAAAAATCGTTTGGTTTCTTTTACATTAAAAACAATTTACAATTTTCAAAAGGTCTTGTGTTTCGGGGGGTGGCCCTTTTTCCAGTTTAGAGCAATAGCCCCTCCAAATGTCTGTGTACGCCCCTGCATGTTCTGTTCTCTTGCAGAAGGATACTTGGGAAAAGGCTTTTGGTTTTGCCCGCATTTGGTCTCTCATTTGGGATGCCAAAAGTTGGCCAGCATTTGAATACAAAAAAAGAATCCTTGGTAAAACAATATGGAGCCAGTTTGAAAAAAGGCCATTTTCTGCCTCAGGCTTGTTGGTGGTTGGCTGTGAATGCACATCATTTGTGTCCACTTGTTTTCAAGGAGAAAGCTGCCATGAATGTTGAATACAGCGAGCTCTACCGACTCCGGCATTGGGAATGTGTTTCTGTGACTGTGCATTTTTCATCCACTGAATGCACGATCAGACAACTAGACTTATGACGTGTCCCATAGCCATACTACTTCCTGAATCTAAGCAGCAAGACACTGAGTATTCAGACTGATGATGGACACTAATCCGATGTCAAATACTCACAGCTGCAAAGAAGAAATTGTGGATTGAGGTAAAAGAGCTTTGTGCATCCCGTAGAAAAACAAAAACATATCAAGTCCTTGGAAAACTATTTGGAATATTTGTTTTTGTGAAATCATTCTTACGTTAGCTGATATCATACTACCATCTTAGTTCAAACACAAGTACAAGGCTGATGGTAATGTGATCTCCCCTGAATGCCATCACCACATTTCCTAGCAATCCATCTACTAATGTTGAGACAATTTGAGACCCTCAAAACTACTGATTAGAAAAAGTATGGTGGTGCAAAAGGAATAATTAAGGGATAACCAAAGTCATCAGAACACATTGCCTGGAAACCATAATTATACTGTATATACTTGATTAGCTAATCCATCTAGTAGCTAGTGAAATATCTCTAGAGTTCACCATGGATATCTCAACTAAGTTTCAAAGCAATTCAGCAGACATTTGTTGAGATATTCCAGTCTGGGTCAAAGTGTTGGACTGAACCAACACATGCCCTGCCTAAATGTAACAGCTGGCATATGGATGAAAGAAATGCAACATGTATACATTACTTAGATGTTATTGAGAGTTATTCTTGATCGCTGAGGACAATGGCTTGGTAAAGACATCGATGTGAAAGCCACACGGCAGAGAGGATTACCTTCCTGCCACATTGTTCAAATCTGTCTTGTTTTTTTCCACCCACTGTCATCTAATGCAATCATTCTTCAATCAGTGTTCGACGGTGAAAATCTAATCACACTGGTTTGAGGTTTCAGAAAGCCATCTGCCATAATCCAATTCTCGACAAACATCCGTGTCACGGCGCTCCCTCTGCCACTGTAACAACTACCCACTTCAGCTGGCTAATTTCACAGGTTCATCTTGTTAGGGAGGAGATGGATATGAAGGGTTGGACGGTGTTTGAATTCTGGAGACAGCCGCTACCAACTCCCACACCCAAACCCATCCCAGCGAGGACATTTCCCACTGTTCTGACCCTGTGTGGCCCCCACACTTCTGGACAATGATGGACAGACACTCAGCTTTTCTCTGGCTGCCAAAGCCCCCTGCCTTCTGCCACATCTTGCATTCTCCAGAGCCGGGGCGTAGGAATGTCTTTCCAAGACATCTTTGCAATCCTAAAGGGCAACTTGCTCAACCGTGAAAAGCAGTCGAAATACTTACACTTGCCATAAATACCCATAAGCAAGGCAATCTTTCATGCTTTATAATGCTGTCCCGGGCAACACAGCAACACTGAGGGCCTCTGATAGGGAAAACAAAAGACAAATTACTTACCGTGCCCTTTTCTAATCTATCAATTTCTTCTAGAGCCCTTTGTCCTTCATGCCGGGTGCCACATGCGGGCCTGGCTGCAGGCAGCTGTGATTGTATCGCCCTGAAAAAGCCTTCGACAGTGTTTCAACTTGCTCAGACACATTTATTCAATGACCTTTAGCCAAAACCACCTTGAGTGAGATGTTCCCAAAGTTCAGCCTGACATATCTGCCTCACTGTTGCAAATAGGGCTTGTCAAGCTCCCTGGAAATCTCTATCAGACACTCCTGCAGTAGCCAAAATGAGATGTTTCCAAGCATTTATACTGGGCTCCATAGGATTGTTTAGTGATATTTAGCATCTCCTGGCTCTCGATACAGCCATTGGAGTGTCTCCATCCTGTTGGGTTAGTGAGTGGACTGGTACCATTAGCAGACAGACTGTGGGCACTGACTGGAGGACTTAAGACCCATTGTTAGACGAGTAGTTTAAATACCAGCATGTTGTTAATACCCCCACACGCTGATTCACACATAATGCCTTCTCACATGAACACGGAAAACGCGTCAACACTCCTACCTTTGTGCTCTATCTTCACCACTGTTATTTCCAATAGCTCCTCTGTGTCTGTGTGTATGGAGCAGTCAGTACAGTATATAACAGTTCAGTTCTTTCTAGAAAGAGAGGTGAACTGTGCTGAATAACCACTTAACCCTCATTCTCCCCCTATGCCAACCTCCCATGGCAAACCCAATAAAGCCTGGATTATTTTTATAACACAACGTATGGCTGCTGACTTTACAAGCTCCCCTCCAGCTCCTGGGTGTTAGACAGAGGGGGAGGAAGCAGAGGAAAAGGAAAGAAAGGCCAGGTCAAAACCACTCTGTGCTTCTAAAAGGGCAGTATATCAAAACCATCAATGAAGGCCTTTTCTGCTGGGAGGAAAAATAAACACCCTGACTGATCCTTTTTCTTTTTCCTTTTCTTCAGTCTGGCGCTACAGAGGGAACCACTGTAGCTACAGTTGCCGACCAGACCTGGTGGCTTTCCTGTCCTGTCCGCTATTATCTTTATCTCGTGGAAAGGTCAAGTTCAGTTGTGTTTGTACAGCTAAAGAGGTTCCCTGTCTGCGACGACATAGGCTGGGCAAAAAAAATATGTGTAATCTTGGTAGACTTCCTGTCACAAATCAGTTGTACTCCTGTTAAACTAGAGACTGCTTTTGTTATGACATTCTCAAGTTAAATCATCCTAAACATAACACAAATCCATATATAAGGCCATATTCCAAGGCAAAATGAAAAGCTTGTGGTCCAGTGTTAATTTCATCAACGAAAACTATGATGAAAAATGTTCGTCAATGGACCTTTTTTACATGACTAAGACGTGACGACGACGAGCTGAAAATAGATTCTTGATAATAAAAACTATGACGAAATGTATATTTAGTTTCGTTGACGAGACGGGACTAAGGTGTTAATGGTGGACTATCGGACATTCAAAATGCAGGATATTTTCCCCCAATTGTCCCTCTGGTCTGTCAAAATGCATCTTCCGTTTTTAACTTGCAATATCATTATTTCCGCTCTCTTCATTCTAGAAGAGCGGTCGCCCTGTGTCTCTGTGTGTGCGGGGGGCGGGGCCTACCAGACACGCTACATCGGTGTGCTCACAGATTTTTAAGAGTAGTAGGCCTACTGTTAAAAACCTGAACGATACCCATCCCTAGATATTACACAAGTAAAGTGTTAAGAGAGTGAAATGTTGCGTTTCGAATTTCAACACATTGATTCCAATTTCGGATACATGTATTTACCTAACTGAATTGCATTTAAAGAGAGAACACATTTTGACTAAAAGTTTTTGTCGACTAAAACTAGACTAAAACTATTCAATTCAATTCAAAACCTTTAATTACCTGCAGCAGTAGGTTCCACAAGAAGACATAAAAACATAAACAACAGAACAACAAAAGGACATCATACAGCAACATGTACAGGGATTACAATTTACATATTTAACCACATGTACAGGTACCAACAGCATCTGATTTTGTAGCATCCAACCGAGCTTTAAAAACATGTAGTGGTACTAGCTTGGTAATTTTTCATTATTTTTGCAGACTGTTCCAAGTTAGTGGAGCTGCAAATCTAAAAGCTTTCTTCCCTAAGACAGTCCTAGCACTTGGCACATTTAATAAAACCACAGCATGCGATCAGGCAATAAGTACTTTCAATTCACAGAGAGATCAGGGAGCAGATATAAGATGGTAGTTTATCCAACATGGCTTTGTAAATGAAAAAGTACCAGTGACTGAGCCTCCGTACAGTAAGTGATGGCATAACCACCTTGGTATACAGGGTACAGTGATGCGTAAGTGCTTTACAATTTGTCAAAAATCTCAGGGCACTGTGATACGCAGCATCTAACTTGCTCAGGTAATTGGCAGGTGCATTCATATATAACAAATCACCATTTCCAGCACAGGTAAAAAGGTCACAGTGACTAGCCTTTTCCTGGCCTCAAGCGAGAAACAGGACTTATTTCTGTAAAAGAAACCTAGCCTAACCCTCAGCTTTTTAAGCAGGTTATTTACATGAAATTTAAAAGTGAGATAATCATCAAGCCAGATACCCAGGTATTTGTAACAGGTAACCACTTCAAGTTGTATTCCTTGCGTGGTTACAATATCCAAAGCAGTCTCCAGTGTATTTTTAGCTTTAGAAAAGAGCATTACCTTGGTTATTATCCACATTTAAAGAAGCTTAAGCACAGAGAGCTGAGCCTGAATAATGTTAAAAACAGCCTGTAATTTAACAACAGCATCGTTAATCAAGGGACCTGCACAGTACATAACGGTATCGTCCGCATAAAATGTAGGTTGCTCCTTCGACATTTTCACCTAAAACTATTAATATAGATAGAGAATAATAGCGGACCTAAAACAGAACCTTGAGGAACACCATTAGTGATGTTTAACCACTCAGAAGACAGCCCATCAAACTGAACACATTGGGACCTTTCAGAAAGGTAGTTCACAAACCACCCCACTGCATGGCTGGATATGCCAATACTGACCAGCCTCTGCTTCAAAATGCGATGATCGACGGTATCAAAAGCTTTGGATAGGTCAACAAATAGAGCTGCACAACTCTGCTTATTATCTAAAATACTCGTAATATCATTCACCACTTTCATTGTGGCAGTAATGGGGCTATGTTGCTTTCTGAAGCCTGACTGATGTTTAGACAGGATGTCATTTGTACATAAAAACTCCTTTACCTGTTTCACTCACTAGGCGTTCAAGAACCTTAGCCAGAACTGACAATTTAGAGATGGGTCGATAATTGTTTAATAAGGTGGCCTCCCCTCCTTTTAGTAGTGGCAGGACATACGCTGACTTCCATACTTTTGGGATTTTGTTCGTGCTGAGGGAGAGGTTAAAAAGAGTAGTGAAAGGTGGAGCAATAAAATCTGCAGCAATCTTTAAAAAGAAAGTTTCTACGTTGTCCGGACCAACTTCATCGACTATGAAGGATAAAAAGGACTAAAATGTGACTAAAACTAATAAGCTTTTTCGTCATAAAGTCTAAATTAAAAATAGCTACCAAAATTAAAACTATGTGGTCATGGAGATACACTTGGCTTCTTTTTAGCTTTTGCACATCTGGCAAAACACGGCGTAAATTTGTCCCAAAATTCCTAATTCATAGAGAAACTGACCAAAACGGCTGTCACGTCACAGAAAGGTTGTTGCATGAAAACTCAAGATTTAGATTTCTCATTCTCAAGCCCTTTATATGGAACTGACCAAATATAAGGTAATCGGACTAAATCTGTAGGAGGAGTTAGCCAAAAACGAAATACAAAATGGCTGACTCCCTGTTGTGTTTACTGTACTGTTTTGTATGTCTCACCATGCCTACCAAATGTCCTATGTCGACTTGAAAGAGGGAAGTTTACTTTGAAAACTGGTTGTGGGCGTGGCTTCATCAATTCGCTGTGCGAGCTTTGGAAAGTTTCAGAGTCTGAAACTTCCCCCAGCCCAATGGTTTCGTAGTGAAAAAGATTGTCGAAGGATAAAGTAGGTTTCTTAAACTGTTAGACAATTTGACAAGCAGTTCTGATAAAGCATACTGGCAGCTTGAGATTCTGCACCATTCCCCACTCCAACCCTGTTTGAAAGGTTCCTAATTTTATTGAGTGAACATATTGCAGAGGCATTGTTGCCAAAATCTATTCGGTTTCCCTGACAAAAGAGGCAGAAGTTTATTAGGCGCATTCACACCGCAGTACTTTCCCCACAAAGGTTCATCAGAACTTAGTTCATGAGAACTCTTTAGTTCTCATGAACTAAGTACAGATTGCGTTCACACCTGAATAAGTCCCTGGGGGAGGATTAGGCAAATGAAGCCGCTGACGTCACTTCTTCTTCTTCTGCTTTTGGGTTTACTGGCAGGCCGCACACCACTTCACGGCGTATACTGCCGCCCAAAGTCCCCGGAGTTGGGGACTGGCTTCAGTAGAAGCTGCTGGGACTCCCAGCAGCTTCTACTGAAGCCTTCCGAGTAAATCGCCAGAACGCCGACACCATCCTCATCTCCACCGCTCCCCATGTTTTATTTTGTGTTGCCATAAGTTAGTCTCTCTGCGTTTCTGCGCTGGGCTAATGCTAATAATGCTAATGCGAGGATAATAAAATGGCGGCTTCACAAAACTTTTTGGGGAGGTTTACGGGGCGTGGTTTGCAATCCGCCCAGACCAATCAGACATAGGAACCTTTTTCTCCAACGAAAGTGCTCATCTAGCAGGGACGGAAAAAGGGGGTTCTGATGAACAAATTTTTGTTCCGGCTCTTTTTGTGTGAACGAGACATTTCGGAACTATATCGGAACTAAAGTGGGAAAAGTACTGCGGTGTGAACGCGCCTAATTGGAAACTCTGACAGTGAGAGAGCACACTGCCTAAGAGGAGTATGATTTATATGCCGGGTAATGTACAGCAACTCACAATCCATTGGATTCCTTTTAAAAATTATATTTATTCATCTGCTTATAGCAAAAAAATTTTTTGCCACTATATTACTTAGCCATAAAATTGTCAACTGCATCCTCTTAGCCTTTAACATTAGAGACTCAACTTAATTTCCCTGCCTTCTCCTTGTCCCTTGATTAAATCAAAGTCGAGAGAATATTTCCTCGAGGCAAAGACAACTTTTCTGCCGTGTGTAGTCTGATCTCAGCGCGATGTGTGCGGGGACGATGACTCACGAAAATGAATCACGGGCGACTGCAGTGCCGGGACGGTTTTCCTAGATAATTCAACTTTAATCTTATATTAGAACGGGGTGATAACAAAAGTAAAGACTTCTGTGTGTGATTGGAAACTGTAATGTGGCATTACTTAAATTGAAATAGTAATTTGTTTCACTCCATTGTTGGTCTGTGAGGACGGCTGGGCTACAGAGCTGCTGCATCAGCATGTGTGCAGTAATGTGATAGCGAGGGCTGGCCGCACAAAGAAAACACAACCAGCTCTGTAACAACCCTCCCAGTGAGACCATGGGAGGGGTGGGCAGGGGGGGGGGATTATGCTGCCTTCAAATGCAGGTGGAATACTGTAATCTTAAATTGAGCGCATGTGAAAAACATTACATGTGGTAGCCTGAACTGCAGAGATGTGACCTTTAAAGCAGGAAAGCTGTAAAATGTACCAAATATGACTTTGTTAAATCTCTTTTAGTGCCATATGGTCCCAGTTTTTTTTACATTACTTTCTTCCTATTACATTCAGTCGATTGTATTTTTAATGCATTTTGTCTTCAACGTTGCAGAAGCTTAGAAAAGCCTCTTTTTTCTTCATCTAAATAACCTGACTGCTGTTTTAGTGTTAGTCATATTTATGGGAGAAAGGGTTTATGGAGAGCACTTAAGTTGAAATTGCATTCTTTAAAGCAATACTCATTTCCAACAGAGATGTGTGCAATCATATGGCAGTAGGAGATGGTTAGTAGTTGGCAAGGCAATATGAGTTAATGCTACCTTAAATTCCTTTACATGATAGCAAAGGTGTTTTTTTTTCTGGAGCTAGTTGGACTTAATTATATTGAGGAGGGGATATGGATTAAATTCAAGAGGGACCAAGGCACATAATCATTAGTTAAGAGCCATATGTCTAATCTGAACTCATATGATATCATTATTTCTTTGTCAAACACAAGGATGGCAGGAAACAGATATAATTTTTTACTGCCAGATGAATTGGCGACCCCCTGAACCCCCCCATCTGTTAAAAATGAAAATCAAAACATTCCCATCAGTCTCAGCTGTACTTTGTTTACTCATTATAAACTATTTTTTTTTTAGATCCAATCAGTTTAATCTAAACATATTTACCACTCTGTATCATTTCTATGCTCAGTTTCATGAAATAACATTTCAATATAGGTTAAAGTGCTTAACTGGGTCTCCAGCTGTAGGGATATGGGAGTGGGGTGGGTGGTCAGGACGGGACAGATGTGTTTAAGCTGGCAGGGAAAGTAAAATGGAGGAGGAGGGGTGGAGAAACTTCCCCCAAGGCCCTGCAGCTTTCATCGAAACACTTCCTGGTTCTGAACTTAAATCCCCCCTCGTCCCTCCCTAGGGTGGTATCCCCTGACTGGGCTGCGTTTCATCATGTGACGGAGAGAACATTGTGTGCTGGCGTTTAAAAAAAGCAGGCTGTAGCTCGGTGTGTACAGACCTGGATAACACGACACATATGGTACAAATTGGTGACATAACGGCTCCATGTGACTTTCCCCTGTTCTCTTATATACGTTTATATCTCATATAATCACAAGTACACGTGTTCAGACACACAGAGCTCTTCTGTCAGACTCTGGTGGGATGAGAACAGAGCATGCGACCTTGATATGAACAACACAGAGACCGGGCGCTTTGAGAACAGTTAAAATTCTGTTTGCAAATGCTGTAATAAACACACAGCGCACAGACATTCAAAGGTCTTATTGTCATAGGAACAAAGCTTCCGTGTAGAAATGGCAATGAAAAATCTTATGAGCTCCTCCAACAATCCAACATATATATATATATTTTTTGTTTACGCTGTTATGGACAATCTTGCACTAATGTACATTCCCAAAGTTGAGTGGGGGGGGGGGGGGTTAGGACAGAGAGTGAATACACATACTATACAGAGATGCTGTTTGAGAAACCAATGTGAGTTTGGAACATTGAACAATGTAAATCTATTCTAGTAGACCTCAACAATGGAATTATGATCAGTAGAAACGGCCATGACATGGGACCTTTAAAGTGTGCACATGTATACATGTGTCTGTTGATTGTGCATATATAGGATATACATATTTTATACATATTTGTATATTCCGGATTGTGGGAAACGGTATTTCGATCTCTCTGTCTGTACACCACAAACTGAAATAATGACAATAAAGTTGACTTTGACTTTGATATATAATAAAATACATTACATTGCATTGTGACCTTTTAAAGCAGGAAAGCTGTAAAATGTACCAAATATGACATTGCAAATACAAAATAAAAAGTAATGCAAAAAGTCTATATACATAAATACAATATGATATTATGTTCTACACCCCCTGTGTTTGGTTTGCACTGATCCAGTTGGGTAGAAAGGGGAGGAAAAAAAGCTTTTGAAATGTGAAACCTCCATCATCAGCCCCAGCGCTCCCCTCCAGCAGCAGGAGAAACACGGGCCTCTGTTGTCTCAGCCGGAGCCTTTGGATACTTTCTGAACCTTTCTCCCTGTGGACGCACAGCATAGAGGCCTTGTTGTACCGAGGAGCATGTGAACGCTCTGCTGACTGGAGTGTAGTGGGCAATGTGACTCGTTGCTGTAACAAGGTCGGCCTGCGCATAGATATAGGCTATTATAGACTTAAAGTGTGTGTCAGTATTTTATAATGACAGTGCAGGAATAAGAAATGCTAAATTAGTGAATGTATTGTTACATAGAAAAATAGTTATTTAGAGCAGGGTTTAGATACTGAATCAATCATTGTGTCCCTCAAATCAGGCATATCGGCTAGTTCCTGCTAAAGTCCATTAAAGGTCACCTAATATGCAAAATCCTTTCTTGATGTCTCTTCTACATCACATGTGTCCCCTCTTCCTTCATGTCTCTTCTACATCAGCATGTGTCCCCTCTTCTTCATGTCTCTTCCACATCACATGTGTACCCCTCTTCTTCATGTCTCTTCTACATCAGCAGTGTCCCCTCTTCTTCATGTCTCTTCTACATCAACATGTGTCCCTCTTCTTCATGTCTCCCTACATCAACATGTGTCCCCTCTTCGTCTTCTGTCTTCCACATCAACATGTGTCCCCTCTTCTTCATGTCTCTTCTACATCAGCATGTGTCCCCTCTTCTTCATAGTCTCTTATACATCACATGTGTCCCCTCTTCGTCAGGTCTCTTCTACATCAACGTGTGTCCCCTCTTCTTCATGTCTCTTCTACATCAACATGTGTCCCCTCTTCTTCATGTCTCTTCTACATCAACATGTGTCCCCTCTTCTTCATGTCTCTTCTACATCAACATGTGTCCCCTCTTCTTCATGTCTCTTCTACATCAACATGTGTCCCCTCTTCTTCATGTCTTTTCTACATCAACATGTGTCCCCTCTTCTTCATGTTTTTCTACATCAACATGTGTCCCTCTTCTTCAGGTCCTCTTCTACATCAACATTGTCCTCTTCTTCATGTCTTCACATCAACATGTTGTCCCCTCTTCTTCATGTCTCTTCTACATCAACATGTGTCCCCGCTTCTCCATGTCTCTTCTACATCAACATGTGTCCCCTCTGTGGAAAAGATACTCGGAAAGTTTCAGGAACAAAGATTCTCTCTCTTTAGGCGCATTCACACTGCGGTACTTTTCCCACAAAGGTTCATGCCGAACTTAGTTCATGAGAACTCTTTTATCGCGTTCACACCCAAAAAGAGCCGGTACTAAAAGTAGTTAATGTGAACCTTTTTACCCCCCTTTTTTACCCCCCGCGGACTTTCGAGCGGCTCTTTTGTGAGAAAAGAGCTATATTTCTGATTGGCTGGGCGATTGCAAACCACGCCCCGTAAAACTCCCAAAAGGTTTGTGAAGCCGCCATTTTATTATCCTCGCATTAGCATTATTAGCATTAGCATTAGCCCAGGCGCAGAAACGCAGAGAGACTAACTTATGGCAACACAAAATAAAACATGGGAGCGGTGGAGATGAGGAGGGTGTCGCGTTCTGGCGATTTACTCGGAAGGCTTCAGTAGAAGCTGCTGGGAGTCCCAGCAGCTTCTACTGAAGCCTTCCCCAACTCCGGGGGGACTTCCGGCCGGGGACTGTGGGCGGCAGTATACGCCGTGAAGTTGTTTGTAGCCTGCCAGTAAACCCAAAGCAGAAGAAGAAGAAGTGAGGTCAGCGGCTTCATTTGCCTAATCCACCCCCAGTGACTTTTTCCGGTGTGAACGCGATCTGTACTTAGTTCATGAGAACTAAAGAGTTCGCATGAACTAAGTTCGCATGAACCTTTGTGGGAAAGTACTGCGGTGTGAATGCGCCTTTTTTGATCCATTTCTATAAAAACCTGTCTGAAAATGAGCTGATCAGATTTCGGCCACTCTATGATGTCATAACGATGTTTTTTGGCTTGTGTAACCATTAGCCAATCACCAACCAAGGTAACCCCCCCCCCCCAACCTTATCAACTGAATCTCCTCCTAGAGCACCATTGTGTTATTTTTATAACCTAAATCTCTCTCAGAGGGGGCGTGGGGAGGGGCTCCTTATTTTCCTCTAAAATAACAGACAGAGAATCAGCACTTTGGAAACAGGGCTGAAACAGAGGGGATTATGGGTAATGCTGCAATGATCTGTTTGGTGTTTCAGCCAATCAGAGACATGTTCTGGATATATCTGAGACCTATGATATATTGATGAAAAACACTATAATAGGAGACCTTTAAGATGTGCAACATTAATAACAGGTAGTGTTGCAGTATGGCCACAGGTTCTAGATTTAAAATTCAATATTCAAAGGCTGTGTGTTTGTTTTGGAATTAATAATCTAAAGTCCCAGGCTCCTCCAACAATGATATCTAAATATATTTAAGACTCAATAAAAAGAGTGCAAGAATATTTCTAGTGACTGATATGCACGTAGATACAGAATGTGATGTAAGATGTTCGCCATGCTGGTTGTGCAATATGTCTTCGTTCTCAGCGGGTGAGATGATGCTAACTGTTACACTAAAGCTACGTGTTGTTGTTGTTGTTGTTGCAGAGTGTTTTATCTTCTGTGGAACTCTGAGGCGGAGAACCGAACACATTTCCCTGCGGGGACATTAAAAGTACATCTTATCTTTCTCATCTTATGTAAAAACGGTCTGTGAAAAGCCCTCTATTACAGAACAACATACAGAGTTGGATCAATCTTTCTCCGACACTGAGACAAACTAAGCTTCACAAATATAGTGTTTGATGCGGGGCTATTGTGTTTTACAGGCTGTTTTGAATACAAGCCTTTTCAAAAACGCTAATTCTCGCACATTAATTGACAAGGCTTTCTTGCGTTAACAACAGACAGGTATTATAAAGAAAACTGAAATGAAAGGAGGAGATGGAGGAAAATATTTGTTGCTGCTAAGAAACCATGTTAACCCAGTTGCTCCTATCATGGAAACCGATTCTCTAAGATTTCAGAATACAGGGGCACTGGCAGAAATCAAAGGAGTTGCCTATCTGCACGCTTTACATCAGATATGGTTACCCCTTTCAACTTTAAATGTGTCCGCACTTGTATGAAATACTTTGGTATGGACTTCGGTAAGTGCCAGACCAGACCTGAACACAATTAAGCCAGTTTTTACAGAGGATAAAGCAACACCTAGAAAACCTAGGAAATTATTAGAACAAAGCTTATTGGGGAAAATCAATTTCCACATGACCGTTAGTCTTACATTTAATCATAGATGCTGCGGATAAAGTTGCCGAGCAATATTTTTAAACAATTGAAATCACTTAATGAAGCTTTTCCGTGGGAAGGAAAAGAGCCTCAAATTGGTTTTAAACAGATTCAGACCTCCAAAGTATTGAGCTATTTAAAATGGCATTGTAGCCGGAAGGGGAAAAGGAAACATTAGTGCAAATAGAAATACATACAACAGCCCTTATTAGAGTTATGTTCATTTTTAGCCTCGTATTTGTATTTTGTGGCCTCTAATGTTCAACCAGAGCCCAGTCTGCTCTGATTGGTTAGCTGGCCGGCTCTGTTGTAATTGGTCAACCGCTTGGAGATGTCCCGACCCTTAGCCTATCACGTACAATGTGTTGGAGCGCTAGCCAATAGAAGCGTGAGTGTCACATAGTTATGTCACTAAGTTCCTGAAGTAAACATGGAATCCAATGGAGCGTTAGAAGCAGGTAGGGAGTGTGTTGGAGAGAAACTCTGCAGGGAACACAGGGATTTCAGCCTTTGCAGACCAGTACAATGCACACAAAACTATAGAACACACTACAGGAAAGTGAGAAGCCCCTAAAGCACAATAGGGCCTTTTTAAAATGCGAATAAATAACGTATTTTCCTGTGGCGTCACCCTCAGGCCAAGCTTTACTGTCCCCGCACAGGTAAAGAAGTCAAATCCAACAAGTCATTGACAGTCTCGTGGTATTCTAACCGGCTTGTAGATTTAACCTCACTAATCTATAAGTCACTCTCTCCCTCTCTCTCTTGTGTAGATTCAGCTCATGGTTAAACAATAGAGGACTGGGGCTTTTAACATGCAGTATAAACTCACTATACTATCTCTGTTGTGCAGCACATGACCGTGCATGTGTTTACACGCCATCTGCATGTCGGCATGTGTCCGCACGACTACCGCAGCCTAAATGTGTGAATATCTTCAACGTGTTGTGCGCTCTGTGAGCATCCGTCGCATCTGGAGGTCCTCGGGGAGGAGCAGATCTGTTAAATGCGCCGCAGCTACTGGAATCCCACTCATCTGCTCTGGAGTGAGCAGGCATAAACAGGAACCCCTGGGAGCCGATAATATGTTAAACGATCTGACTCCAGTCCTGCTCAACCATATCCAGCCCAGGCAGTATGCAGAGATATGAGGATGTGATGTGTGTCTCTGCGACAAGAGTTCTGTGGGGGTATTATGGGTACTGCTGCCTTAAGATGAATGACACTAAGCCGAGAGAGAAACAGTTGGGAAAAAAAGGAGAAAACGGATGCATAACCAAGAGACTGGATGAAATGGAGTGGAATTGCGAGAGCTGGCTTTGTGGGAGCGGTTCAAAGGCGGTGGATATATCTCTACAGGCTGTAATGCAGCCACATATATGCAGAGATATGCTGTGATCCACGTATACACACACAGATAACAGTAGGTGTGTTCCAACTAACACAGGATCAGAGAGCAAATGATGGCTGGCGGTGAGAGAGTGTCAGACGGAGACTTATCAGCTTGTCCTCCACCTGTTCTGGTACGCCGGAGGGAGCAGAGCGAGATACAGAAAGAGCATAGGAGATACAGACACAGAGAGAATGAGAGAATAGGGGATACAAAAAGAATGAGGACGAGATTCGAGGAGAGGAAGGTTTAAGCAGACACGTGGAGGGGGGAAAGAAAGAGGTCTAGAGAGATACGGGATGAGAAAGTGGAGCAGAAACAGATAATGGGTGGAGGAAGGAAGTGATGGAAAGTGAATGAGATGGAGGGAAAAAGAAAGCTCAAGAGAAAGAGGTCGAAGAAAGATAGCAACAGCGTGAGAGGTAGACAGCGAGAGGAGGGTGGGTGGCAGGGAGACGGAGAAGTGGATGTCTCAGGCCATTTCCTGTGATGATAGCCAGAGGCTTATTTTTCACCTCCCTCCAATCACCCCCACCTCAATCCCATCTAACCGCTCTTCTGCAACCCACTCTAACACACACACACACACACTAACTCACACCCTGTCATATAATTTGATTGGCTACTGTAAAATGCACGGCCGAACGACAATAATGAAGTCCGGGAGCATCGTGTTTCTCGGCCCATTCAGCCCTGTTCAACAAGTGACTGCTTTACAATAATTACATCTAATTTTATTCATTGTCAGTGAATTACCTGCTTGAGTGGCCCCGCACAATGGCCCCCCCGAGATGTGGTGAGATGGGCGGGGCTGTGGGCTCTGGTGTGTGTGTGTGTGTGTGTGTGTGTGTGTGTGTGTGTGTGTGTGTGTGCATGTGTGTGTGTGTCAGTGGCGAACCGTCAGGGCCTTCAAGGTATTCAGAGAATACCCTGGAACACTCAGATAAAACAAACAAAAAAATCGATTTAATTATATAAATAAAATGTATATAAAATGAATAAATGAGAATCGTATCTGTGTTGTTGATCTGTAATATTACAGTGTTACGTTGATTTGTTTGTCCTTCTCGGACCATGCTCTACGCATTTCAGTGGGTTTGTGTTAGAAAAGAAAGCAACCAATCAGATCTTGTTCTGGGTCTCTAGAATATCCTTCAACCAAGGTATTCTACATCCTTGATAGAATGCTCTGGCCGTTGCACTGAATGAGAGCGTACGTTTGGACTGACAGTTTGATCAACCAATCATATATTGACTTGTAGCCAATGGGCGTATTCTTTCAGTGTTTCCCTCGGTTCCAGGGGGGGCGGGGGGGGGGGGGGGGTGTGACACGGTTTGCTACTGGTGTGTGTGTGTGTGTGTGCGTGCGTGTTTGTGTGTTAGTTAATGTATGTTCCTGTCAGACCCGGCGGCAGACATACGTCTCTGGGCGGGCATTTGATTTACCAGGGCGGGCCCAACCCGAAACTTACATTTCCCGGGAAATATCGAGATGTGTCAAGGGGAGGGGGGGTTTAGGTTGCCATAAGGCTGTTGACGGTCTTATTATAGACTACATCCATTGGTTGCTTTTGTGGCACATTTGTAACGCTGTGCCAACTTGGGCAAGCACGCAGGCAAACTTGAGCGCACACAGGGTGGAGAGGTGGAGTGAGGTTGAGCGATGGAGAGAAAGGGGAGAGCGAGAGATTGAGCGAGGCAGAGAGCGTGTGCAGCGGTCTGCTTGCGCACAGAGCAGGAGTTTGTGAGAGAGCCGGCTTGAGAGTCAATTTCTCTTCAAAATATAATTGAAACCAGCCTCCCTTGTCCCTGGCTGGCTGGCTAGCTCGTGGTAACGTAACTGATGTCTTCTAATGTGCCTGCATCTGGCGCTGAGTTGCCATATTCCTTTCAAGTGTATAAGTGTGAACCACTTCCTGATATCCATTGTTGCAGATAAATATAAATGATAATAGCCAAACTAACCTAGCAAGAGTAAACTGACAGGCTGCTGTGCCGCATCTCACTCAAAAACACACACGACTCAACCCAGCGAAAAAACAGTCTCGCGCGCAGCCTTTCATTCAGAATTTCATAGCAAAAAAAAAGGTATTAAACTAATCTTTCAACATAGTTTAAAACAAAAAATAAATATTAGGACAAAGCCCTACAAATAACAACAAACTGAATATTTGTGTTGGGTAATCTCTGGTAGGGCTAACCCATACAGTGGTGGGGCTCACATCAGTATTTGCAATGTAATTACATACATGCTCCCCTTGACAGTGAAACGCCACGCGTGAGGTTTCGATTATTTCCCTGTCTCAATTAAAATTGAACTGTGTGAAATAAAAAGGCACATTTGTCTTGATGTAAATAACAAGAGATTTTTGAAATACTAAACATAAAATACACATTCTGGTACTCTCTTGAGAATAAAAAAAAAAAATGAATGCCATTTTAGTTTTTTGTTACTTTGTTCTGAAAGCTGAACCTGCTGCTCCTCACAGAGAGAAGAGAGAAGAGGCTGTGAATTACTTTACATTGTGGATAAGGGTGGATAGCCCCCATTGTTCTATGTGTCAAAATGAAAGACAGCCCACACACCTATCGATCATCAAACCGTGGGCTCTTATTTCAAATCAACACTTAATGTTGTATCGATGTATAGAGATGTAGCCTACTACCGCAAAGTATCTCTCGTCGGGACTTCCTGCAACAACACCACGTCGTTATCGTGATTCTGATTGCCAGAAGACATTATCAAAGATGTTCTATTGAGAAGATGATCACTACGTGACAAAAGTTTCAAACCGTTTCTAGTCTTCGGTATTTACTGCTGTCTGTGCAATTTACTCCGCGCGAGTTGGCGGACTTTATTTATCTTACTTTAAAATCATTTTTCATGTGGGGCTAATCCATTTCTTGGTATGGCTGTAGCCTACCCCAGTAATACCCTGGCACCGCCACTGAACATAATAATAACAATTTAAAATGTTGTATTCAGCCCTGATTAAAACAGCGAGCCCAAATCCTGGATGGGCGGGCCCAAATCCTGGATGGGCGGGCCCGGCCCCACGGGGGCCGCCCATGACGCCGGGTCTGGTTCCTGTGAATGGCTGCAATTTGACCCGTTAAACTCTGTGTGTGTGTGTGTGTTAATGTATGTTCCTGTGAATGGCTGCAATTTGACCCGTTAAAACTCTGTGTGTTGTGTGTGTGTGTGTGTGTGTTAGTTAATGTATGTTCCTGTGAATGGCTGCAATTTGACCTGTTAAAACTCTGTGTGTGTGTGTGTGTGTGTGTGTGTGTGTTAGTTAATGTATGTTCCTGTGAATGGCTGCAATTTGACCCGTTAAACTCTCCTCAGAATGCTGTTAGTTGTTAGCAATGCTTTTAGCACCTCGGTTGTTCATTCTGCTATTTTAATTACAGATTTTCACATAGAGATGCCTGCATATACTGGAACTAAACTTATGCCCTGATTTTCCATTTACTGGACGTTTTTAGAGCTCCCAGACAAAAGCCCTGGATCAGACGCTGACCCCAGAAAAGTGGTCATTTCTGAGTAAAATATGGAGACTCTTGTGTCAAGTCAGAAATGCATTTCGAAACAACTTCCCATAACAAACTGGGTTAGCTTTACACTTTTATGGCAGAATTATTGCAAAACACACGAGATAAAATACTTTAAACAACAGCCTTCTAATGTTACAGGGTTTCTTTCGAATAGAGCAACTGATGTTCTGATTATTTAAGACGATTACTCCAAAATGTATAGAACAAAGCAGTGACTTTCTGGGAGTAGAGGCTAAACAGTTTTTATGCTCGCTTCAATCTACATGATTTGAGCCCTGATTTTCCAGCTTTCCTTTCAGACAAAAACTAAAGATCAGATGCTGACACACAGACGAGTTGTTTCTGCATCTGCCCATAAATCCTTGAGCTACTTGTGCTGTCAAAAACTTCTCTTAGCAAACTGTGTTACAGTAGTTAAACACTTTTATGGTCAAGTTGCACACAATTAAAGCTCTTTGAAAAACATAGCATAATACATTCATGCTGTAATGTAATTGGTACTTTTTCCATTTAAAGAGGACATTTAACGTTCTTATTTTATACATGTAGTCGACTCTCTATAATAATAAAACATCCACTTTTCAATTGTAGTTTTCATAATTGGGCCGAATTGTTATGTGTTTGTGTTTGGCAGTGTTCTTGGAAATGCAATAATAATTCAATAATTAAAAGACAGATGTATGAGTAGTATCTTCTGTCATCCTTTTTGCAGAAAATGCAAACTGGAGACAAAATAAATCACATTTCATCTGCATTATTTTCTTAATGTCTTTCATTTTTTGTAAAGCACTTTGAATTGCCTTGTGTTGAAAAGTGCTATATAAATAAACTTGCCTTGCCTTGCCTTGCCTTGCCTTGCCTTGCCTTGCCTTGCCTTGCCTTGCCTTGCCTTGCCAAAAGATTGGTCTAAAACAGAATTTGAAAACTGAATCTCCCCTTGGGGATTAATAAAGGGTCATGTTCTTCTAATTCTTCTTCTTATTAAACTGGTTTTCAGCTGCATTTTCAGTGATTTGTTTTACAAGAGGACCCTATAACTACAAATGCAAGTTAACAAGGTGGTATGGTTATGTTGACAGCTCAGAAAAAGCCTCCAATTTAATAGAAAAAAGGCAAGAAAATACAAATGAGGTGTTAGTCATAAGCCCCACTTATTTATTACTCACTTGTATTTTTTTTTAATCTAAAAAGACACCAGTATTTCCCCGGATTTCCTTTTCTAATAGAACCTAGAAATAGTAAGTCTCATATTCATTGTGGGTGCACAACGTGGGTAACCTTACAAGTGAGTGTGGGTTTGCAATACGAAGTACATTACAGGTTAACCTTTCCTTTGTATGTTTGTCTCTGAAGTATGTTGGTGCTATTGGGCTGTTTGCTCAGACTGCTGGCGAAGGGGAGAAGATGTAGTTGTAAATATTTAATGTTGTTGCCTGGCATTAGACCTGAGGCAGAAATGAACACCCGACTCTTACGAGCGGCCAGCGTCGGGAAGCATTCGGCGGGCAGAAAGACACAGATCGAAAAAGTGCAGGGGAGAATAAATCTAGAACATTCCTTTTTCTCACTCTCTATGGATTTATTTAGTTTGTGGCAATGAGACAAAATGGTTCAATAAAGTGTGCAATAGAATGAGAAGAAGAGATGTGAGCAGTAAGTTGACTATAAGGCTGTGGCAAAGTCCCATCATGCATTTCATCTGCAGAAGTTTCATCACTGCTGATTTCTGACTGAAGAGATTTGGATAAGGTTGAGCAATAACTGATGATTGACAAGATGTTATTGGGGTAAATATGATGAATGATTACACCTAAAGATTCTCTAAATATCAGCTTTTGGTGAAAATTGCTTTCAATGTTCTGGTTGTGACCTGAACAAATAGCACCACGAAATGCCGGGATGTCGCTGAACCACATCGGTAAACAATGAACCACGGCCCTCTGGAGAAGAGTATAAAGTTGGAGATGTCATTCTTCAATTTAACCCAGCTTTGTATGATTAAAATCAATATGAGCCTCGACCTGACGCAGTCCACCATTGTTTTGTTGTGAGTGGCGTTGCTGAGAAAGTCAGCGGCGTAAACGCGAAGTTGGAATACGCAACCAGCTGCACTTAGAACTACTTTGTGAACCCAATAAGCACCAGCACAGATCTCGAGCTGAACTGATTTTCAGTGGAAAAGGTGTAAATGTAACAGTCGTTGCTCCTTTTGGCTAGCGCTCCAACACATTGTACGTGATAGGGGGCGGGACATCTCTAAGCGGTTGACCAATCACAACAGAGCCGGCCAGCTAACCAATCAGAGCTGACTGGGCTCTGGTTTCAGACAGAGGGTGAAAGAGGTGCTGCAGCACAGGCAGTATGAGAAAAGAGCTTTTTGAACATTAAAGCTTGGAGACATGTCCCAGTAGAGACAACAAATACTAATACGAACCTGAAATGAGCAGAATAGGGCCCCTTTAAACTAACCTTACCTAAATAATTTGTTGCCACATTTTACCCAGACCATAAACAGCTCAGATAAATAATCATGTAGTTATCATGTGGCTAGTTGTCAGAATTCTCATGTTATGTCACGGTTGTAGTTTTGTATGTTTGGTTATGGGTGTTTTCCTCCTTGTGTATTGTCTGGTCCTTCTTCCTGTGTTTCCCCCTGTCGTTAGTTTCCCTGGTGTGTCTGATTGTGTTCAGCTGTACTCCTTGTGGGTCTCCTGTGCTCATCATCACCAGCCCCGCCCCTGATTGTTTTCACCCGTGTCTTGTTGTCGAGTGTTTAAATCCCCCAGTCTCCCAGTGTTCAGTGTCAGTTCGTCTTATCCTTTTTTGGCAAATAAAGTGTATTACTTGTACTTTATCTCTGGCTCCCGGGTCGTGCATTTGAGTCCTTTTCTTCCTTGTGTATCAAAGTTCGTAACACTAGTTTATTAAGAAGTTAATGACAAAATTATTTTTTCTTAGGGTTTCAGGGCTCGTGGTCATTTGTTTCAGATGTGTTGTCAACGTCTCGGTTTTTCTTGATATTTGTTCTTTATTACAAATATCAAGGCCATGATGGTTTCTTTAAGATCTGAAAGGGAACTGCAGAGTCAGGTTGTAATTCTCTATGGGTTTGTCTCTACAACTAACACCTTTGACCTTACACGTAGCTATTTGACAGATGTTATTATAGAAATATTGATTGGCACCGCCTCAACAGTAGTGGTTCTGTGTGCTGTGTGTGTGTGTGTGTGTGTGTGTGTGTGTGTGTGTGTGTGTATGTGTGACTGAAAGACTGAGTTTCGTAACGTGGCCTGGCTATAATCGCTCCACACTCTGTGTAAAATAGATACACTGACTAAGCTTCTACCCTAATACAACTGCTGTCATGCCTCCTCCTTAATTGTGTGCTGTAGGTCAGTGTTGGTATAAACCAGTGTCTGCACAGCTGCTTTCGGAAACATTTTTCGTCACTTTTTCCCCTCGGGATAAGCCTGGTTGTGTCATTCTCCATCTATCCAGACCTCTGCTGCATCGATAGGAGCCCTGCTGGCTTTTCCACCTCACTTGGCTGAAGCAGTGAGCCATTTGGAAAATAAGTTTCTACACTTGGGTTTCTACTTAGCATTAATAGCAGAAGTATCACTCCCTCTCCTTCTCCTCATCTACTTTCCCTCCCTATCTGTCCATATGCCTCGCTTTCTGTATTTCTCGGTGAATTGATATTGCTGATGTGATGAGAATGTCTCCTCTGCCTTTGGGGTTTCTTGTCTGACCTAGCAGATTTTCTGTGTCCTATATCAAGTTGTCAGCCTTGGCTGTCCACCATCCAGCATGCTTGCCCATCTGTCTGTGTCTCTCTCACTCTGCTAATCCTGCCTTCCTTCTTCCTCCTCATCAGTTTTTAAACACTCGCTGGTATACTCCTTCTGCAGGGACCAGCCAAAAGAATAAATGCCTATAAATCTTATTTTACTGGCCAATCTTTGCATGTCTTTAAGCATTTCGCCTTTGAATGAAAAGCAAAGAAATCACCCAAATAAAACTAACAGTTTATAAAGTCATATAAAAAGCCAGAAACCATGGCTACCAATTTGTATTTATACAGATGTTCACCCTATTATTTCTTTATACTTAATATCAGTCGTGGAAAGTAACTAAGAATATTCTCTCAAGTACTTTTCTTAAGTACAAGTCTGATGTATTTAAGCCTGAGTATTATCAGTTAATGCTACTTTTTACTTCTACTCCACTTAATGTTTGAAGCCATGTATTTTTTTGTATCTAACAGATGTATTCATTTGTTAAGATATACAGCAGCAGTATACTAAATTATTAAAATTAGCACCACCTTTGCCAGCTGTGATGAACACGTTAATGCATCAATAATTATAATCCAGCTTTTTGGATTGTTTATTTCTAGTTTTTTAATTTCACTAATGTGTATAGCCTTGATGTCCTGAAATACATCTTGTCTTTTTATGCTGCTGCAACGCAACATTTTCCATGTTGGGATCAATAAAGTACTTCTTTTCTTATCTTCTGAAATAGACCCGAAATGGGACATATTTTCCTTTATATCTTCTAATTATATTCTGATGCCAAAATGTTTGTACTTTCACTATGTTGTAGGACTTTTACTTGGAACAGAAAATGTCTACAATTTAGTTCAGCTACTTTACTTAAGTAAAAGCACTGAGCTCTGCTGTACGTCCACTCAAATCTGCTGTGTTAACTTTCTGCCATCAACAGTAAGACGTACGGCTTGGCTTGGCTCGGTAACATAGCTTCAGAACTATGTTATTAAATATATGTCTGGAACAGTTTTGACCTTCCATTATCAATGGGCATTGGAAAGAAGGTTTTATAATATATCTTGAAGTGCCTCGAAATCCATTATTTTGGAGGGCTCTTGTGTCCAGAGAGCAGCCAGAAACTCTACACAATGCCTGGCTGCCTCTCCCTCTCCCTCTTCTTCTTCTATCTTCACTTCTTCTTCTGTTTTCCTCTCAGCTCTGTCTCTCTCTTTTCATTCTGCCATTAGTTCAATCCCATTATTGGCATTTCTGCCAAAGCACTGCACAAAATGCAGTTTCAAACAGTAGTACTCAACAATTCCCTCTCTGTTTTCTCCCTCCACTTCTTCTCTTTTTCTGCCTTTTCCATTTCAGACAATGGCTGGCGTGGACAGACAATATACAGCTGTCATCTCACCCCCCCCCCCCCCCTCCATTCCTTGACTCCGCCTCCACCAACATCTGTTATGTCCAGTCAGGCTTTGGGCAGAGTGGTGAGGGGGTGGACGCGGAGGTCAAACGAATCTCGATGCAGATTGTAATGACTTCCTGTGTCCCGTCCTTCCTTCCACGTCCTCGTCTCTTTCTTGGGGGCTTCTGGGAAAGACGTCTCAACTCTGAATGGGTCACTGTTTCCCACAAGCTGTTGTCCAGCCGGATTCCCACCATCATTACCACAGTGGATGAGACAGAGAATGACATGAGCAAAACACGAGCATTCACACACACAAATAGACATCAGGTTTATATACTGAATATATGAATGCATGATTGGAACTGTTTATAGAGTCCTGACTGCCTCACAGTGAGCCATATGGCCAGGACTGACAACATGAAGTATAACTATGGAGTACACACAGTTTCAGTGAGTGCCTTATGCTCAACACAACCAACTGAAGACACTTTGAACATAGATCAAGGTTTCAAACTCCTGAAAACGATGGATTGGCAGCACAATGTTTGCATTTTGAGAATGTTACAAAAACTCTGCGAAGTCCCAGGTGAGCCGTGGCGGTTCTAGACCAATTTTGCAGCTTCTGGGTATCAGGTTTTTTAGGAGGGGGGCACATTTAATGCGTGACAAAGACACAAAGGCCGTGTAATGAAACATTTTTAATTCAGTACAAAGTCATAGCCAACAAAAAAACATAAAATACCATAATTGGTGTTTTTTAAAATAACATATTTGAGTCAATGTCAAAGTTACTACTAATTTTGTTTGATTATATTATTGAAAAAAAAAAAATCCAGATGAGATTAATGAACACTTCGCTTCATACATTCGTCTCTAGCCGTTTTCTCCTATGATATTATCTGGAGGATCAGGTCTAGCCAGAGCAAAATTGAGAAGCACCTGTGTTGAAGTTGAAACATAAATAAATACAATCTGTTGGATGTCTGTTATTGAATTCAGACGATGGTTTGGGGGCATATGAACAGCTGAAATTGAGATGTGGACTGGATTGATAATTTGCCCATTCAGTGGTGCTCCTACGCACTGATAGAATCTGACATGTTTTAGTCATCTTTCACTGTCTGTGTTCTTGCTTTTGGCTATTTTAATTTAGTGTTGTGACCCTAGAGATAGCCATGTTTACCAATGTCCACCATTGTGTCACACTGAAATATCTCTGCAGCTATTGGATGGATTGCCACACATTGTGTACAGACATTTATTTCTCTCAGAGGAGGAAACCTAATGACTCACTGACTTTTTTCACTCGCGCCATGGGCATGTTAACCTTTTTGGTTCAGAGTGAAATGTCTCCAGCATTAGATTTGGTACAGGCAGTCGTGGTTCCCTCAGGATATACACAAATATCCAGTGCTTTTGGTTTATGACCAAACACCCTCAAAACTAATGACATTCCCGCTCGCTCAGCTGTACTTTGTTAAACTTTCAGTCACCAGCACCTAACATTTTCATTGTTGTTAGCATGATGACGTTGGCATTAAACATATCCACAGAAAAAGTGTATTGTTTTAAAGTAATGCAACCTTGTATTTCCTAAAATGTGACTTCAGTTTTATCCAATCCATGTGAAGACAGAATATTTTAAATGTAATCAATTCTGTTCATGCAAATAGCGAGGCCCAGCAAACACACACACTGTTTAGTCTATACTCTTCCAAGACCAACACCTTCTCAATCTGCTGCCTCAGTCAGAGAGGGGGGGGTTTCAACCCAAACTGCCATCTAATTAAGAAAGAAATTAGTGCGCCCCAGGGTTCTGACTAAACTTTGAACATTATCATCTTTCTTGCGGGTCCCCTTGGTCGCTGGTTCTCCTCTAGGAACTTCCACTGGGGCTGTAGCGATGCACGATCTCCCCATTTGTCTGTCTGGCTAATCAGCCCGGCCATTCACATGGAGATGGCAGCTCTCCACCAAGAAACCCCAGGAAGGACAATCCGCTCATTACCATGAATCTTTCTTAATCAATCTGTCCTCTTCCTTTTATTTTACAGTTCTTTACTCTCTCATTGCGGGGCCATTTTCCTCGGAGATCTTTCCCTTCATTTTCTCCTGGCTCCATTTCTCTGTTTGGCTGAAAAACCACTGAGGACCTGCCAGTTCTCGAAAGCACTCGGCTGCTTCTTGTGTCTGCCTCCCAGTCGCAGCTCGGTGGGGGTGAGGCGGAGGACACCGTGTTACATTTTGAGTTAACAGGCAGCGCTAGCGGGACGCATCGCTGCGGGCCTCTTATGCTTTAACAGAGCTCAGACAATGAATGACTGGTGACAACGCAGAGATGATAGCACCTCGGATACTGCTTAGCCAGCTGTGAGGTCTGGCAGTGAGTGGTGTTGCTGTGTCATGTCTGACAGCAGCGAAATGCAGTTAGCACGTCAGGCATGCTGCTGCCGGGGCGATGTGCATGTTAAGCCTGATGAGTCAGATGGAGCTAGATGATGCCCTGAAGAGGTCAACACACACATACTTACGTACTAACATGGAGCTTTGCCACAACACATTTCATATCCCAACAAAGTGTATTAAGTTGTCACATTTTTTAACAATCTGCTGCAAATGGATATATTAACCGTTTACACACAATATACATTTAACAAATGTAATAATACTTGCAATAATAAACCAAAACCAACATTTGATAAAGCTAAGGGGGATGATAGAATACATTTTAAATGTTTAGGAAGGCTACTGTAAGCAGAGATGGGGTCGTTACTAATTTTTTTTAATATATTACATATTACATATTACTTTAAAAAAAAGTAATATATTACACGACTTCTTTACTCTCTACATAAAGTGTTGACGCAGCAGCCATTACCAGCAAAGGTCTAGATCAGTGCTTCTCAACTGGTCAGGCTTCGGGACCCACTTTTTACTTGGTCAATACATCGCGACCCAACATTTTGAAGCACTCAAATCTATTCAACAAAAAAATGTGCTGTAATATTTACGCTTTTCAGCATACAATATTAATACAAGTGAAGTACAGTGCATATATCCCTTCACAGAACTAAAGTATGCTTTTAAAAAAGGTTTAATGAGATGATGGAATCAAAGCTGAACTATATATAAAGGCACCCAGCTGAAAACCCAACCCCAATGAAAAACCCAACCCAGCTGAAAACCCAACCCCAATGAAAAACCCAACCCAGCTGAAAACCCAACCCCAATGAAAAACCCAACCCCAATCATGTTGTACTGCGATTTGCATTAGACTACGTACAGATGTCATATTTGCAGTTGGAGAAAAGGTTTCCTTATAATCAATACCAGACACTTGACTATAGCCTTTTGCTACATACCTGGCTATGCATGTTTTAACTGGGTTCTCTTTCACTGTGTAAACCCATCTGCCCCCCACTGCATGTTTACCTTCTGGCAGTGTGGTCAGGGTAAATGTGTCATTTTCCCTGAGTGAATCCATTTCCTCCTCCATAGCTTTAGCCCATAATTGAGAATTTGGTGATGTCATAGCCTCCTTCAATGTTTGGGGCACATCACAAATAACTCTATAACAGTAATCAAGGGTTAGTTCTCCTTGGTCATCAGATTCGACTTTACACTCATAATCCTTCAAATATTGAGGAGGTTTTCTTTCCCTTTGTGGATAAGATGTCCTCAGGCTACTTTGGCCTTCACCTGTCTGAATGTTATCACAAGTCTCATTTTCCTGTGACTCTTTTGGGATTACATTTGCCTTTTAAATGTTTGGCAGGTGGTTTACAGCTCTCCTCATACTGAAATCTTCATCATCCGTTTCCTGCTCTGTTTGAGTCTGACTCTCAATGACACTCTTGGTGATGAATTTGATCAACCTATTTTTGAGTACTTTTCCTGTGTCAGGATAAAACACCAAATAAGCAGGGCTGTTCTTGTCATAGCCTACAAAAATACCCTTTTCAGATCTTGAATCCAACTTTTTCTTGTTTTGCTTGTAAGCATAGCATGGTGACCCAAATGTTCTCATTTTTGAAAGGTTAGGCTTCTTTCCTGTCAACATGTAGTATGGAGTCTGTCTTACACGTTTGTTGTAACACCTATTTCGAATGACAGCAGCAGTCATAACTGCATATGTCCACAACTCTTTTGGTAGGTTACTCTCAATTAGCATGCATCTTGCCATTTCAAACAATGTTCTCCAATTTCTCTCAGCTGTCCCATTTTGATGGGGTGAATAAGGAGCTGTCTCATGTCTGATGGCATTTCTACTTAACAATGACTGAAATTGACCAGAAGTATACTCAGTACCATTATCAGATCTAATGCATTTGATTTTTCCATAAGGTGAAACGTCAGCAATGTACTTCTCAGTAGCCTTGACTGTGTCACTCTTAGATTTAAAAAAATAAACAAAAACTGCTCCTGAATAGTCATCAGTAAATGCTAATGTGTATCTGAACCCATCTTTAGCTGTAGGATCTATAGGTCCAGACAAATCTGTGTGTACAAGCTGCGGTGCAGCCTTTGCCCTTTCATCTGGCTCTCAATCCTGCTCTGAGCAAATTTACCTTTTGTGCACTCTTCACATGTCAAATTAGATGTATCAGTTTTGCCTTTAATTGTCATACCCTCTGTGACTTTTCGCAATTTCAACACATCTTCGTAGTTACAGTGACCTAGAATTTCGTGCCATGTTTTGATATCATAACACCCATGAACCCATCAACATTTTCATCATTAACTGTGTTTAAATAAAACAATCTATCATACACCTTAATATCAAATGTCGTACCGTTCTCGTGAATGAGCTTGTTCTGTCCTTCTTTGAATATGACCGTGGCTCCATTGGTCGTCGCTGCTTTGACCGAGAAAATGTCTTGGGGAAAGGATGGAACGTACAGCGCCCATCGTCTCCACCTCTCGACCCGTATTGTCTTTCAGGCTGCACCTCTCTTCAGCGCTATGCCAGAGGCCCTCACTCCATCAGCCAACTCCAGGACATGTTTTCGTGGCTCGAAACTCTCGTCAAAGTCTTTGAATTTGTTCATGTCAGTCACTATGTGCGATGTAGCACTGGTGTCGACCATAAGCCCTTTTTGCTTCAGTCCATCGCCCGGGTCGCTGTCCACCTGTCGCTCGCGGGCCTTGAAGGTGAATGTGTGGTGGTGGTCGTGGTCCTCTTCATCCATGGCCTGTTTTACGTTGTCTCGTCGTCCTCTCCGCCTGCAGTTTGCATCTCTGTGCGTGGAACTCCTGCAAAATCGGCACCACTGTCTCTGTTGTTCCCCGTGACCAGCAGCCTTGCACTCGCGGGCCCTGTGACCCTTCTGGCCGCAAGTATAACAGGTCTGCAGCTTCACATCAAAGTCTGTGCCTCTTACTTTCATCACGCTGTCATCAACTGAGCTCCCACTGAACTTCTCAGTGCTCTCGTAGCTCCTCAGCTTGGTCTTGAACTCGGCGAAGGTGATCTTCTCATCACTTTGTGTAGTGTGGATAGAAAACGGCTTAAATGACGCTGGCAGCCCCTTCAGAATCATAGCTATCAATAAACCGTCACTCAAAATCTCTTCTGCATTCCTCAGTGCTGTGATAGCAGTCTCTGCTCGTATAATATAGTCTGTGATGCTTTCATTAGCATATTTCTGGAGACACGTAAGCTCTGTATACAAGCTGATCACACACGGTTTTCCTGTACCTGCGTAGTGATGCCTCAGAATCTTCAACGCCTTTCTCCCATCGTCCGCTGCATCTCTCATGACCAGAGACAAACTTGTATCGTCCAACAATTGAGTAAGTTCAGCGTAGACGTCTTCATTTTTATCAGCATCTTCTGCGGCTCTTACCGCGGCTCCTTCTGCGTCCTCTTCGCCTCCGCCACTGTCAGGCTCTTTCAATATGGTGCTTTTCAGCCCTTGTAGACGCAGGTGGCCAAGAAACTTTGTTTCCCACAACTTATAGTTTTTCTCATCTCCGTCAAAGCACAAACGATTCCATGGGTTTCCAAAATCCTTTCTGGGCTCAGAACCTGTTGGCGCAGCAGCCATTACCAGCAAAGGTCTAGATAGCCTTGGACTAATACTACGGAGGAATAAAAGACGCCACACACTTGCATTGTAGTTCACATGATACTGACTGAATTTTTTTTAGTGAGCCAGCAATGATCCCTTTATTAGAACCAGCTGTGTGATTGGCAGATTGACAGATATGACGTCAGCATAAGAGCATTCAAGAGATGAATCGTTCACAACAGTTCAACATAAAGTGTCGTTACTTTACTCTTTACTATACTCGTTACTTTACTCGCCGAGCACGTACGAACTGCGCATGCATGAGTGGCAATAACTCTCCTTACCAGCAGGCGGCGTTAGTGTGTATTCGTCATTCAAAACAGGCAACCCTAACAGAGAAGAAGAACAGACTACGTGATATAAACAAACAACAAATAGCGTGTGCGTTAGCTTCACCTTAGCATGTGTTCTTTGCAGGTGCTTGTTGAGGTTTGACGTGGTGTATACAGCAGTGGATAACAGCTTCTGGCCTGGACACAGTTTGCACCTCACCGTCACATTCCTGTCTATTCTTCGGACGAACTCAAAATAATGGGCATACCTCCTCCACCCCTCGAAAGTTATCGCTGACTCAGCCATGTTTATGCAGCACTGCACGTGGAGATGTGGACGCGCAGATTACGTACATATAAACCTGCGGCGGAAACCCCTCTTGTCTGTCAGTGTGATTATGACTGACTTGAGTAAGTAACGAAGTAACGCGTGTCGGGGAAATGTTAGTAACTGTAGTGTGATTACTGAATTATAAAAGTAGCGCGTTACACTACTCCGTTACCGACAAAAGTAATTACAGTAACGCGTTACTTTGTACTTTGTAACACCCAATTCTGACTGTAAGTATATGTTATAATAGAAGTATTTATTTACGAATGAAGATGGTTGATTCTTACATTTGGGTTACGGTTAAGTTATCTATGTATTATCACATATTCATGAAAGCCACTGCAACATAAATAGTTACAAAATTGCAGTAATATAACATGTACAACAAAAGGTAGTGTTACACGATTTGTAAATACCTATAACCTGTGTGTTTTGGTGTGTGTGTGTGTGTGGTGTGTGTGTGGTCCACAGCTATGTGGCCCTGGCAGAGGGTTAAAGTGAGCATGGCTGCCTGGTGTTGCCTGAGGACTGCAGGCTGTCAGCCATGACTGTGACAGAAAGCCAGGATGTCTGACATGTCCTCTGCTGTGTGACTAACTGTACAGTACACTCGTGTGTGTGTTTGTGTGTGTGTGTGTGTGTGTGTGTGTGTGTGTGTGTGTGTGTGTGTGTGTGTGTGGTGTGTGTGTGTGTGTGTGTGTGTGTGTGGTGTGTGTGTGTGTGTGTGTGTGTGTGTGTGTGTGTGTGTGTGTGGGTGTGTGTGTGTGTGTGGTGTGCACAGGACTAATTA
Organism: Harpagifer antarcticus; assembly: GCA_902827135.1. Lineage (NCBI taxonomy): Eukaryota > Metazoa > Chordata > Actinopteri > Perciformes > Harpagiferidae > Harpagifer > Harpagifer antarcticus. The sequence continues at coordinate 58,234 of CADEHL010000957.1, forward strand.
TGTATGAGAGATGTAAATCACTTTATCAGCCTCTAATGATGCTAGACTGTGTCAAGGAGGCAATCACCTGACACTGTCCTAACATTATCCCTAACCCTCACACTTTCACAATATAGACATTTAAGGAGGATAATTAGAGCTGATGTGGAATGCAAAACATCAAGGGAAAATTTCAAGATATATCCATGAGAAGTGCTTCACAAAAGTCTACAAATAAACCCACATTTGGTATCCATTTCCTCCAAACTGTGAAAATGTAACCAGAAACAGACAACAGTTAACATACAAGAAACCACACACTCCTACATACTCAGATGTAGATGCATGTGTTTGTGAAGTAGTGAGGACACGACTGGATAAATATGACTTTATGCTCTGAGAGTTGTGAGTTTGAAAACAGATGTTTTTTTCATTATTAAAAAAAAAGTGTTTATTTTGTTAAATGCAGCCCTAATTAACTTCCATGTGTGAAGAGTTTTCGACATGTTTTGGGATTCTTTATTCACCGTGAAGGCAGGTGAGAAAAACAAGTCTTTTCAAGGTAACCACGGGAGGAGAATTTGAGATACAAATGGTCACTATGAGGGTGAAATAGTCCTTCAGTAATCAGTTAGCTGTGATGTGGTATTGGAGGACTCACTGTTATGGTTGAGAGCAGAATGGACAACAAATGTAGGAAAAGGTTTGAACAACAAAATACCTTTAATTCCAGGTAAAAAGGCAAAGCAGAGTTTAACAAACGTGAGAAACTCTCCAACACAGATAAGACAGAACAAGGATCTGACCATTACTAACAGACAACCAGAACTTAAACAACCAGAAGGCTAGTCACACCTGGGGAGGGAAGCTGAAACACAGAAACACACGGTGAAGAGAATCAGGTTATCAAACAGGGAAACACAGAAACACACAGTGAAGAGAATCAGGTTATCAAACAGGGAAACACAGAAACACACGGTGAAGAGAATCAGGTTATCAAACAGGGAAACACAGAAACACACGGTGAAGAGAATCAGGTTATCAAACAGGAGGGGAAACACAGAAACACACGGTGAAGAGAATCAGGTTATCAAACAGGAGGGAAACACAGAAACACACGGTGAAGAGAATCAGGTTATCAAACAGGGAAACACAGAAACACACGGTGAAGAGAATCAGGTTATCAAACAGGAGGGGAAACACAGAAACACACGGTGAAGAGAATCAGGTTATCAAACAGGGAAACACAGAAACACACGGTGAAGAGAATCAGGTTATCAAACAGGAGGGGAAACACAGAAACACACGGTGAAGAGAATCAGGTTATCAAACAGGAAAACACAGAAACAGGGGCCGTTTCTCAATGTCGAGTAAACCTGCTATTTCAAGTATACTACGTCATCGAGTGGCGCCAAAGGACTGTTTAAATGCATGTTAAATGCACAGCATTCGGCGCCACTCGATGACGTAGTATACTTGAAATAGTGGCTCTGCAGCAGGTATACTCGACATTGAGAAACGGCCAGTAAGTATAAACAGACATGGCATGGAACAAAATAGAACAAGAACAAAGACTGACCCGAGCACTCACCTTTAAGGACAACGTTTTTGGTGAAAGGGCCACTCCACCAATTACATTACATTAGGATCTGTTTACTTGCCACAAGGACAGCCTGTGGAAACATAAGTATGACGTACTTTGTGGCTCTGAAGGACGCTTTCTGAAACCAGAAAAGTGAAGAGTTTTCTCCAGTTTTTAGATTATGTATTCACCGTGAAGGCATGCGAGAAAAACATGTTTTTCTTCAAGATTTCAAGGTACAATGGGATGAGCATTTGATATACAAATGGTCATCATGAGGGAGACATGTTCCTTTAATAGTACAGTGGGTTGTGATGCCTGCCATTCAAATGTACTCTAAGATGTGAAGTGATTCTGCAAGTAAACAACAGCTTGTCAAACAGATGAGAACCTCAAATGTAATCACTTGTCCACAGGTGTGTTATGGGAGGTCTAAGAGGGTTTAGCATGTGTGTGTGTACGTGTGTGTGTTTGTCCAAGAGCCTGTCACAGTGGGCAGGCAGATAGCACTAGCAGAACAGAGGAGACTCACAGTTGTTTACTCCAGAAGAGGAAATACGAGTGAGAAGTGTTGAGTGTGGATAAGCAGCCATCTTCTTAATTCCTCGCTGAGAAAGTGTGTTTGCTTCTCCGAAACTTCTTGTCAAAAGCTTCTCTTAACCGCCTCTCCGGCCAGCCATGACGTTGTAATGTCAAGAGAGGAGAGAAAGAAGATTAGTGAAGACAAAGGGGATGAGGAGAGTAGAGGGAGATGGGGGAGAGGAAGTGAAAGATGGTGCACAGAGACAAAAGGCGAGGGGTGAAGATATGTGGGGAAGGCCTCTAAATCAGTACTACATATCCCTACGAGCAGTTAAAGTGTAAAGGGGGATTAAAGAAAGCATACAACTAGGTTGGAGCAGGGTTTCTGAAATAGAACAGGACCCCTGAGAAGGAGGAAAGAGACAAGAAATGGGGGAGGTGGGCAGGGGGAGAGGAGGAGAAAGGGGGGACACATGGAGCAAGACAGAAATAGAAGACAGGAAGAGACACCGCTTGGCCGGGCGGAAGTGGAGAGACAGAAATAGAAGAGGGGGAAACAGATGGATGAAGAGGGAGGGGTGGGAGGATGGAGGGGAGTGAGTGATGAGGAAGGTGAAGAGGAGGGTGAGAGAGAATGTAGCCAACCATTACCTGGCACATACAGATGTGAAATGAGTTATAGCCCTGAGACCTGGACTTACACACCTCCAGCTGTGTGTGTGTTCTTGCTTTACCCACATTGTGAGGACACAAGTATGGGGCTTCAACTGCCATTCAAGGACACACAACTGGTCCCCAAGCAGGCAAGCTGTCACGTGTTATAGCTATATTTTGGGGTTAAAGGACCACTACCCTGATCTCACACATTAGGGTTGGTTTACTTGTCTCAAGCTATGAAAAAATTAGTTTTCAGGTACTTTGTGACTCTGGAGGAAGCTTTCTAAAATCAGGGATGGAATCAGAAATCAGAATGGGACTTGAGAATTGTTGTGAGGTACTCACAGGTTTTTATTATACATTTGAAGGGGTCTCTTTGCCACTGTTTTGAATCTAACTTTACTTTTCTTTTTCTTGTTCCTTTACTTTAGTAACATCCATTCAACCAATCAGATTTTGCCAGGACTCTTGAAGCAAACCATGTTAACATTATGTTGATGTCAATCTTTTAAAACATTAATTCATGTCATGCAACAGGAAGTGAAGTTCTGTTTGCCTTGCTTTGCCGTGATTGGACTACCTGAAAATAAAGGTATTTTGTGTGAAGTATACCCATCTCCTGGATGTGGGTCCTCCACTCTCCTGTGACACAAAGATTCATTTCTTAATGACTTTTTAAACCCCTTTGTAATTGGTCTCTGTCTGGGCTCCGCACTGTCACCAAGGTCCTAGATATGTGTCTATGATGCCTGTGTGTGGATCGAAACTCTGCGTGGATGGGTTCACATTGGAGGTACTTTAAAGGTCCCCTATGGTACTCTTTTTCATCAATATATCATAGTTCTCAGATATATACAAAACATGTCTCTGAAGTGTTTGGCTCCAAATACCAAACAGATCATTGTAGCATTACCCATAATCCCCTCTGTTTCAGCCCTGTTTCCAAAGTGATTCTCTGTCTGTTACTTTAGATGAAAAATAAGGAGCCCCTCCCCACGCCCCTCTGAGAGATATGTGGTTACAAAGAACACAATGGTGCTCTAGGAGGAGATTCAGGTGATAAGGTGGTGGGGGGGGGGGGGGGGGGGGCCAAAACATCGTTATGACATCATAAAGTGGCCAAAATCTGATCAGCTCATTTTCAGACAGGTTTTTATAGAAATGGATCAGGACAAAAAGAGAGAGAATCTTTGTTCCTGAAACTTTCCACAGAGGGGGACACATGTTGATGGTAGAGAGAGACATAAAGAAGAGGGGACACGTGTTGATGTAGAAGAGACATAAAGAAGAGGGGACACATGCTGATATAGAAGAGACATGAAGAAGAGGGGACACATGCTGATGTAGAAGAGACATGAAGAAGAGGGGAAACATGCTGATGTAGAAGAGACATGAAGAAGAGGGGACACATGTTGATAGGAGACATGAAGAAGAAGGGACACATGTTGATGTAGAAGAGACTGAAGAAGAGGGGACACATGGTTGATGTAGAAGAGACATGAAGAAGAGTGGGACACATGTCGATGTAGAAGAGACATGAAGAAGAGGGGACACATGTTGATGTAGAAGAGACCTGAAAGAAGAGGGGACACATGTTGATGTAGAAGAGACATGAAGAAGAGGGGACACATGTTGATGCAGAAGAGACATGAAGAAGAGGGGACACATGTTGATGCAGAAGAGACATGAAGAAGAGGGGACACATGTTGATGTAGAAGAGACATGAAGAAGAGGGGACACATGTTGATGTAGAGAGAACATGAAGAAGAGGGGACACATGTTGATGTAGAAGAGACATGAAGAAGAGGGGACACATGTTGATGCAGAAGAGACATGAAGAAGAGGGGACACATGCTGATGTAGAAGAGACATGAAGAAGAGGGGACACATACTGATGTAGAAGAGACATGAAGAAGAGGGGACACATGTTGATGTAGAAGAGACATGAAGAAGAGGGGACACATGTTGATGTAGAAGAGACATGAAGAAGAGGGGACACATGTTGATGTAGAAGAGACATGAAGAAGAGGGGACACATGTCGATGTAGAAGAGACATGGAGAAGAGGGGACACATGTTGATGTAGAAGAGACATGAAGAAGAGGGGACACATGTTGATGTAGAAGAGACATGAGAAGAGGGGGACACATGTTGATGCAGAAGAGACATGAAGAAGAGTGGACACATGTTGATGTAGAAGAGACATGAAGAAGAGGGGACACATGTTGATGTAGAAGAGACATGAAGAAGAGGGGGACACATGTTGATGTAGAAGAGACATGAAGAAGAGGGGACACATGCTGATGTAGAAGAGACATGAAGAAGAGGGGAAACATGCTGATGTAGAAGAGACATGAAGAAGAGGGGACACATGTTGATAGGAGACATGAAGAAGAAGGGACACATGTTGATGTAGAAGAGACATGAAGAAGAGGGGACACATGCTGATGTAGAAGAGACATGAAGAAGAGGGGACACATGTTGATGTAGAAGAGACATGAAGAAGAGGGGACACATGTTGATGTAGAAGAGACATGAAGAAGAGGGGACACATGTCGATGTAGAAGAGACATGGAGAAGAGGGGACACATGTCGATGTAGAAGAGACATGAAGAAGAGGGGACACATGTTGATAGGAGACATGAAGAAGAAGGGACACATGTTGATGTAGAAGAGACATGAAGAAGAGGGGACACATGTTGATGTCGAAGAGACAGGAAGAAGAGGGGACACATGTCGATGTAGAAGAGACATGAAGAAGAGGGGACACATGTTGATGTAGAAGAGACATGAAGAAGAGGGGACACATGTTGATGTAGAAGAGACATGAAGAAGAGGGGACACATGTTGATGCAGAAGAGACATGAAGAAGAGGGGACACATGTTGATGCAGAAGAGGACATGAAGAAGAGGGGACACATGTTGATGTAGAAGAGACATGAAGAAAAGGGGACACATGTTGATGTAGAAGAGACATGAAGAAGAGGGGACACATGTTGATGTAGAAGAGACATGAAGAAGAGGGGACACATGTTGATGCAGAAGAGACATGAAGAAGAGGGGACACATGCTGATGTAGAAGAGACATGAAGAAGAGGGGACACATACTGATGTAGAAGAGACATGAAGAAGAGGGGACACATGTTGATGTAGAAGAGACATGAGAGAGGGCCACATGTTGATGTAGAAGAGACATGAAGAAGAGGGGACACATGTTGATGTAGAAGAGACATGAAGAAGAGGGGACACATGTCGATGTAGAAGAGACATGGAGAAGAGGGGACACATGTTGATGTAGAAGAGACATGAAGAGGGGACACATGTTGATGTAGAAGAGACATGAAGAAGAGGGGACACATGTTGATGCAGAAGAGACATGAAGAAGAGGGGACACATGTTGATGCAGAAGAGACATGAAGAAGAGTGGACACATGTTGATGTAGAAGAGACATGAAGAAGAGGGGACACATGTTGATGTAGAAGAGACATGAAGAAGAGGGGACACATGTTGATGTAGAAGAGACATGAAGAAGAGGGGAAACATGCTGATGTAGAAGAGACATGAAGAAGAGGGGACACATGTTGATAGGAGACATGAAGAAGAAGGGACACATGTTGATGTAGAAGAGACATGAAGAAGAGGGGACACATGCTGAGTAGAAGAGATGAAGAAGAGGGGACACATGTTTGATGTAGAAGAGACATGAAGAAGAGGGGACACATGTTGATGTAGAAGAGACATGAAGAAGAGGGGACACATGTTGATGCAGAAGATGACATGAAGAAGAGGGGACACATTGTTGAGTGCAGAAAGAGACATGAAGAAGAGGGGACACATGTTGATGTAGAAGAGACATGAAGAAGAGGGACACCATGTCGATGTAGAAGAGACATGAAGAAGAGGGGGACACATGTTGATTGTAGAAGAGACATGAAGAAGAGGGGACACATGTTGATGCAGAAGAGACATGAAGAAGAGGGGACACATGCTGATGTTAGAAGAGACATGAAGAAGAGGGGACACATGCTGATGAGAAGAGACATGAAGAAGAGGGGACACATGCTTGATGTAGAAGAGACATGAAGAAGAGGGGGACACATGTTGATGTAGAAGAGACATGAAGAAGAGGGGACACATGTTGATGTAGAAGAGACATGAAGAAGAGGGGACACATGTTGATGTAGAAGAGACATGAAGAAGAGGGGACACGTGTTGATGTAGAAGAGACATGAAGAAGAGGGGACCATGTTGATGTAGAAGAGACATGAAGAAGAGGGGACACATGTTGATGTAGAAGAGACATGAGAAGAGGGGACACATGTCGATGTAGAAGAGACATGGAGAAGAGGGGACCACATGTCGATGTAGAAGAGGACATGAAGAAGATGGGACACATGTCGATGTAGAAGAGACATGAAGAAGAGGGACACATGTCGATGCAGAAGAGACATGAAGAAGAGGGGACACATGTCGATGCAGAAGAGACATGAAGAGGAGGGGACACATGTTGATGTAGAAGAGACATGAAGAAGAGGGGGACACATGTCGATGTAGAAGAGACATGGAGAAGAGGGGACACATGTCGATGTAGAAGAGACATGGAGAAGAGGGGGACACATGTCGATGTAGAAGAGACATGAAGAAGAGGGGACACATGTCGATGTAGAAGAGACATGAAGAAGAGGGGACACATGTTGATGCAGAAGAGACATGAAGAAGAGGGGACACATGTTGATGCAGAAGAGACATGAAGAAGAGGGGACACATGTTGATGTAGAAGAGACATGAAGAAGAGGGGACACATGTCGATGTAGAAGAGACATGGAGAAGAGGGGACACATGTCGATGTAGAAGAGACATGAAGAAGAGGGGACACATGTTGATGTAGAAGAGACATGAAGAAGAGGGGACACATGTTGATGTAGAAGAGACATGAAGAAGAGGGGACACATGTTGATGTAGAAGAGACATGAAGAAGAGGGGACACATGTTGATGTAGAAGAGACATGAAGAAGAGGGGACACATGTTGATGCAGAAGAGACATGAAGAAGAGGGGACACATGCTGATGTAGAAGAGACATGAAGAAGAGGGGACACATGTCGATGTAGAAGAGACATGGAGAAGAGGGGACACATGTCGATGTAGAAGAGACATGAAGAAGAGGGGACACATGTCGATGTAGAAGAGACATGAAGAAGAGGGGACACATGTCGATGCAGAAGAGACATGAAGAAGAGGGGACACATGTTGATGCAGAAGAGACATGAAGAGGAGGGGACACATGTTGATGTAGAAGAGACATGAAGAAGAGGGGACACATGTCGATGTAGAAGAGACATGGAGAAGAGGGGACACATGTCGATGTAGAAGAGACATGGAGAAGAGGGGACACATGTCGATGTAGAAGAGACATGAAGAAGAGGGGACACATGTCGATGTAGAAGAGACATGAAGAAGAGGGGACACATGTTGATGCAGAAGAGACATGAAGAAGAGGGGACACATGTTGATGCAGAAGAGACATGAAGAAGAGGGGACACATGTTGATGTAGAAGAGACATGAAGAAGAGGGGACACATGTCGATGTAGAAGAGACATGGAGAAGAGGGGACACATGTCGATGTAGAAGAGACATGAAGAAGAGGGGACACATGTTGATGTAGAAGAGACATGAAGAAGAGGGGACACATGTTGATGTAGAAGAGACATGAAGAAGAGGGGACACATGTTGATGTAGAAGAGACATGAAGAAGAGGGGACACATGTTGATGTAGAAGAGACATGAAGAAGTGGATTTTGCAAAATAGGTGACCTTTAAAGCCCAGCCTCATGCTGATGATAAAGAATGCCTTGAGCAATGGTATCAGGAGGGGGGCGTCCATTCCCGAAGAGTCGGTATTTTACGCCCCGTGAGATCGGGCCGCAAAGTGACATTCACACATAACAAGTGTGTTGTTTTTGAAAATGGTATTTCCTTAGCTTTGTTATCCATTCAGTGTAAAATACAAAATACAGAAGTGTGAATATTTTACATTTTTTAACACCTCCCCTCCCTTACCCACAAATACCCACAAATATTCGACAAAATAAGTATAAATATCACATGAAATAACAATAATATAAATTTAAATATGACGGTACAAATCAAATAATAACCCAAGACTAAAACATGTATCATACAAAATAGATCCTAATGCATTAACAAACTAGAATAGTTCAGTTACTTAAAATACACTGTTTTGGTAACTGTGCACTAAATTAACTGTGCACTATGTAAATGGTTTGTATTTGTTTAAAAATCCAACAATTGAATGATAGGTGATATAAATGCTACTCTATAAATGTCCGATGCAGTTGTTAATGGACTGCAAAGTGTATAGGAGAGTATATATTGTACAGAGAGTAGTGAAGGAGTGACCTGGCCTCAGCAACTCCATCAGCAAGTCAAGAATTCCCATTGAATTGAGATTCTGCTGCACCTGTTACACTTCCTGCGACAACAGGTGCAGTTCTGTGCTAATACATTTCATGGTCAAACAGTGCCGTTTATTTCAGAAATTGAAAAACATTTGCCTTCACTTTTAGAAACATTGTGTTCTGGCTTTTGGTGGCAGTTTAAGAGCATTTTAATTGGTTGTGTTGACGCTTGCGAACATATATTAGCCTATAATGCACATCTCATAGAAAGCTACCATTTAATTTTGATTTACAATATTTACACACACAAATATAAGACCACATAATGTGCAGCTGAAAGCCATGAGGTCAAAGGATCAGGCGTGTAACGTCTCAGTGAAGGTCATGAACATTGCATGCCGTGTTCCTCCTCCTCTTTCCCTTCCTATCTTTTTCGTTTTGCTCTCTCAAGCACACACACCAAGCAAGCACTGTGGCTCTGTCCTCGTATCTGTTATCGTGTCAGTCTAAAAGTTTAAATAAAAGGAAATAGATGATTTCCAAAGTTGAAAATGTTATCTCTTAATAATGTAAATATTCTGCTTCATCCAGTATTTGCTGCCATTTAGCTTTTCTTGGCAGTGGTCCAAACACAGTTCGGTCTCCACTTGCTGTACATTAAGGCACACTCCTGTATTAACTAACAGAACCACACATTACATTTATACAACCACAGTCAGGGCCGTTTCTGGTTGAGAGCTTTACGGTTACAGGTTTGCAAAACTCATGAAGACTCAACTCTGATATCAGCCCAACTACAACTATCAGATACATTTGTGCACACAAGGAATTGGCATATGCAACCATTAATGGCACACTTATGGATTCTGCTGTTAAAATAGGCTAGTGAATCTTGTTTGAAGAGCAATGCAACACAGTAGCTGTATATTTTCATCAGCATCCTCATCTGTCAGTGAGAATCTGTGTATGCCAATCATTGTTTTCCTAATTTTAATTGCCACACGCCTCTAAAACAGCAGCATGTCTCCATACTGTATGCAAGTGTGGTGTACATCAACTAGCATTCATCTCTATTGATCTCTATTCACAGACATTCAGGAAAGCTGCCTGTTTTAGTTGCATCTGCTCAACGGATCAATATATATGAAGAGTTGCGGCTCACTGAAATCTTCTATGATGCTGGAACTCACATTTCTTATTGATCTCCACTGTTATAATATAAAACCAGAATAAGTGTAGACATTTATTTATTTATAACCCCTGGATAAACTCTACGGCGTGCAGCCTAATGTGGATCTTTCTGAAGGTGTCAGATCTTTCTAAAGAGAGGATTTGAAGCACCTGCTATTCCCTCAACTAGTGCTATGCAGATGGAAACCCTCAGGCTATATTCCACATGCATTTGAGGTAGGGGATAACATATAAATTATTCCTTTAGTCAGTCTGAGAAGGTGTCTGCAGTTAAATGTACGTTTCTAATGATTTAGTTTCATAGCATGATGCACCGTCTAAGTGGGAATTTTGCTTATTTTCTTTATTTAAGGAAAGTGGCGATAAGATGTTTCAAAGAACATATCAAGGTGGGACACAAAGCTGCACACACACACACACACACACACACACACACACACACACACACACACACACACACACACACACACACACACACACACACACACACACACACACACACACACACACACACACACACACACACACACACTCACACACACACACACACACACACACACACACACACACCACACACACACACCTTTTCATTCCAAAACAAACCGGCAACATGACAACAAAGAAGCAAAAGGAAATAAATAATGCGGATGGATTTTCTATGAAATGCCAAAACGTAAACTCACTGCAGTGAAATAACTCCTCTTCTCCTGCTGAGAGCCGGAGAAGAACAGAAGCTTCCATTTTTTGTATTTCATTATGCACATCTCCAGCTTTCTATATTGTGCATTGTTGCAGCTCTGATTATTGTCCTTATTCCATCTTTTCTTTTAATACAATTAATAATTTGTGTCTAACCCACGCTAAATTGATTCCGCTTAATGAATGTAATTAAACCGATTAAGGATGTCAAAAGAACTGGATTGGATTTAAGTGAGGAATTAGGACAAATAGAGGCACTGAGATAATGTGAAACAGAAATAGAATCAGCGAAAGGGGGAAAGCTGCATAACGGGTGTTGGTGAGGAGCTTTGGTGCTCGGACACTATTTTAGGTCCATAAAGTCGAGTCATTTTGTCACCCTTAACAGACAAGTCAGTGTGTGAAATTGACCCTTCAGCACATGAACACACAACCACTTCTGAGGCCAAGCCATCCATCAAGAGGAAACTGGTCATAATGATGATTGATGGTTTCACTCATGGGGCTTTCCGACATTCAATGAGTGTATTTGATGTGTCATTTATCGCATTGTTTTACATATATTATATCTCCATTTGAGCAAATGATCTCATCTGGTTTAATTTAAAAACATGCGAGCAGACAGGAGGTCTCGTGTCTGCTGAAGGCATGCGGTGTTCTCTGATCTTACGGTTGAGAAAGTTGGAGAAGAGACGGCATGACAGATCATGAGTCACATGATGTCAGCACTGAACCTCAAGACCTTTCGCTGACCTGACCTGCCCAGCCTGCATATCTAATGCAAAGACAGGAAGGAGAGGCAGCTGTGGAGGCACAACAGCATTATTCTTCTGTCCACAGCTGAACAACTGAATATCATAAAATATGTATACTTTTATGTCCGGTTATTACATTACATGTTACTTGTTAGACGCTTTTATCCAAAGCGACTCACATACTCAGTACTGTGGGCAATCCCCACAGGAGCAATTTGGGGTGAAGTGTCTCAGGGACACAACGACATGCTGACTGCAGTGGGGTTTGAACCTGTGCTCCCCTGATCCGAACACCGATGCTCTAATCCACTGCGCCACAGCCTCCCATGAATCATTGTGAATTTCAGTAGCCAAGAATATTCCCTTCTTTCTGGTTTGATGCCAAGATGACACTTTTTCCAACACTTTAAGAAATAAAGACATTCTTTGTCAAAACCTTTTTTTCGACTTATCTATTTTCCTTTTGTGCAGGATATGCACGACGCATAGGTAAAAGGGTAAAAAGGAAGAACTGCATAGAGTTGAAATGATATGTAAATACATCGCTTGCAGAAAGGAGTGAATATGTTGACAATAAAAGCCTTGAATTCTGAATCTTGAATGTTAAACAGTTAGCGCTGACATTTGATTGTATATTTTGAAACATATCTCTTAACCCATTCATCTATTCTTTGCCTTATTAGATGTATTATTCATTGAAGTGTGTGGATGAGTGGGTGAACAGGTGTGCATTGACACAGCTGATTGATATTATAGAAACCAATGAAGTGTCTGCGTAGCTCAACTCTCCTTTCCCCCGCAACTGCTGCCATGGCAGCTGCACACTGACAAACGATATATGCACTTAACTGATGGAGTGTTAATGTGATGAATGCTTCTGTGAATAACACGGTTAATACAATGGTACACACATGAAAAGGTGACACTGTCAGTTATTCTGCAAACACACACAGACAGTCCTCAGAGCGCTCCATCGGGGCCACTTCACAATCATCAGTTTGAGGAATAGCATGGGGAATAGAGTCATAAGTGGCCCCCAGAGCTCAGCTGATCAGGGGTCTGTGGTGCATTTCACTCTCTGTGATCAAGGCTCAGATTCGGGGAGGATTGAGTCTGTCCCTCGAGGGGAGGCTGATGCTCCCGTCTGTCTGCAGCCGGGTTAGAAACTCTGACGGGTTTTACAGGAAATGTGGTATTCAGGTAGTGATATCCTTCTAGGTGCTGGAACATCAACCCTTGCTAATTTCCGGTAAGGTTTACAGCAAGTGTCAGGCACAATAAGTCACATACTAACTAGACATCTCTCATAAAAGTTGACCGACTTGCTTCAGAAACAAGTGAAATGCTCTGACCCTGCCCCACAAATTGACTCATTGATTTCTAGAAAATGTAATGACTTTGTAGGGGGGAGATTTGTATGCAGGGTAAAGGCCGTTTCTGGCAAGATTGTTGCGTACATTTTGCAAATCATAACGATCTTAAGGGAGAAGGTTAAAGTGAACTTTAATCATCCATGCTGCCTTGTAATTACCTCCGTCTCCTCCTGATTCAGTGGAGATGGAGCAGACAGCTGAACACATTTAGGATTTTGTTTTGAGCAGAATAACTTATCTCCTGTCAGCAGTTATTGTTTAATTAAAGGGACACTCCAGCAATTTAACACATTGAGATAAGTTGTATAATCATTGGAAAGCTCTCTTAAAAATACCCTGTGATGTTATTGCAGCTGAGAGGGTTTGGGTTTATTTTCATTTTGAATTAAATATCTTTATGTTATATAAATACTTTTAAATGTCCTAGTATAACTCTAATATGACAACTAAACTACATTTGACAGGATTTATAGAATTGTCTGGGTCATCGTACAGCAATGAGTGCATACATAGTCAAATATCACCAACGTTTAAAATCAGTTGCATGCATTTTTATAACTTAATTAAAACAGGTTTTGTTGGTCAACATCACAGAAAAGTACAAACAAAGCAAAATAAAAGGGAAATAACAACAAGAGGCGCGTTCACACCGGAGTACTTTTACCCGTACTTTTCGCGTTTAGTTCCGATAGTTCCTGGAATTTTGCGTTCACACCAAAAAGAGAACTTAGTTCCAAGAACTTTTACCCCCATTTTTAGTGCCTGCTAGGGAGGTGGTACTAGCATGGGGAGAAAAAAGTACCAATTTCGATTGGCTCGGCGAATTGCAAACCACGCCCCGCAAAACAGTGAAAGGTTTTGTTTTTACATTACATTGCATTTAGCTGATGCTTTTATCCAAAGCGATTTACAATAAGTACATTCGACCAGGAAGACACAACCTTGAAGAAAACAGAATCATATAAGTACATCAGGTATCATAGAGCCAAACATTTCAAGTGCTACTCAACTGGCTTTAGATAAGCCAGTCCTATATTAGTATATAGGTGCTCTGTTAGCAATTCTATCGCTCGAAGTGGAGTCGAAAGAGATGAGTTTTCAGTCTGCGCCGGAAGGTGTGTAAGCTATCTGCTGTCCTGATGTCAATGGGGAGCTCATTCCACCATTTTGGAGCCAGGATAGCAAACCCACGTGTTTTTGCTGATGGGAACTTGGGTCCCCCTCGCAGCGAGGGTGCAGCGAGTCGTTTGGCTGATGCAGAGCGGAGTGCACGTGCTGGGGTGTACAGTTTAACCATGTCCTGGATGTAGGAAGATCCATTCGCAGCATGGTTTTGTGAAGCCGCCATTGTATTTGCTGGCATTAGCATTATTAGCATTAGCATTATCCCCGCGCACCAACGGAGAGAGAATAACTTATGGCAAAAAACAAACAAACATGGGAGCGGTGAAGTGATGAGGAGGTGTCGGCGTTCTGGCGATTTACTCGGAAGGCTTCAGTAGAAGCTGCTGGGAGTCCCAGCAGCTTCTACTGAAGCCAGTCCCCAACTCCGGGGACTTCCGGCCGGGGACTTCGGGTGGCAGTATACGCCGTGAAGTTGTTTGCGGCCTGCCAGTAAACCCAAAGCAGAAGAAGAAGAAGGTGTGAAAGCGGCTAAAGATACCAAAAGAGAGAACCATTCATAGAGAATAAAAGAACAAGGGCATTTCAATGTGAGGCGATGGGGAATCAATAAAAGAATACTGATATGACTGCAAGATGGCTACATTTCAGATGTTGACAACCTTTACAAAAAAGGAAAGGAAAGAAAATAAATTGCCTTGAGTGGTGTGCTTGAAAAGTGGCTCTTTATAGTATTGCTTTTAGTGATTTAGTGTTGCTTGGTTACAAACTGAAATGTTTTTAATACAAATCAAGAGAGTAACAGCAGCACAATATGTAATGCTGTTCAACACGGCAGCAGAAACAAGAGATGGTTTAATTGTCATGAAAATGCAAAGGCAGTTTAATCTTTAAAACATACAATGAGCAGTTGATTAACATTTTTTACCAGTATCAATACCACTTTAATTACAGCAGAAATGTGCAATTAAGTTGATAAACAGCTATTAAATTGCAATGTAACAACAGTATTTCAAACAAACTATGTTCCACTTATCATTTAGCAGGCAAGTTTATTTTTATGGCACTTTTTAACAACAAGCCAATTTGCAAATTGCTTTCCATTGGACATAAAAAGGCATTAAGACAATATATTGAGGCAATAAAAAAAACTCATAAATATGATAAAAAATATAGATTAGAGTGCAGTTTTAGTGCAGTATAAGATATGTATTATCAAACATTTAATTTAATAAAAATGCTCATTTCAAAATAAAACATTAGAGTGCAGATATAATGCAGTATAAGAGATGTATTATCGAACATTTAATTATACTTATTAAAAAAGCTGCAGCAAAATGAAAAGTCTTAAAGGGGACCTATCATGCAAAATGCACTTTTTGATGTCTTTTATACATAAGTACGTGTCCCCGGTGCGTCAGGGAACTCACGCAGCGTCAGAAAATAAAACCCTTTCTCTTTTCCTCCGTAGCCTACCCACATCTTTAAAAAACGGGGGTACAACGACATATCGACAGATTTGCTGCCGATATGACGTCAAATCGGCAGCGGACCCACAGACAGTTGCTATCAGAAACAATGCCTGACGTGTTTTAGACGAAATCTCATCTTTGTTTACATTAGCAAGCCTCGCTAACACTCAGAGCTAACCTGTACTGAAGAGCACATGTGTTTAAAAAGCAGGCAATAAAAAAAGAACTCACCTTGTGATAAACCCGCAAGAGAAAAAGTATTTGAGCTCCATACTGTTTCAGAAATAATCCTTGATGTGGTTTAGAACAGGATGGCGTTTTATCACAGCAGAATGTAACTTTATCTCAGGTAGAATTCTGATCAGGCATTAGCTCCACCTCATTCTTTTTTTTCAAGCTAAGGACCCACAATCCGCGTTTCTCTAACGGCTGCAAAAGAGGGGTTTGAGCAGTATGAGGCATATTGGCTACAACACATGTTTTGAATAGGTATGGCCCTACAATATATTTTTCCAATATAGCATGATAGGTCCACTTTAACCCCTAATTTAAAAGGAGGATTTGTAGAGAGCGTTTTAACTGGATTTATTCCTGCACAATAAGCCACTTTGTTGCCAGAAAACCTTATTTATTTACTCATTTAGCTTTTAATTTCATGAATGAATTCACTCATTAATTGTGTCTGGTGGTGGGATTCCATCCCAGCATGCCTTGAGTGGATGAACCCCCTGAAGTTACACAGCTAACCAAACTAAGGTAACATTTCCAAAACAACACTACTAGCGAACAACCCTGATCGTGCCATTTAAACAAGAAGAGACCTGCAGATATAAAGCACAGTTGATAACACATAGATTAGATGTTTGGCTTTACTTCCTATGGGGTTAATACGCTATAATTTGGATGAACTATGTAATCCTGCAGCCATGTTCCCCCTCAGATTGGACTCTGAATGGAGGCTTAATGCTGCCTCAGTATCAGGAGCTAAAGGCGCAACAGGTGCAGCTAAATAGGTTAATAAGGAGCACTCTGATTAGTGATTAGCTCCTCAGTGGGTTACCACGACGACTTGTGGCTTTACTTGACTGGATTATGAGAACCAGCAGGGAGCCGCCATTTGAACTTTTAGCTGATGAAATTGAAAAATCGACTGTATTTGATTGAGGCACTAATTATCATCTTAATAGTAGAGGACTTAAAATAATAATGCCTTAATCTGATTATAATTGTAACATTAGTGTACCTAAGAGCAGAGGATGTTGTCGGGAGTTCATTAATACCTCACAATTAACGTCTAATGCCAACGTTCAGTAAAATCGAGTCCGTGTGGAAACAATACCCCTACCCCACAGTTCCGTGTGTGAATTATGTCCCAGTGTATTAAAGGTGGTTACCACAAGATATCATTTTACAGAGAGATGCACTTTAATTTTGTTTATCCCAGTGAAAAGGTAAGTTATAAAGTCTACTCACCCCCCGATTCCACCGGGTCCGTCTGCGTCGTGTCACGGCTGCCCCGCGGTTTTGGTCCGGCCTCCTCCGGCGTCATTCCCTACTAGAGGTACTAATCCGGCCTTGGGCGCGTTTCAGAAGCATTTCAGAAGCGGAGCGTCTTGCCTGTTGGCTCGCAGTTTTTGTTGATTTGGGCATATTTCCTGGACAGGCTACTTTGTACAGACAAAGTTAATAATAATTCTAACATCCCAGTTATAAACGACATGAATCAAAGATGTGTTGCTGTATTTTAGTGGTAAAAATGCATTCATCTTCATAATTATTCTATATATATAATTTACACAGTGCCTGTAAACCGGAGGAGAACGCTGGCATTTCTCCTCCTACTTGAAAGACTACGGAGGGATAGGGTCTGCAAAATTAGTTTATTTTGGGGTGTAAACTGTGATCGTTTTTCTCGCGTCCAGGAGAGAAGCTTAAAAAGGAGACTAAATGGAGTCTCTGAGAAGGTTCACAATTGGTACTTTAATTAATAAAAAGCGCGGTAATGTTACAAACAGGATATTGTTCGACAGAAAAGCAGCTGTGTCTCTGGCTCTGGCAGGTGAAGAAAGAGGCCGAACCCCTCAGGTCCCGCTGTTTATATATATCCTCTGCTGGCTCCTCCCTGCGGGCCGGCTCTCCACGTTTTAATGTCCGTTGTTACGCATATCAGAGGATACAGACATTGTACATTCAATATATCTAAACACGCCTTTTCTCTTCCTTAACTCTTTCATGTAATGTATGTATGTCATGTATCAATACTGTAAAATACAGGAAATACTTCACGGCAGTTTGGTTTCCGGTCGTTCCTGATGTTGTCACATGCTACCCACATCTGTAAACAATAACATACTCAAATAAACTGTACCTTCATTTAATATTCAACAATAATAATATCTGTCTGTAGCTGTAGTTGAAATCAGTAGGTTTCGGTGTGCAACATCATATCATATCGCTGCTAAATTCACCTCTATAGTAAATGGTATATTAGCCTCATGCTAAATGCTAACCGGAGATGAAGGATTTTCAGAATAAAAGCTTAACAACTGGTTGTGCACAGGAACTTCTGGTTTTTCAGTATAAAACAGCATTTAAACTGACGGTATGTTTAAGGTACATTATGCTATCAAAACATTGATTTTAATTTCTAACAGGGGATGGGCCGGATGCTCTGACCGGTCCACTTCCTGCCCAGCGCCTCTGCGCGTCGCGTCGAAAAATAGACTTGAATCCTATTTTGAGCGGAGCCCAGCGCCGAGACGCTTCTGGGACGCTTCTGAGCCGTAACCCGGCACGTCTGGTGGAATAGCACCCATTGACTAGAGTGGCCGCGATCTTGGCGAACGCCGCAGCGCAGCCGTAACGCGGCCATAACGCGGCACAGGGCCGTAACCCCCAGTTTCCACTGGGTCCGTCTGCGCCTTTGTTCCTCAGTGGCAGCCATGATAAGTGCCGTTCGAATTCTCTAGAATGATAGTAATGGAGGTTTCAAACTTCCTTTATAACCTCCTTTAGCTTAGGAACCACTGGACCTCCCTAACCGAAAGGAGAGGAGAAAATGCTGCCCCACAATGCCTTGCAGCCGCAGCATTTGACGTCACACAACAGTCGGCCGTTCACGGAAACAATCGATTACGACGGAGAAATTAGATCATGAAAGTTACGGTGCTTATTAAGCTTTTTAAAACGTATGTGGTAAGTTGCCAGAGTGCTTTGTTTTGAACGTTCATCAGTATTATAATCAAAAAGAGAAATATGAACGTTAGTTTTTACTGAAATGATCAAATAAAGTCAACATTTCACTGAGCTGTGTGGGGTTTGTTCAACTTGTAAAAGATGTTTGAATGGTGATGTACACAGTGATAGGTGTTAAAGACTAACGTTTATAATAAATACATTTGTATTGATAAAAGATATTTTCAAAGTTCATACAATCATACTGGGATCATTTTTTGTATGATGGTGACGAGCATAAGTTTCACTTTCCTTTTTTATTTCAATTCCAACTTTGGTCATGAAGAATATGTTTCTCTGTTGTCCACGTTCATAAAGCAACAGCATCAGAGCACGGTGCAGAGTCTCTAGATGAGTTTACAGTAGTCCCTCGTTCTTATTAAACATCCATGTTGTAGTTTCCATAGTTTCCCCAAAGCAGCAGACGCACATTCAGGACGTCCGCTGGCGCATCATAAACACGTCGGATAGTGAAAGTGCAGTCGGATTCTCTAAAGCACCGCAGTCTCTTCTCCTAAGTCCTTTTGAATTCTCCTATCCACTATCCCTTAACCCCGGGACGTTTCACTCAGAGGTCAAGGAATAGGAGATAGGGTTCGAACTTAGGAGCTGATTTTTAAACTATCCGAACGCAACCTGGGGGTCAGTGATACAGTCATTTGTCATGTATGTGGGACCCACAGTAATATGTGTGCCTGCATGGACATGAAACCGTATCATAATGCAAAAGCCTCTTATATGTTGTTGTATTTTTTATGTATCTGAATAACCTATAATGTTTTGATATATATTCAAGTGTTGCAGTGATGTGCTTGAGTATTTCAGCTGAGCTAAAATGTAACACGAATTATAAGAGGAGAGACAAAGATGTATATATTTAAAAGTGTGAGGAAATAGTAATGCAGATGATATATTTATATCATATTTGACCAGTTTTACAAGGCTACCTTATATGGACTAATGCCTGTACTGTGACCACCTGTAACTTAGTGAGTTGTGCATGTGTGTTGAATAGTGTCAGTTAATGTGTTAACGGGTTAATTGCAAACTTTATGATATTTTATGTTTGATTAAGGTTTTAGAATGTGCAAGAGACATCACTTCTTAGACTTGTGTTTGTGTATTTCAGAATATACATGTATTTATAGGTAACATTTAACTCCTGAACTTAAGTAAAACCTCTTTGGTGATAATTTGAAGCCAACCAATTGACACGAAGGACTCACAAAGACTCAGATGCACAATTCTTTCTTGATTTCAAAAAATACCTTTTAATATACAAAAAGGTTTTAGGATCAACTAGGACAATCAAAAGTTCGCTAGGTTCAACTAATAGTACGAAAAGACTTTACAAAGAAAAAGGTTTCTAGGATCTACTAGGATACTCAATAGTTCACTAGGTTCGACTAGTATGCTCAATGTTTACACACCTGAAACGAGAGGACAGAGCCAACATCAAAATAAACTGCAAGGCCACCAGAATAAACACAAAACAATAAGCTCACAGACTCTAACGCTGAAACCTTACACCAATGATATATTCCGAAACATAAGCAAGTTGTTTTGTTGCCCTCACCATAACCCTACAAATTCCTGTTTCTAAAATAATTGAGTATTTTTAAACGAGGCACACTGGGGCTGATATCAACAGGAACACTCTTTAAAGAAGTTGACAGATCTGCAATGGAGTAAGTGAAATGATCCTGCTGACAAATTGACTCACTGATTTACACAACCTTTTAGGCTGATCATATTTGCACAGTGTGGGGGTTGTCTTTGGCAACACTGAAGTTACATACAACTAGCAAATCATAATGACCTTAAAACAGCTGGTTGAAGAACAATATTACCATTTCATAACGCCCGGTAATGGAGTTAGAGCAGAACGCTAATAATTACTAAATTGCTGTTAACTCTCATGTCTTCAAAACATGTCACAACCAATCTGATGCAACGGAGCCAGAGTGGACAGCTGAACAAACTCAGGAAGTTTTCGGTCTCCAAAATGCCGGAGGAGTTTTCTACTCGATCTTTAACTTGTGCTGCCCTCAGAGTCGTGCTGTGCTGCGCTCGCCTGGAGGAAGAGGAAGGACCATCAGCATGCACTGTGAAGAAGTACAGGAAGGCAATGGGCTGCTGAGAAGCAGTGTGTGCCGAAGAAGGGTATTTACTGATCAGAGGATTAGGGCGGCGGCAGGAGAAGAGATAGAAGAGACGACAGAATGTGTGGGTGTCGGAGAATGATTAGACTGCCTCTAAGCCAATTGGGGAAATGGGACCGTGGCCAAAAACACATGAAGAAAGGCAGAGAGGAAGGAAGGGAGACATGGGAAGAGATGAGTGAGGAAGAGAAGGGAAGGAGAAAGGAGGAGCGAGACAGACAACAGCAGACGGGGAGGGGGGGAGGTGGAAAATGAAGCTGGTAAACAAGAGCTGAAGACAGAAAGAACCACAACAACTGAGGATGAAGGACAACAACAGAGGCCAGCATAAAAGAGAAGGAGAATGAAGAGAAGTGAGAAGGATCGGCGTGTCAAGGTGAAATAAGAGAACAGAGCTTCCATACGATGTTTTTTCCTCTTTGTTCTCGCAAAAACACCAGGCGCTGCAGTCACCTTTCTGACACACTTTCCTCTTGTGCCAATATGTCCTCCAGAAATATCACTGTGGAGGATGAACAGAGTGATTGTGGCCTGGTTTTCAAGCCCTACCAGCTCGCCTTTGCTTGCATGTTGAGGTCATAAAGCTTCTACATCCCATCTGTCATTTTGTCAGCAGGGGGTCGACTGTAAGGATGGAGACGCTCGAGTGCACGGTCATGGATTTAAGTGCTTAAGTGAGGCTCTTTTTTTTTAGGAAAGGTGCAAAAAGATGTCCACAATACTAGCCATGTCAATACATGATTGACAACTTGGTTAATTGGAGCTCTTAGCTGTTTTTCGTATACGTGTTGTACTCCTCATTAGGAATTCAAGTTCTGTTGCATTTTCTATCTAGATCCAGCTGATGCAAGTGCTTTAGCTAAATGCACTTTAAATGTTCATTGTAAAAGTTAGAAATGGGTTGTGTTTAAGCCAGCCTGGGGATATCTCTTTAAATGTTTTGTCAGGAATAAAATAAGAGGTTTTATTCAATTGGAGCCTTCCAGCATCTTAATCAATTCAGTGTAAAAACGAGGACATCTTGCATTCACAGCTGGGCTACACGCCACTTCAATAGGACGACAGACTGTGTGCAAAGTCCCACAAGAACCATTAACTGTCATTTGTGTTGTGGAACGATTCTTAAAAACGAATTGAGCTGGAAACCCGTGAAGAAAAAGTGAACACACATTTTGCCATTAGGGGAGAGGGAGAATTGACAATCAATGGCTGACAATTTCCAACGTCTTGTCCTGGATTCAAGACACGGGTGTGCAGCGGGAGCAGAATCAATCACGGCGATTGAGTGCTGCGTAAACAAGGATGGAATGATTGACCAAACAGAGTAATTCAGACAGAGGGGAGCCCAGCCAACCTTATTGGCGGCACACTCCATTCTT
This sequence comes from Harpagifer antarcticus, assembly GCA_902827135.1. Lineage (NCBI taxonomy): Eukaryota > Metazoa > Chordata > Actinopteri > Perciformes > Harpagiferidae > Harpagifer > Harpagifer antarcticus. The sequence goes on from CADEHL010000957.1 coordinate 80,780, forward strand.
TTGGAGTTATTGCCAGGGAAACGGACAGCCGGTGCCATTTTTGAAAGGTTAGCGCAGTCTGCAAGGCACCAGCACTCAAAATGAAAAATAAATTCCAGGCAAACAACTTGAGGATACACACAAATATGAAGTTCTGATGAAGAATGCAACAGTATATACTCTGACATGTATTAAAGAGGTCCTATTATGCTTTTTGGGTTGTTCCTGTAGACCAGGGATCGGCAACAAGCGGATCGCGGTCCGGATCCGGACCCAGACGCCGACCTATACGGACCCGGACCTATAATCAATACATTAATAGGGGATTTCAATTTTGACGGGGCAATTCTATTTTAACCGCTGCCGACAGGGGGCGAAAGAGACGAGTGAGCGATACAGGGAGAGAAACACAGAAGAAGAGTTGAGAGCGCGGCAGAGAGAAGCGGAGAGGAAAGTGAGTGAAGAGAATAATTAGCGATACAGGGAGAGGGGAGGAGAGTGAACAGGCGTGTTAGCGGCAGACAGGGAGAGACAAATAATTACACATGGCGCTCTCCAAGAAGAGGAAAGTGGACAGTGAGAACAGAGCTTTTAACCCTGAGTGGACTCATTCATGTTCATCCTGCCCACTGGGAGCACAGAACCAGTGTGTCTCATTCAGAGACCGTGGCGCTCTTTAAAAGTGCCAACACGCCACGATGAGACAAAACACAAAGTGTTTGACCAAACATTCCCTCTCAAGTCAGAACTGAGGTCACAAAAAATAAATATCGTTCCAGCGCAGGCTAACCGAGGCTAACTAATGAGCACCTGCATGTGTGTATGAGAATGGCCCTGACAGATTTAAACCCCTGGCAGGATAAGCTCCAGCTCAATTCTCGCACTGAATAAAAAAAGCGAGTGAGGGACTGCAATATAAGAGGGAAAGAAAGATACATTTGGAAACTGTTCAATTGTTATGATGTGTAAAGACTGATATTGTTCTATAATCGTCTGAAACTGTTAAGTCATGATGTGAAACGGTTAACAAGGAAAAAGGGAAACTCAAGCTGCTGCTACACTTTATTTTATTAATCTAAACTTTTAAGATGCACACATTTTCAAAAACTATTTTATTTATTTTCTCTATTTTATTTTTAAATGCAGCCCGAGAGGAGCATTACACATATCCAGAGTATTTTACTGTATATCTGTATAGTTCAATGTTAATGTTAAACAATTAATATTGTTGTTTATGAATTGTACTTTCTTTATTTGATTGGCAGTCAGTTGTTGATTACATGCAGACGTTGATACAGCTGCAGCTGCTTCAATATATCACACTAATTCATAAAGCAACTTAGACATTTTGAAGTTCCGGAGCTTTGCATGGGGACATTTTCTCTAACTGGACCTTGTTGAATTTTAGTTGAATACCCCTGCTGTAGTGTATTGTATAGGTTTGTGTGCATGTAAATGGTCTACAAAGGCTTAAATCCCAAAGATGTGCCTGAAACGCCTCCATTGGACTCCTTTGTTTACTTTAGTCACATAGTCACATCACTATGTAAGACTCCTGCATCTATTAGCTAGCGCTCCAACCTATGGCTCCAACACATTGTAAATGATAGGCTAAGGGGCGTGACATCTCTAAGCAGTTGACCAATCACAACAGAGCCGGCCAGCTAACCAATCAGAGTAGACTGGGCTCTGGTTTCAGACACACCATAAACATATAAACCTCAGACATTTGAAAAGAAAAAGGTAAAAAACGAAATATGCATATGTCTATGGTTAAACTCAAACAGCATCCGTCACAGGTTGTACGAGTTAATTGTGTTTGTAACATAATCATACATCCTTTTTCAGGCGTGCTGTTTTTCTGTTTATCATGACATTTGGACGGCAGCTCCACAAAACAGTTAGTGCACGATATTTAAATACATTTATAAGTGTTTACGCCAGGTACAAAGGTTTGCTTGCTGGAATCGGACAGACTCATTAGCCTAAGCTTGATGGGCAAAGTGTGGTTCCTTTTTGTGTGCTCGCTTCCTGAGTCTGTTGTCTGTCTGTGTGTAGTGCTGATGGGAGCCAGACTGACATGTTGTCAACCAAAACGGGTGGAGGAAAGGGTGAGGGATGTGGGGATAAAGCCAAAACAATAACATGCGTTAAAGAGCCTATTATCTGTGACCATCTGTGACCTGCATGTCTGATAATGGAGTGAGAGCTTCAATTTGGAGGTTTTAAGTGCTACTTTGGCATAAAAGTCTTTGGCATTGTCTCCTGAATGTTTATTTCGGATGGTACCGCCTTAACTGATTACACATATTGGAAAAGCTTAGATGTCACTGGTAATAGAAATGCATCATAGTCATACATATCTTACTTTTCTTTTCCAAATAAGGAAAACATGTAAATAGTAAAAAGTCTGTGAAAATAATTTGTTCTGGATGCTACTGTATGAGCTCAGCCATTATGTGCATCAAGTTTAATGTAGTTGAATGTTGCTGCTGAACCGAGGTGATGCCTGAAGGAAATACTTTACTCAAAAATCACTTTTGTACATATCTAACCATTTGTTGCCACTAGTGTTGGCTGGAAAAAATGTAATCATTCTTTGCAGGCAACTGACCTTCCAAATATGTCAAATGAGTCAACTCACAATACTTCAATACTCTTGTCAGGGCATCACTGATAGGGCAGCACGAAAGATAAGGTCATTTATTGATGCATACAGGTTTTGGAGAAAGCTTACTTTGACGTACATCGATATTTAAATGGGAAGAGACCAAGGGGTAGACCTAGGACCAGGTGGAGGGATTATATCTCTTCGCTGGCCAGGGAGCGCCTTGGGATCCCCCAGTCAGAGCTGGTTGAAAAGGAAAAGGAAGTTTGGGGCTCTCTGCTGGAACTGCTACCCCCGCGACCCGACCACGGATAAGCGGGAGAAGATGGATGGATGGATATTTAAATGCAGAAAAACGGTCTATAAACATTAAAAGCATGTCAAAAGTGCTCACCTTTCAAAATCAAAGAGTTAGATATCGCTTCCTGTACTCAGCTCACCACCGCAATGAGAGAATGATGCATTTCTCGTGGAAACATACCATCAATAGCAATGAAGTGAAATAGTTTTGAAGGGTTGGATGACCACAGTGCTACTGGGAAACCTTATGTCTCATGTGGCTACTGCTGCCATTCACCACTGTAAGCAATGCATCTCTTTCTGGCATATTGTCAATGTTGGCTGTATATCGAAAACTATGCACTGACAACCCCAATTGAGTCAAACTGGCACATTCTGCGTATTGGCAGTTCAGGCTATCCCTCTGCACTGTGGCTCCTTAGAGGGTGCAGCGTTACTTATTGAAAGCTGGATGGAGTCCTGTGTAAAGCATCTCATCGGTACACAAGGGTACGACTTATTGGGCCAAGCCTGCCACAGTGCAAAGGTCCCTATGATTAATCCTTCATGCTTGACATGCAAATACATGAAGTTCAATGCACTCCGTCAGAGCATTTAACAACAGAACCCCGTAAATGTCATGATGGGGCTGGAGAAAAAGTTTAGTTTACCGAAGTCATTCATCCTCTGGGGACTATGAATGTCTGCAAAAAGATGTATAGCAATCAATTCCATAGTTGTGAAGGTATTCCATACAGGACTAAAGTGGATAACTGAGCACTTTGCCACCTGTGGAGCCCTCGGTACGATCAATAACGTAGTTGGTAGTTTGACCACCAAGTGCTCCTTACAAAGCTGACTCATTTCACATTTTCGGCAGTTTCAATACATTGGTTTAATGTATCGAACAGAAAACAGTGTGTTTTGGTCACCGGTGCTAATTCCCCCTACCTTGTCAACCCTGCTGGGGTTCCACAAGGTTCCATTCTTGGACCATTACTGTTTTCTACGGAGCCCCCTAGGGGACATGGAGAAGAAAAAGAAAGATTATTTGCGAGATCTCGCAAAACCCCTTTACGAGATCTCGCAATACTTTGGCGAGATCTCGCAATACCTTGGTGAGATCTCGCAATACTTTGGCGAGATCTGGCAATACTTTCTATGAGTATATATTTTCGGCGTTGCAGTTTGTAGACGGTCCCTAAGCACTCCTCTCCCTCCTCCAGCTGCAGATTGTGACCAATTCTTGAAATGTAGCTCAGATGACGGCGCGTATCGAACTGTTCTGATAAAAAAGACTCTGTAGCTCGTTGTCTATCTTGCTATGATTGTAAAGTCATGTTGTTTGTATTTTTACGTTCTCGCAAAACATTTTTATTTTTTCAAATAATTGTATTTTTCTTCTCCATGTCCCCTAGGGGGCTCCGTAGTTTTCACTGTACATAAATGTCTTGCCTAATATATGTCCTGAGTTTAATGTATGCCGATGATGCGGTCATCTTTGTACAGGGGAAAAACACTGAAATGATCTCATCTCTCAAATGCATTGGACAAGGTTCAACACTGGCTGAACAACATCTGCTTACAGTCGTAAGTAAATGTATAAAAAAACAGTATGGATGATGTTCAGTAAACAACCAGTCAAAATCGAAGGATCCAACGTGTTTTTAAACGGAGCAGAATTAGAACTAGTGTCCCACTTCAAGTATCTTAGAGTCATATTGGACTCGAACTTGACTTTTAAGAAAAATTAGAAAGTATCTAATACCATTAAATTCAACTTGCAACATTTTAAACAAATTAGACCTTTCTTAACTGTCAATGGTGCAAAGTCATACCTCCACTGTATGATTCTATCCCACATTGAATACTGTTTTACAAACTGGTCGTCTGCTTGTCCCACAAACCTTAAACCCATAGAACAGCTACAAGAGAGCTATCAAGGTGTTTGACAGAAAGCCATATTCATACCACCACTGTAGCATCCTTGAGAAACACAATTTCTTTAGTTTTGACAATTTGAAGTCTTTTAAAAGTACGTGCTTTATTTATGAATGTTTACATGGACTGCACCCCCCCCCCCCCCCCCCCCCCTTGGGGAAATTCATCCACAAAAAAGACACTGGATGCTGCACTAGGTCAGACACCAGAGGAGACTGTGAAGTCCACCGCAGACGGACCACTTTTGGACAAAATGTCCTTTCCATTAAAGGCAGCTCATTGTGGAATAGCCTCCAAACTGAGATACGGGATTGTCTCACTCTCAATAGTTTCAAAGGTCAACTCAAAGAATGGTTGAGAAACAAACAGACGTGCAATCACCGCTCAATGCACTTTAACACAGGGGTATCTCCTCTTGCACTTTAGGTAGCTCTTGTATCTCCTCTTGCACTTTATATGTCATTGCTGCTATATTGTATTACCATGTGATAAATACTATGCTGCTCTTGCTCTCTTGCACTTTGTGTGCCATTATGTGACCTATTTTTCAGTCCATAATGCTTAAGCCACGATGAACTTGCCTTGCCTCTTATTGGAAGAGCTTGGTAAGAGAAAGCTAAATTGCTGCTTCCTTGTGAAAAAGAGTAGAACATTTTGTAGATTGCTTGAACGCTGATAAATTGTCCGTAAGTGGTTAGATGTGTGGGAAGATGTTTTACCTCTTGGTTGTGGCGTGCGTAGGATAATTACCATCAAAAGACGACCTTTTCAAGCCTGTTGTACAGTACAGTTTAACATTTCCCATGTGGCAACGCTGATTACATTTAAAAGATTGAATGATCATGGAGGTGTTGGAGAAGCTGTTTCACCTCCTAGTTGTTGGTTAAAATGTCAAACCAGTGACGTAAATTGAACGCAAACTGTGATTGTGGGGCTTTTACTTTCCTGCTATAAATGCCAATACATTGACGGAAGGAAGGGGCACCATCCCGCGATAAAAGAGTCCCTGATTTCCACAGCTGAGTATGAGTGAAAAGAGCAGCATTGTGTTTGCCTTGGGTGTCATCGAGTCGTACCTCTGTGTACTCGCCCCCGATCCCTCCATTACAGCACATTGCACTCTGTCGCAGCAGCATGCACAACTCCTGCCATTGTGCACTAATGGACTGCTGATGACTACGACCTTCTGCTCAACTCAACGGGGACACAGGAGGGGAAAGGGGAGGGGGTGTTTGTGTGTGTGTGTGTGTGTGTGACTTTTTCTGCAATGGTGAATGGGTGCATACAGGAGACAGAGGACATCCAACTCATAAAAACCAAAATTGTGATGAGACAGAGGCGCAGGGCGGGAGGGATGAGGTTGAGATGGCTTTGAAAAGGAGTTAAGTATGATGGAGTAAGGGACCCAGAAGAGGTGGAGAGACAGAGAGAAGTAAGGAGAGATGGGAGAGGGGGAATACAAACCAGAATCAGAGAAAAATATGTTCTTTCCCCCCATTTGAATTAGACTGTCTGTGTCGGTGAGGTAATGTTCCATAAGTCACATCCATTAGCCAACAAGTTACTTTGATTCTGCACAAATGCTACTTTTATCGAAAGGAGGAGTGAGTTGTGCGGTTTTCATTTGGGGATGGGGATTAAGGGATCTCAGGTATCTGTTTGAAGCAGTGAGAAATATCTAGAAACTGAATGTTCTCTCCCTTTCTCTGCGAGAGAGGCAGCGAGATGAAGAGGTCGGTAACAAACCCAGACAAGCCTCGTCGAGGGGAGATGAATCTGAAAACATATCTGCTAGCAAATAGAGCTCCCCAAAACCTGGGAGAAAGAACAAGAGAGAGAGAGAGAGAGAGAGAGAGAGAGAGAGAGAGAGAGAGAGGAGAGAGAGAGAGAGAGGAGAGAGGAGAGAGAGAGAGAGAGAGAGAGAGGAGAGAGAGAGAGAGATGGGAAACAGCAGAAAAGGTGCTTATCAAATATATATATATAATTATCATAACACCAAAAGCTCGAAACTCGCTCGGGAATATAGTGAAGCGGCTCGAGAGTGAAGAGTAACAGGAAGAGGCAAAATTGAGTGTCATCTTTGTGAACAAGCTGGAATGAAACGAGGACAGGATGCAGATGGGAGGTGCTGATTTGAATGAGAGATGACAGGTACAGTGGGGGGGCTACAACGGCAAATAGGGAGGATGGTTAATGAGCAGATACAAAAAAAATCTACCACCGTTGAAATACGTAATGAGTGAGACTCGAGGGCAATACTAGCTCCCTACTCCCTGTTTGATGCCGGCATGGCCAGAGCATGTTAATACCCACATGAAGCTGATCAGTGCTGATGAATCACTCTTGACACCAGCTCCCGCTCTGTGATGTCACTCATGTACCTCTCATGACACCACAACTTTTTTTTTCTCTTCTCATTTCCCGACTGCAACAACTGCGCTGAGTTGAATTGACGGGCCTTAGTAAAGTCAGAAAATGTCATCTTTGAACTTGGAGTTGACGGTAAAGTAATGGAGACTGAGAATGGTGAATGGACAGGGAGCAAATCAGCAGAAAGGAAACACAGGCTGAGAGAGGAGGGAGAGTTGAAGGGGCTCGGATCAAACACCCCTCCCCACTCGGGGATGTGCTGACTGGCAGAAAGCGCCTGCCGAGGGAGGAAGGAGGTAGGAAGGGAGGGAAGGAGGGGGGAATTGGGAGGGTCTAAACAGAAGGGTAAAACTGAGGAAGGAGGTAGAAACAAAAAGTGACATTTGCTAGCTCTAGAGTTAGAGTAGAGAAGTTAATCCAAATGTATGTTTATTTCGTGCAACAAGTTTACAATAATGAAACAGTAAATCCTTCTACATCACAGTGCTGGGATAAAGGGGTCATCCTGTGCCTCGACTCCAGGCTTAAAGCTATGAACTATTTTACCTTCAGACAACACAATGTGCTAACTGTGAAGCAAACCTCGACCTTTACTGTTCACCCTTTAGGGTATTTACGAACTATGATCAAAACATTTTTTTAAATGTCAAAGAGAATAATTAAATCCTATGTTTGGCTTTATTAACACATATACGAGGTGCGGAGAGTATCCATGCAGTGTGTTGCATGCTTAACCCTTTTCACACATAAGGATTTGAATGCTAGAGAAGCAACAGGAAGCTATTCATTGTGAACTGACCCACAAAATACAGGGTTAGATTTCAATCTGGAAGCAGAAACAACATCGTTTTTTTTAACTTTAATATGTGAACATATTTCAAAGAGTAGACATACAACAGTGTGTTTACTGAATAAAGTAATCCCTTGTTTTTTAACATTAAGTGTCAGTTTTGTCATTGTTATATAGAGTAATTTATAGATCAGATTCCAAACAAACCTAAAGCTTTACAAGAAAACTTTGAATAACTACAAAAGTAGTGTTAATTGGGTACGCAAATGAAGTAAATCAATACATTTTCCAAAGCAACTGCATACACTTCAGTACAGTTGAAAATATGGAGTTTATTATCTTGCCTAAGGGCACTTCTCGACGTTAACTGCAGGGTCTAGAAATGTAACCAGGTGTAGCCCCTTCATCACTCACCCCTTTATACATCCTGGTTCAAAATTACGTGACATATAATCTGAACAATCTGAAGAAAAGGACCTGAAAATGTTTCACTTCGAGGTGTGAAAAGGCTTTTTGAAAGTTAGCCAGTTTGGCATGGAACTGACAGCTCCTCCCAATAGCTGGAGGAAAGTTGCCCCATGTAGCATAAAAAGCACCGTGTCATGGAGCAGGGGAGAGTAGGCGGAGGGAGAGGAAAGAAAAGGGGGTAGAGACATTGAACGGAAAGGCTATTATACATTTTTCATTAAGTTTCCAGGCACTAAGCCACATCAAAGCCTCTCAGAGATAGAGGGGAGGGAGAGACAGAGAGAAAGAGGGAGAGAGAAGTAGACACAGGACGTTCTAATTAACTTCACAGTCGCTTACTGCCCCCCCCCCCCCCCCTCTCTCTCTCTCTCTCACACACACACAGTCATTCTCTGTGTACATAAGTGTGTCTCTACCCTGCCCACCGTCTGTATGCAGGCCTTGTAAATTCATCACGACACGCCCCATACAAAAAAAGTTGAGAGTTGCAGCTCGTGTAGGAGCGATCAAGCGGTAAGAAGCAGGGAGTGCCGGAGACAAAGTGGGGAGGGGGTGAGGCAGGATATCAGAGGGAAGGAGCCCTGAGGTGTTGCTGCTGCCACGCCCAGGGAAGGAGGAAGAGAGGAAGAAGGAAAGACCCGCCCTTTTCCTTGTCTCGTGGTGCATTCAGGTCACAAGGGGAACATGGGATACACGAGCTGCTGAACTTCCACCGCTTCAGGACGAACTTGCAGATACAATAAGAACATGTCCTGTTGTTCAACAAGAAATGGAGGAACTCAGGTCAAAGAAAGACATCTGTTTATTCCACTGTTTAATATTCGTCTTTTTATAATTGTGCAATTTTCTTATAAATGCAACGTATTGTACCATTGTGTACGGTGGCTGAGAAGTGCAAACGAGAATTACAAAGTGTGAAACTCTTTAACAAAGCTTGAGACAAATGTACATTTTATAAAACTAATTTACATTAGCGAAACACTTTTACCAAAGAAAAAACGATTTAACATAAACAAATTAACAAGATGCGAAATACTTTTTCAAAGCTAGAGACAAATTTACATTTTATAAAACAAAATTACATTAGCGAAACACTTTTACAAGAACTGAGACAAATGTACAAGTCTCGAAACTCTTTAACATTTCCCGAAACACTTTAACATTTGCCGAAACACTTTTACTAGATAATCAAACTGGAAAGGGAATGTCCATCATACCAGAAGTGACGTGCAAGTGATTGACACAAACTTAAGTTTGTTTTGGCGGATAGACCGCCGTTACCTATGGACGGTACGAGTGTGTTTATGGTCGTTAAACATGTCCGTTCTGTGCAAACCACCTGGGCCAAGTGACACGGTTTTGCTCATCACGATATACTTTCTCGTGCGCAAGAGAAGGTTACCGGTTCGCCAAGTAGGAAGTGGAGCTGTGCCTCCTGTGTTTACCTTCATTAGAACAGCTAAAGAGCGACTGCAGGCTGCTTCGTGTTAACCACACACACCTCTACACACACCTCTACACACACCTCTACACACACCTCCACACACACACACACACACACACACACACACACACACACACACACACACACACACACACACACACACACACACACACACACACATTATTGTGTCACGGTTTGAGCAACAGGTTGCACCTGAAAGCAGTAAAAAGAGGGACTAAAGCCGATACAAAACAAAAAGCAATACAAGTAAAAGTACAAGAAAACAGCAAAACAAACTATGAACAAACAGGGTTGACGAGAAGAACACAGGTAAATCCAGAAATAGACAGGAAACCAGGAACTACGATTGACAGGATCCCTCCTGGGGAAACATAGATGACAAACTGACAGTGAAAGCTGGGGAAAGTAGGCCTATATATTTACAAGAATAATCAGAGATACAATACACAGCTGGAGAGGGCAGGTGATACACAGGGGCAGCAGGTAGACAAAATCAGACAATCAGACACAGGCGGGAAAACATAGGAAGTAAAACGAGACAATACAATGAGAAAATACATTTCAGGCAACATTCAACACAAAAACCAGGAGTAATCTGTTTTTTCTTTTAATGTTATAAGCACATTGTATGTTGCAATGTTAGCAGTGGAGGTAGACCAATTATCCGGTTGGGTTTACCGGGGCCAGTTAATCTATGAGAGGGCCACATGATGCACAAAATTGACAAAGACAGCGTTCAAGATTTCAGTTTTCAAGTCATAAAACACACAAAAAAAACATTTAAAAAAATACCATGATTGGAGTTTGTTTTATAAATATAACTTGTGTCAATTAAAAATAAATTCTAGTATTTTCAGCCCATATAACAGCACAGTCTTTGCTGCGACACTATCACAGGGCAAGCCCCCAGGAAGTGCGCCGGACTCTGAGGAAAATATTCGTTGTGGCCAAACGGCGGTACTACACCTTTTCCCATTGACTAACATTAGGAAAGTTTTTTAAACTAAATGAATACAGTATGAACATTTGTATAGCTCTTATTAAAAACATTCGATCCTCAAGCTGTAAAATGTGCTAATAATAACGTTATTCTGAGAGTTATTTTCCTCCGCATTATAAACACGGATCTAACCCACGGGACCGTGCCTCTCATGTTCATGTGACGTGTTCAGTACTACATGAGGTTTACCTTTACCCATGGATGCACAATTAGAACGGATTATATGATTATATGAATGATTTCGTGACATTTCGCTCTCTCAAAAGTTGGGCCATTTTGTCTTCATGCGCCAATGAGCAACTCTCATAGGAATGAACGAGGCCCCGCCTACCACAATGTATCCAGTTCTTATTTCACATCCATGCCACAGGGGGGACCAAGTTCATTGTGACAGGGGCACTGTCCCCAGTTGACCCTCTAGTGTTATTGTCTACTGAAAATGTTATAAATATATCATCCTTAAGTTATTTAATCAACTTTTCCCACAGTTCTTGAGAGCAGATCCCCCCCCCCCCCTCTTTTCCCGCATTGAGTGAGTCAACAGGAAGTTGAGTGTTCTTCACATTGACAAATTGTACAGCAATTTGTCATCTTAATAACGTCACCGCGCTGTTAGTCTCCTGCCTGAGTGCTGACGGAAATGAGCCCCATGTAAAGGAGAGTGGTTACATGACTCTGTATAGGACAGCATCTGGCTGCCAGAAAAGCAGGGAGAGTATAAAAAAACACAGAAATAAAATAAAAGAGAGAAAGATAAACAGAAGTGAGTCATTCATCTGAGTAGTGATAGTTTCCCCTTGATTGCATTTCGATCCGCCTTAAATATTTGTCAATAAAACACAGCAAATTGACCACTAATGTGTTATTGATGGAAATGGTTGCTAATCCCCTGAAACTCCACAGGCAGGCCCTGATAATTGCTAGTGTTTTTACTTGCTTTTATTTAATTTCCTTAGTCTCCTGGCACTTTCCAAATAGAGCTCTGAGGACAGGAGAAGCTTCGGCTTGTATATACGGGCACAAATTCAATACCTTGTTTAAAGACACTTCTTCTCGGCTGCTGTTTGCCTGCTTGGACTCAAATCATACGGTCACACACTGGAAAACGAAGGTTAATCTAACAGCTACAAAGGCTGGACTAATTAGTAGTCAGAGACGAAAAGTCACTTTTAACAAAACAAACCATGAAAAGATGTATAAGACTGCTTTAATCATCCTTTTTACATGATCAAAAGGCTAATGTGAAAGGAGTAGCTCAAAGTAATACATTGACAGGGGATTATCACCTGACTCTGCAGTTATTTTCTGCTCTACGAAGCGTTTTAGCATCTTTTAGCTCGTTATTTTGGTTTAATGGACTTTTATACTATTTTGGGTGGGTCTCTCCGCCCTATCTATATTATACAGACAAACCAGGCAGGTGCGCTACAGCTCAGCATCAGAAAGATAATCTTGTGTCTAGATCGGTTTAGTAACTATTAACTTACCTTACTTACGATTAGGGATGTCCCGATCACCTTTTTTTGCTCCGGATCCGATTCCGATCATTTGATTTTGACAATCTGCAGATACCGATTTTTCCTGAGGAAAAAGCATTCAAGTTGTCCCTTAAGTTTATTTTTTTATTTAAATGACAGTACCCATTCTATCCAACATGGATATAGCTTCTTTTTTTCACAGCAGCATTGGATCAGTTCAGTTGGGAAGCATTGGATCAAAACAAAATAAAGCTTATCAGTGGTCCACCACAAAATAACCATGTAAACACATTGAGTGCAGATAGTGCAGTAACAAAACTAAAATAAAAAGAAAGAGGTAGCTTGAATAGCTTCACAAGTTCACATTCAGTCACAAATAATAAAATAAAAATGTGGCTTAGTGCAGAATTCTAGCCTTAAGACTAACTAGTCTAGTATTAATGCAATGAACAACAGCAGTTTAACATAACGTGAATAAACAAAGTATTATATTTCCATCTTACTGGAGTAACACAATTCAAATATAAAATGTAAACAAAAACATGGATATAAAATGACTTTGCTACTATTAGACACTGCGCCCACTCTGTTGCCAGATTTGAGAGAAATAAGCAACCACAAGCCCAAAAGAAGCAACACATACATGATGTTGTGTAATTTTAAACCAAAACTAAGGCCTCAGGATGACTTTAAGACGTGAACATGGTCATTTTTGTTTTGTAACATTAAATAGAATAAAACAAATATTTTATAAAAAAAAAATAAAAAAACTTATGATAAACATATGGGGGGGCGTGTGGCGCAGTGGATAGAGCGTAGGTGTTCCGATCAGGTGGTCACAGGTTCAAACCCCACTGCAGTCAGCATGTCGTTGTGTCCCTGGGCAAGACACTTCACCCCAAATTGCTCCTGTGGGGATTGTCCACAGTATTGAGTATGTAAGTCGCTTTGGATAAAAGCGTCTAACAAGTAACATATAATAATAATAATAATAATATAACATATACAAATGACTGAAAGGCTTTTTACTGAGTGAAGTTGCTCTTTCTCTCTGAAGCTTGGTCTTTCATCTAAATTGATCCTTTTTGTCAGAAGTGTCTTGGGTTTCCCCTTTCCTGTAGTGTAAATGATCTGCAAAGGCTTCTCTCAAATATGAATCCCAAAATTATAATAATATGTCCTGTGACAATCGCCTAGCTTCATACAGGACTTTTATCTTTGTATGTAATTGTTTGTTGTTATTATATTTGCATATGGTTACTCAAGGTTGGAGCAGAGCACTAGTTTTCCTTTGTCTTACTACAACCTTGAACCTCGAATTGATAGACAGTATCGTTAAACTCCAGACAAAACTCTACTCTCTATTTCTGTTCACAACATTTTTCAAAAAGAGATAACCACAAAGCGATATTTAACTGAAAACACTAGGGAAATGTTTACTCAGAATCTTTTCTTCCACACTTGCCCCTGCTAACATCTCAGTAAATGAGCTAGTAGATCATTTCAATTCAAAAATTAAAAATGTTATAGATGCCATTGCTCCAACTAAGGTAAAGGAGAAAGGCCATGACCGTGAGAACAGAAAAAAGAGAATGTCGAAAAGCTGAACGCAGGTGGCGAAAAACAAATCTCCAGGTTCACTTTGAAATCTATAAAGAGAGACTTGGCCTTTATAATTTGGAATTGAAATTTGCCCGACAGTCTTTCTTCTCTGATATCATTGCCAAAAACAAAAACAACGCACGTGCCTTGTTTGCTACCGTCGACAGACTAACTAACCCCCCACTGTCAGTAGCCTCTGAATTCTATCCACCAGGGCGTGCAATGAATTTGCCTCCTTTTTCACTGACAAAATTCAGAAAATCAGACAAGCAGTCAGTGCCTCTGCATCAGGAACAGTAAATGTGTTGTCCCTATGTCCACCTAATATCAATTCAAACACCATGACACAATTCCATCAGATTAATGATAAAAACCTAGAGGACATTATACAACTTCTGAAATCCTCCTCCTGCTGCCTTGATATTATTCCAACAGGATTTTTCAAAAATAATCTATATGCTTCAGTAATGAACAATGACAGGCCCATATCAAACCTCCCATTTCTAGGTAAAATCATTGAAAAAGTAGTCTTTCAACAGTTGAGTAATTTCTTGCATTTAAATAACTGTTTCGATGTGTTCCAGTCAGGAATTTCGTCCAAACCACAGCACTGAGACTGCTCTTGTAAGGTATTTAATGACATCCACTTAAACACAGACAGTGGCAGAACTTCAGTGTTAGTATTATTAGATCTCAGTGCTGCATTTGACACTGTTGACCACAGCATATTACTAGACCGACTGGAAAAACTGGATGGGACTTTCGGAAACAGTTCTAAATTGGTTTGAATCCTACTTAAAGGACAGAAACAACTTTGTTTCTATCGGTAAATACACATCTGAGTTGACAAATATGACATGTGGGGTTCCTCAAGGCTCCATCTTGGGGCCTCTTCTCTTTAACATCTACATGCTACCACTGGCTCAGATAATGAAGAACAACAAAATAAGTTACCATAGCTATGCAGATGACACACACATTTACATAACCATTTCACCAGGAGACTATTCTCCAGTTAAAACACTGAGTAAGTGCATTGAACAAATCAATGACTGGATGTGTCAGAACTTTCTCCAATTTAACAAAGACAAAACTGAGGTAATGGTATTTGGAGCCAAGGCAGAACGTATAAAAGTTAGCGCTGAGCTTCAGTCTGCAATGTTCAAAACAACAGATAAAGCCAGAAATCTAGGTGTAGTCATGGACTCTGACCTGAGTTTCAACAGTCACATTAAAACAGTTACTAAATCAGCCTACTATCACCTAAAGAACATATCTAGGATTAAAAGACTAGTGTCACAGCAGGATTTGGAAAAACTTGTCCATGCTTTTATCTTCAGTAGACTGGACTACTGCAATAGTCTCTTCACAGGTCTCACTAAAAAATCTATTAGAAAGCTGCAGCTGATTCAGAACGCTGCTGCTCGAGTCCTCACTAACACTAAGAAAGTGGATCACATCACTCCTGTTCTGAAGTCTTTACACTGGCTTCCTGTGTGTCAAAGAATAGATTTCAAAATACTGCTGCTGGTTTATAAAGCACTGAATGGTTTAGGCCCAAAATACATTTCTGACCTCCTGCTAAATTATGAACCATCCAGATATCTCAGGTCTTCAGGGACTGGTCAGCTTTCTGTCCCCAGAGTCAGAACTACACATGGTAAAGCAGCGTTCAGTTATTATGCTCCAAATATCTGGAACAAACTCCCAGAAACCTGCAGGTCCACTACAACTCTTACTACTTTTAAATCCAGGCTGAAGACTTTTCTTTTTGTCGCTGCATTTAATTTTAATTGAAACTGAGCCGTTGTGTTCATCAGTAAAGTGGAACTTCTGTGTGAACTATTCGTATCTTAATGCACTGTAACTTTTTATTCATGTACTTTTTATTCATGTATTTTTTCTTTTAATGTTTCTTTTATTATCTTTTACTGTTTTTAAATGCCTTTGCTTTTGTAAAGCACCTTGAATTGCCTTGTGTTGAAAGGTGCTATATAAATAAACTTGCCTTGCCTTGCCTTGCCTTACCCTGCACCAGATTTATGTTAGCAACAAAGAGGAACACATCAGAGATTTCACAAACTAACAGTGGACAACTGATTAGCACCGATAATGAAAGAGCACAGAAGATGACAGCATTAGGAGAGTGCTCGTCTCCCCACAGGGATCACACCCACTGCTCTGCTAACTTAATTGGCAATGCGACCTTGGGCACAGTGAGAAAAACACTTCTAGCTTGTTACTGTGATTCATAATTAGTTTTTTTGTTGTGATCTTCGAATTAGACATGGATGATAATGAATAATTTCAGTTGTCTTGTCACGTAATCCTGATGATCCCAGTTGGTTTGCTGAATCCATAAATCGTTCATAAACAACACCAGGATTTAGGGAGCGCATAATGAAATTTGCTCCGCTCTTTTGGATTGAATGAATTTTTGTTTTGCTTCGCCAAATGTCAGGACCTCAGTCATGGGCTTGTTGTTAGAGCAGTTAGATTTTGTCTAGAAATAAATGACCTTTGATGAGACAAGGTAGAGGAGGAGAATGAGTTTATGTTAGGATCGATGCAAAAGTTTAAAGGGCATATTGAAAAAATGATTTTGTGAAGTAATACAAATAAAAACAAGGCAGAGACATCTGAAAGCATCTGTTCTCAGGGGCTCAAGGTAGTCTATGAGTTATATACAGTAGTCACCTTTATTTTTTCACCCCGATTGTAATCATTCAAGTGTCTCACCAAAAACAAAACGTGATTGCACTCGAACATACATGAGAAAGTCATTTGTTATCTTCCCCCACGTTAGCTCCCCCACGTTAGCTGTTAGCTCCATTATCTAGCCAAGCAGGTGGACTTTGTTTCCCACCAGCTTCTACACGTATAAGCTGATGCTAACAAACTCTTATCTTGATCATTTTAACACAGATTTGTGATCCCAATGTCTCAACATCACCAAATAGTTTTGCACACCCCCCCTGCTACTTTTACATTGAAGACATAAGGGTAACATAGTTATACATAAGGTAAAGCTAATGCTTAATTTGAACACAGATGTGTGTTCAAATACTCTCTCATTATCACAAACAGACGTTGCAGTCCTCCCCCATTACTTTTATATTCAAAGACATGAGGATAACATAGTTAGAAATAAGGCAAACAAATACAATTTTGTTGGCTTTGAACATTAGCTGTTGGATCAATTATTTAGCCAAGAATGCTAACTAGCTCCTCTCCTGCTAATTTTAAGACAGATGTGTACTCACAATGTCTCATTATAAACATAGAACTTTGCATGCCCCACCATTACCTTTGTATTCAAAGAAATAAGGGTAACATAGCTATACATAAGGTAAACAAATACCACTTTAGTTGCAGGTATAAGTTTTTTTCAGAGTTGTAGCACAAAGGCAGCCTCGCTCAGTCGTCTTATAGACAGCTCGGCAATTACAGAGTGTTGTTTAGATTGAAACAAGCAGCATCCTGTCTCTGTATTACTTTTGAATGGCAAACAGAATACCTCTTATCCAGCAGCCATCATCCTTATATAACATGCACAATTCTGATCTGAGGCAGCTACGGTGAAAGGAGTCCTGTGAACACTGAAGTTTACTTTTTTTTGTCGGGTCTTTTGAAGAGAAAGGAAACAAGGGATTGTAAGAGAACGGGGCTCTAGCTGTCACATCTCACCTCTAATAAAGCACAATTCTGTCTTTGACTATAGTCTGGCGCAGAACTGAAGCGAGCGGTGCTGTCAATATGCTTTGCAGATGAGCCCATTAACTCGTTGCTACTGTCAGCCGCAGCCTGATAAGTATGGAGCTGACTGCCTTTTGGCCTTCAAAGCCCTGCACGGACTACTACTTTTATATTTGACAGATTTGCCTCTTCCTTTGGAACAAGCGTGTTGACGCTGTTCTCAACATGTCTGCTTTCTGCTTGTGCCTGGTGTATCAAAGACAGCCTGCCCCTGGTGAGGATCTCTCCCACAGTGTAGCAGTGAGAAACAATTGGCCTATCAGGCGGCAGAAAAGGGGCCTAATGAATATATTGTGAGTCTTGCCTGCAGACAGACAAAGAGATAGACATCAGCACTGAAGCCAAAGACAGACACATACTGTCATACTGAGGCACACCTGCAGGATCACAACGTAATTACAGTTTTACACTATGTCTGGTATAAGTGTAGTAGGATCTAAAGCACCGTAAAATACAGCAAACATACTGCAACAGAGTAAAGCACACTCGTCGTGTATAATATACCCCACAATATAGTAGGACAGTACAAGCCCAATGCAGCACAACAGTGGGCTAAGTGTATAGCCTTGAGCACAGTGTATTATCGTATAGTGTAGCATAGTGTAGTACAGAGCACAGAAGCTTAAAAAACGCATCAGAGTGACAACTCCACAGCAGTTAATCCTTATTTTACACATATTGAATGTGTGCTCATTCAATATGTATGTTTTGTAATGTCTGCAGAGCCGTATAGGATAATGTAGTGCAGTAGAACACAGTATAGTATATTAGTATAGTTGAATGTCGTATCGTTGTAGCACCACAGTCTGATACACCATTATATAGCCTATTGAGCACAGTAGAGCCGATTATACTATTCTATAGTGCTCCGTGTGACTGTGATAAATAATCCAACTGAAACCGGCATGGACAATGACTGTGTTTTAAAAATGCGTTTATCCAGACAAGCCCGGTTTGGACACTTTACGGGCAGAAGAAACATTTCTATTAAAGAAAGAATTATACATTTCTGTCTTTTTATGCCTTTAATAGCTACTAACTTTAACACATTTGTATTAAAACTAATTAATCAATTATTTTTTATATTTATTGTAATGTAGAGACAAGGCTTTTAGTGACAATTATGTATTGCGTTACAATTATATGTAACCAGGTTGGGAACCACTGTTCTAAAAGGACCATGGTGTGTTGAGCATGACACATATATGACAGCAGAGTGGACAGATAAGGTCTCAGCTCCTGAACTTTGAAGTAAGAGAAATGTGTTTCCTCTGCAGCTCCCTGCTGCCACTCAACTCACAGCTCCACTGGAGATAACCTGCAGAAAACAGTCTGATCTCACACTGTACACCAACACACACCGTGCATGCTGGAGAAGAAGAAGATTCTCTCTATAGGATGCCTAATTGGTTTTCATTGACTTTAGCGCCAGCAACAGATACTGTGTGATAGTGTAATGACAAAAGATTAGCTCCTCATGAGATGCTGGGGTAATAACAGCGGAGGTGGAGAGTGTCTTCATAAGAAGCCATCACAGCAGATAAGCGCTATATGCAATGTGATTATGTGGATAGTAGTGTAATCTGAGCGCTATTAATATGTTTAATTGTAACCATTTGCAACAGCCCCGAGGCTCCAGCCAGTTGATTGCTTGGCAATTGGTGCACAGTGTTATTTTACAAGGTGCTAAGCATTATCTGCAGGCAGGAGTTATAATGGCTCTTATATTGGCATAATAATAAAACACACTTTGTGATGGAATTTTAAAATGAAATCAGGTAGAGACAGAGGGGTGCTAAAAGCATCCTGGAGTATGAATAGCTGTCTCTCGTCTCCTCCAGATTGTGCTCTCTGTGATTCCTTTCAGAGAAATCCCCATCTCCACCTCTAATCGCTTTCTTCTTGTCTCTCTGTGTTACCACCTCTTGTCTTTCTTTCTGCACTCATTCTCTCCCTCCTCAATTTCTCATTTTCTCCATTTTAATATTTACAACCCTGTTACTCACTTGTTCCCCAGAACACAAGGCTTACCCAAACACCCCCATCCCTCCCCCTTATATCCCTCCTCTCTGTCATCAGATAGGGGAGCTCAGAGAAGAAAAGCCTGCCTTGACTTCAAAACGCCTCCCCTGTCTATTTGTCTCCACCCCATCTCAAATTCAAGGGAGGCTCAGCTCTTTTCCTCCCTTCTGCTCCCCACCACCCCTCCTCATCATTGTTTGTGTCTGATTCTTACTCCTGCTATCGATCTCGCTCTTCCTTCCTTCCTTCCTTCCTTCCTTCCTTCACCTGCTGGGGTTCCACAAGGTTCCATTCTTGGACCATTACTGTTTTCTACGGAGCCCCCTAGGGGACATGGAGAAGAAAAAGAAAGATTATTTGCGAGATCTCGCAAAACCCCTTTACGAGATCTCGCAATACTTTGGCGAGATCTCGCAATACCTTGGTGAGATCTCGCAATACTTTGGCGAGATCTGGCAATACTTCTATGAGTATATATTTTCGGCGTTGCAGTTTGTAGACGGTCCCTAAGCACTCCTCTCCCTCCTCCAGCTGCAGATTGTGACCAATTCTTGAAATGTAGCTCAGATGACGGCGCGTATCGAACTGTTCTGAAAAAAAGACTCTGTAGCTCGTTGTCTATCTTGCTATGATTGTAAAGTCATGTTGTTTGTATTTTTACGTTCTCGCAAAACATTTTTATTTTTTCAAATAATTGTATTTTTCTTCTCCATGTCCCCTAGGGGGCTCCGTAGTTTCACTGTACATAAATGTCTTGCCTAATATATGTCCTGAGTTTAATGTATGCCGATGATGCGGTCATCTTTGTACAGGGGAAAAACACTGAAATGATCTCATCTCTCTCAAATGCTTTGGACAAGGTTCAACACTGGCTGAACAACATTTGCTTACAGTTAAAATGTAAAAAAAAACAGTATGCATGATGTTCAGTAAACGACCAGTCAAAATCGAAGGATCCAACGTGTTTTTAAACGGAGCAGAAATAGAACTAGTCCCACTTCAAGTATCTTGGAGTCATACTGGACTCGAACTTGACTTTTAAGAAAACATTAAGAAAGTATCCAATACCATTAAATTCAACTTGCAACATTTAAACAAATTAGACCTTTCTTAACTGTCAATGCTGCAAAGTCATACCTCCACTGTATGATTCTATCCCACATTGAATACTGTTTTACAAACTGGTCGTTTGCTTGTGCCACAAACCTGAAACCCATAGAACAGCTGTACAAGAGAGCTATCAAGGTGTTTGACAGAAAGCCATATTCATACCACCACTGTACCATCCTTGAAAACACAATTTCTTGAGTTTTGACAATTTAAGTCTTTTAAAAGTATGTGTTTATTTATAAATGTTTACATGGACTGCCCCCCCCCTCCCTTAGGGGAATTCATCCACAAAAAACACACTGGACGCTGCACTAGGTCAGAAACCAGAGGAGACTGTGAAGTCCACCGCAGACGGACCACTTTTGGACAAAATGTCCTTCCATTAAAGGCAGCTCATTGTGGAATAGCCTCCCAACTGAGATACGGGATTGTCCACTCTCAATAGTTTCAAAGGTCAACTCAAAGAATGGTTGAGAAACAAACAGACGTGCAATCACCGCTCAATGCACTTTAACACAGGGGTATCTCCTCTTGCACTTTAGGTAGCTTGTATCTCCTCTTGCACTTTATATGTCATTGCTGCTATATTGTATTACCATGTGATAAATACTATGCTGCTCTTGCTCTCTTGCACTTTGTGTGCCATTATGTGACCTATTTTTCAGTCCATAATGCTTAAGCCACGATGAACTTGCCTTGCCTCTTATTGGAAGAGCTTGGTAAGAGAAAGCTAAATTGCTGCTTCCTGTGTGAAAAAGAGTAGAACATTTTGTAGATTGCTTGAACGCTGATAAATTGTCCGTAAGTGGTTAGATGTGGGAAGATGTTTTACCTCTTGGTTGTGGCGTGCGTAGGATAATTACCATCAAAAGACGACCTTTTCAAGCCTGTTGTACAGTACAGTTTAACATTTCCCATGTGGCAACGCTGATTACATTTAAAAGATTGAATGATCATGGAGGGTTGGAGAAGCTGTTTCACCTCCTAGTTGGTTTAAAATGTCAAACCAGTGACGTAAATTGAACGCAAACTGTGATTGTGGGGCTTTTACTTTCCTGCTATAAATGCCAATACATTGACGGAAGGAAGGGGCACCATCCCGCGATAAAAGAGTCCCTGATTTCCACAGCTGAGTATGAGTGAAAAGAGCAGCATTGTGTTTGCCTTGGGTGTCATCGAGTCGTACCTCTGTGTACTCGCCCCCGATCCCTCCATTACAGCACATTGCACTCTGTCGCAGCAGCATGCACAACTCCTGCCATTGTGCACTAATGGACTGCTGATGACTACGACCTTCTGCTCAACTCAACGGGGACACAGGAGGGGAAAGGGGGGGGGTGTTTGTGTGTGTGTGTGTGTGTGTGACTTTTTCTGCAATGGTGAATGGGTGCATACAGGAGACAGAGGACATCCAACTCATAAAAACCAAAATTGTGATGAGACAGAGGCGCAGGGCGGGAGGGATGAGGTTGAGATGGCTTTGAAAAGGAGTTAAGTATGATGGAGTAAGGGACCCAGAAGAGGTGGAGAGACAGAGAGAAGTAAGGAGAGATGGGAGAGGGGGAATACAAACCAGAATCAGAGAAAAATATGTTCTTTCCCCCCATTTGAATTAGACTGTCTGTGTCGGTGAGGTAATGTTCCATAAGTCACATCCATTAGCCAACAAGTTACTTTGATTCTGCACAAATGTTACTTTTATCGAAAGGAGGAGTGAGTTGTGCGGTTTTCATTTGGGGATGGGGATTGAGGGATCTCAGGTATCTGTTTGAAGCAGTGAGAAATATCTAGAAACTGAATGTTCTCTCCCTTTCTCTGCGAGAGAGGCAGCGAGATGAAGAGGTCGGTAACAAACCCAGACAAGCCTCGTCTGATCTGCTGAATCTGAAAACATATCTGCTAGCAAATAGAGCTCCCCAAAACCTGGGAGAAAGAACAGAGAGAGAGAGAGAGAGAGAGAGAGAGAGAGAGAGAGAGAGAGAGAGAGAGAGAGGAGAGAGAGAGAGAGAGAGAGAGAGAGAGAGAGAGAGAGAGAGAGAGAGAGAGAGAGAGAGAGAGAGAGAGAGATGGGAAACAGCAGAAAAGGTGCTTATCAAATATATATATATAATTATCATAACACCAAAAGCTCGAAACTCGCTCGGGAATATAGTGAAGCGGCTCGAGAGTGAAGAGTAACAGGAAGAGGCAAAATTGAGTGTCATCTTTGTGAACAAGCTGGAATGAAACGAGGACAGGATGCAGATGGGAGGTGCTGATTTGAATGAGAGATGACAGGTACAGTGGGGGGGCTACAACGGCAAATAGGGAGGATGGTTAATGAGCAGATACAAAAAAAATCTACCACCGTTGAAATACGTAATGAGTGAGACTCGAGGGCAATACTAGCTCCCTACTCCCTGTTTGATGCCGGCATGGCCAGAGCATGTAATACCCACATGAAGCTGATCAGTGCTGAATTGAATCACTCTTGACACCAGCTCCCGCTCTGTGATGTCACTCATGTACCTCTCATGACACCACAACTTTTTTTTTCTCTTCTCATTTCCCGACTGCAACAACTGCGCTGAGTTGAATTGACGGGCCTTAGTAAAGTCAGAAAATGTCATCTTTGAACTTGGAGTTGACGGTAAATAATGGAGACTGAGAATGGTGAATGGACAGGGAGCAAATCAGCAGAAAGGAAACACAGGCTGAGAGAGGAGGGAGAGTTGAAGGGGCTCGGATCAAACACCCCTCCCCACTCGGGGATGTGCTGACTGGCAGAAAGCGCCCGCCGAGGGAGGAAGGAGGTAGGAAGGGAGGGAAGGAGGGGGGAATTGGGAGGGTCTAAACAGAAGGGTAAAACTGAGGAAGGAGGTAGAAACAAAAAGTGACATTTGCTAGCTCTAGAGTTAGAGTAGAGAAGTTAATCCAAATGTATGTTTATTTCGTGCGAACCAAGTTTACAATAATGAAACAGTAAACTCCTTCTACATCACAGTGCTGGGATAAAGGGGTCATCCTGTGCCTTGACTCCAGGCTTAAAGCTATGAACTATTTTTACCTTCAGACAACACAATGTGCTAACTGTGAAGCAAACCTCGACCTTTACTGTTCACCCTTTAGGGTATTTACGAACCTATGATCAAAACATTTTTTTAAATGGTCAAAGAGAATAATTAATCCTATGTTTTGGCTTTATTAACACATATACGAGGTGCGGAGAGGTATCCATGCAGTGTGTTTGCATGCTTAAACCCTTTTCACACATAAGGATTTGAATGCTGGAGAAGCAACAGGAAGCTATTCATTGTGAACTGACCCACAAAATCAGGGTTAGATTTCAATCTGGAAGCAGAAACAACATCGTTTTTTTAACTTTAATATGTGAACATATTTCAAAGAGTAGACATTACAACAGTGTGTTTACTGAATAAAGTAATCCCCTTGTTTTTTAACATTAAGTGTCAGTTTTGTCATTGTTATATAGAGTAATTTATAGATCAGATTCCAAACAAACCTAAAGCTTTACAAGAAAACTTTGAAATACTACAAAAGTAGTGTTAATTGGGTACGCAAATGAAGTAAATCATACATTTTCCAAAGCAACTGCATACACTTCAGTACAGTTGAAAATATGGAGTTTATTATCTTGCTAAGGGCACTTCTCGACGTTAACTGCAGGGTCTAGAAATGTAACCAGGTGTAGCCCCTTCATCACTCACCCCTTTATACATCCTGGTTCAAAATTACGTGACATATAATCTGAACAATCTGAAGAAAAGGACCTGAAAATGTTTCACTTCGAGGTGTGAAAAGGCTTTTTGAAAGTTAGCCAGTTTGGCATGGAGCTGGTCTCAAACTGACAGCTCCTCCCAATAGCTGGAGGAAAAGTTGCCCCATGTAGCATAAAAAGCACCGTGTCATGGAGCAGGGGAGAGGTAGGGGGAGGGAGAGGAAGAAAAAGGGGGGTAGAGACATTGACGCAAAGGCTATTATACATTTTTCATTAAGTTTCCAGGCACTAAGCCACTCAAAGCCTCTCAGAGATAGAGGGGAGGGAGAGACCCAGAGAGAAAGAGGGAGAGAGAAGTAGACAAACAGGACGTTCTAATTAACTTCACCAGTCGCTTACTGCCCCCCCCCCCCACCCCTCTCTCTCTCTCTCTCACCACACACACAGTCTTCTCTGTGTACATAAGTGTGTCTCTACCCTGCCCACCGTCTGTATGCAGGCCTTGTAAATTCATCACGACACCCCCATACAAAAAAAGTTGAGAGTTGCAGCTCGTTGTAAGGGAGCGATCAAGCGGTAAGAAGCAGGGAGTGCCGGAGACAAAGTGGGGAGGGGTGAGGCAGGATATCAGAGGGAAGGAGCCCTGAGGTGTTGCTGCTGCCACGCCCAGGGAAGGAGGAAGAGAGGAAGAAGGAAAGACCCGCCCTTTTCCTCGTCTCGTGGTGCATTCAGGTCACAAGGGGAACATGGGATACACGAGCTGCTGAACTTCCACCGCTTCAGGACGAACTTGCAGATACAATAAGAACATGTCCTGTTGTTCAACAAGAAATGGAGGAACTCAGGTCAAAGAAAGACATCTGTTTATTCCACTGTTTAATATTCGTCTTTTTATAATTGTGCCATTTTCTTATAAATGCAACGTATTGTACCATTGGGTACGGTGGCTGAGAAGTGCAAACGAGAATTACAAAGTGTGAAACTCTTTAACAAAGCTTGAGACAAATGTACATTTTATAAAACTAATTTACATTAGCGAAACACTTTTACCAAAGAAAAAAAGATTTAACATAAACAAATTAACAAGATGCGAAATACTTTTACAAAGCTAGAGACAAATTTACATTTTATAAAACAAAATTACATTAGCGAAACACTTTTACAAGAACTGAGACAAATGTACAAGTCTCGAAACTCTTTAACATTTCCCGAAACACTTTAACATTTGCCGAAACACTTTTACTAGATAATCAAACTGGAAAGGGAATGTCCATCATACCAGAAGTGACGTGCAAGTGATTGACACAAACTTAAGTTTGTTTTGGCGGATAGACCGCCGTTACCTATGGACGGTACGAGTGTGTTTATGGTCGTTAAACATGTCCGTTCTGTGCAAACCACCTGGGCCAAGTGACACGGTTTTGCTCATCACGATATACTTTCTCGTGCGCAAGAGAAGGTTACCGGTTCGCCAAGTAGGAAGTGGAGCTGTGCCTGTGTTTACCTTTGAACAGCTAAAGAGCGACTGCAGGCTGCTTCGTTTTAACCAACACACACTCTACACACACCTCTACACACACCTCTACACACACCTCCACACACACACACACACACACACACACAACACACACACCACACACACACACACACACACACACACACACACACACACACACATTATTGTGTCACGGTTGAGCAACAGGTTGCACCTGAAGCAGTAAAAAGAGGGACTAAAGCCGATACAAAACAAAAAGCAATACAAGTAAAAGTACAAGAAAACAGCAAAACAACTATGAACAACAGGGTTGACGAGAATAACACAGGTAAATCCAGAAATAGACAGGAAACCAGGAACTACGATTGACAGGATCCCTCCTGGGGAAACATAGATGACAACTGACAGTGAAAGCTGTGAAAGTAGGCCTATATATTACAAGAATAATCAGAGATACAATACACAGCTGGAGAGGGCAGGTGATACACAGGGCAGCAGGTAGACAAAATCAGACAATCAGAACACAGGCGGGAAAACATAGGAAGTAAAAAACGAGACAATACAATGAGAAAATACATTTCAGGCAACATTCAACACAAAAACCAGGAGTAATCTGTTTTTCTTTTAATGTTATAAGCACATTGTATGTTGCAATGTTAGCAGTGGAGTAGACCAATTATCCGGTTGGGTTACCGGGGCCAGTTAATCTATGAGAGGGCCACATGATGCACAAAATTGACAAAGACAAGCGTTCAAGATTTCAGTTTTCAAGTCATAAAACACACAAAAAAAACATTTAAAAAAATACATGATTGGAGTTTGTTTTATAAATATAACGTGTGTCAATTAAAAATAAATTCTAGTATTTTCAGCCCATATAACAGCACAGTCTTTGCTGCGACACTATCACAGGGCAAGCCCCCAGGAAGTGCGCCGGACTCTGAGGAAAATATTCGTTGTGGCCAAACGGCGGTACTACACCTTTTCCCCATTGACTAACATTAGGAAGTTTTTTAAACTAATGAATACAGTATGAACATTTGTATAGCTCTTATTAAAAACATTCGATCCTCAAGCTGTAAAATGTGCTAATAATAACGTTATTCTGAGAGTTATTTTCCTCCGCATTATAAACACGGATCTAACCCACGGGACCGTGCCTCTCATGTTCATGTGACGTGTTCAGTACTACATGAGGTTTACCTTTACCCATGGATGCACAATTAGAACGGATTATATGATTATATGAATGATTTCGTGACATTCGCTCTCTCAAAGTTGGGCCATTTTGTCTTCATGCGCCAATGGAGCAACTCTCATAGGAATGAACGAGGCCCCGCCTACCACATGTATCCAGTTCTTATTTCACATCCATGCACAGGGGGACCAATTCATTGTGACAGGGGGCACTGTCCCCAGTTGACCTCTAGTGTTATTGTCTACTGAAAATGTTATAAATATATCATCCTTAAGTTATTTAATCAACTTTTCCCACAGTTCTGAGAGCAGATCCCCCCCCCCCTCTTTTCCCCGCATTGAGTGAGTCAACAGAAGTTGAGTGTCTTCACATTGACAATTGTACAGCAATTTGTCATCTTAATAACGTCACCGCGCTGTTAGTCTCCTGCCTGAGTGCTGACGGAAATGAGCCCCATGTAAAGGAGAGTGGTTACATGACTCTGTATAGGACAGCATCTGGCTGCCAGAAAAGCAGGGAGAGTATAAAACAACACAGAAATAAAATAAAAGAGAGAAAGATAAACAGAAGTGAGTCATTCATCTGAGTAGTGATAGTTTTCCCCTTGATTGCATTTCGATCCGCCGCCTTAAATATTTGTCAATAAAACACAGCAAATTGACCACTAATGTGTTATTGATGGAAATGGTTGCTAATCCCCTGAAACTCCACAGGCAGGCCCTGATAATTGCTAGTGTTTTTACTTGCTTTTATTTAATTTCCTTAGTCTCCTGGCACTTTTCCAAATAGAGCTCTGAGGACAGGAGAGCTTCGGCTTGTATATACGGGCACAAATTCAATACCTTGTTTAAAGACACTTCTTCTCGGCTGCTGTTTGCCTGCTTGGACTCAAATCATACGGTCACACACTGGAAAACGAAGGTTATCTAACAGCTACAAAGGCTGGACTAATTAGTAGTCAGAGACGAAAAGTCACTTTAACAAACAAACCATGAAAAGATGTATAAGACTGCTTTAAATCATCCTTTTTTACATGATCAAAAGGCTTAATGTGAAAGGAGTAGCTCAAAGTAATACATTGACAGGGGATTATCACCTGACTCTGCAGTTATTTTCTGCTCTACGAAGCGTTTTATTAGCATCTTTTTAGCTCTGTTATATTTGTTTTAATGGACTTTTATACTATTTTGGGTGGGTCTCTCTCCCTCCGCCCTATCTTATTTTATTACGACAAACCAGGCAGGTGCGCTACAGCTCAGGCATCAGAAAGATAATCTTGTGTCCTAGATCGGTTTAGTAACTATTAAACTTACCTTACTTACGATTAGGGATGTCCCGATCACCTTTTTTTGCTACCGGATCCGATTCCGATCATTGATTTTGACAATCTGCAGATACCGATTTTTCCTGAGGAAAAAGCATTCAAGTTGTCCCTTAAGTTTATTTTTTTATTTAAATGACAGTACCCATTCTATCCAACATGGATATAGCTTCTTTTTTTCACAGCAGCATTGGATCAGTTCAGTTGGGAAGCATTGGATCAAAACAAAATAAAGCTTATCAGTGGTCCACCACAAAATAACCATGTAAACACATTGAGTGCAGATAGTGCAGTAACAAAACTAAAATAAAAAGAAAGAGGTAGCTTGAATAGCTTCACAAGTTCACATTCAGTCACAAATAATAAAATAAAAATGTGGCTTAGTGCAGAATTCTAGCCTTAAGACTAACTAGTCTAGTATTAATGCAATGAACAACAGCAGTTTTAACATAACGTGAATAAACAAAGTATTATATTTCCATCTTACTGGAGTAACACAATTCAAATATAAAATGTAAACAAAAACATGGATATAAAATGACTTTGCTACTATTAGACACTGCGCCCACTCTGTTGCCAGATTTGAGAGAAATAAGCAACCACAAGCCCAAAGAAGCAACACATACATGATGTTGTGTAATTTTAAACCAAAACTAAGGCCTCAGGATGACTTTAAGACGTGAACATGGTCATTTTTGTTTTGTAACATTAAATAGAATAAAACAAATATTTTATAAAAAAAAAATAAAAAAACTTATGATAAACATATGGGGGGGCGTGTGGCGCAGTGGATAGAGCGTAGGTGTTCCGATCAGGTGGTCACAGGTTCAAACCCCACTGCAGTCAGCATGTCGTTGTGTCCCTGGGCAAGACACTTCACCCCAAATTGCTCCTGTGGGGATTGTCCACAGTATTGAGTATGTAAGTCGCTTTGGATAAAAGCGTCTAACAAGTAACATATAATAATAATAATAATAATATAAACATATACAAATGACTGAAAGGCTTTTTACTGAGTGAAGTTGCTCTTTCTCTCTGAAGCTTGGTCTTTCATCTAAATTGATCCTTTTTGTCAGAAGTGTCTTGGGTTTCCCCTTTCCTGTAGTGTAAATGATCTGCAAAGGCTTCTCTCAAATATGAATCCCAAAATTATAATAATATGTCCTGTGACAATCGCCTAGCTTCATACAGGACTTTTATCTTTGTATGTAATTGTTTGTTGTTATTATATTTGCATATGGTTACTCAAGGTTGGAGCAGAGCACTAGTTTTCCTTTGTCTTACTACAACCTTGAACCTCGAATTGATAGACAGTATCGTTAAACTCCAGACAAAACTCTACTCTCTATTTCTGTTCACAACATTTTTCAAAAAGAGATAACCACAAAGCGATATTTAACTGAAAACACTAGGGAAATGTTTACTCAGAATCTTTCTTCCACACTTGCCCCTGCTAACATCTCAGTAAATGAGCTAGTAGATCATTTCAATTCAAAAATTAAAAATGTTATAGATGCCATTGCTCCAACTAAGGTAAAGGAGAAAGGCCATGACCGTGAGAACAGAAAAAAGAGAATGTCGAAAAGCTGAACGCAGGTGGCGAAAAACAAATCTCCAGGTTCACTTTGAAATCTATAAAGAGAGACTTGGCCTTTATAATTTGGAATTGAAATTTGCCCGACAGTCTTTCTTCTCTGATATCATTGCCAAAAACAAAAACAACGCACGTGCCTTGTTTGCTACCGTCGACAGACTAACTAACCCCCCACTGTCAGTAGCCTCTGAATTTCTATCCACCAGGGCGTGCAATGAATTTGCCTCCTTTTTCACTGACAAAATTCAGAAAATCAGACAAGCAGTCAGTGCCTCTGCATCAGGAACAGTAAATGTGTTGTCCCTATGTCCACCTAATATCAATTCAAACACCATGACACAATTCCATCAGATTAATGATAAAAACCTAGAGGACATTATACAACTTCTGAAATCCTCCTCCTGCTGCCTTGATATTATTCCAACAGGATTTTTCAAAAATAATCTATATGCTTCAGTAATGAACAATGACAGGCCCATATCAAACCTCCCATTTCTAGGTAAAATCATTGAAAAAGTAGTCTTTCAACAGTTGAGTAATTTCTTGCATTTAAATAACTGTTTCGATGTGTTCCAGTCAGAATTTCGTCCAAACCACAGCACTGAGACTGCTCTTGTAAAGGTATTTAATGACATCCACTTAAACACAGACAGTGGCAGAACTTCAGTGTTAGTATTATTAGATCTCAGTGCTGCATTTGACACTGTTGACCACAGCATATTACTAGACCGACTGGAAAACTGGATGGGACTTTCGGAAACAGTTCTAAATTGGTTTGAATCCTACTTAAAGGACAGAAACAACTTTGTTTCTATAGGTAAATACACATCTGAGTTGACAAATATGACATGTGGGGTTCCTCAAGGCTCCATCTTGGGGCCTCTTCTCTTTAACATCTACATGCTACCACTGGCTCAGATAATGAAGAACAACAAAATAAGTTACCATAGCTATGCAGATGACACACACATTTACATAACCATTTCACCAGGAGACTATTCTCCAGTTAAAACACTGAGTAAGTGCATTGAACAAATCAATGACTGGATGTGTCAGAACTTTCTCCAATTTAACAAAGACAAAACTGAGGTAATGGTATTTGGAGCCAAGGCAGAACGTATAAAAGTTAGCGCTGAGCTTCAGTCTGCAATGTTCAAAACAACAGATAAAGCCAGAAATCTAGGTGTAGTCATGGACTCTGACCTGAGTTTCAACAGTCACATTAAAACAGTTACTAAATCAGCCTACTATCACCTAAAGAACATATCTAGGATTAAAAGACTAGTGTCACAGCAGGATTTGGAAAAACTTGTCCATGCTTTTATCTTCAGTAGACTGGACTACTGCAATAGTCTCTTCACAGGTCTCACTAAAAAATCTATTAGAAAGCTGCAGCTGATTCAGAACGCTGCTGCTCGAGTCCTCACTAACACTAAGAAAGTGGATCACATCACTCCTGTTCTGAAGTCTTTACACTGGCTTCCTGTGTGTCAAAGAATAGATTTCAAAATACTGCTGCTGGTTTATAAAGCACTGAATGGTTTAGGCCCAAAATACATTTCTGACCTCCTGCTAAATTATGAACCATCCAGATATCTCAGGTCTTCAGGGACTGGTCAGCTTTCTGTCCCCAGAGTCAGAACTAAACATGGTAAAGCAGCGTTCAGTTATTATGCTCCAAATATCTGGAACAAACTCCCAGAAACCTGCAGGTCCACTACAACTCTTACTACTTTTAAATCCAGGCTGAAGACTTTTCTTTTTGTCGCTGCATTTAATTTTAATTGAAACTGAGCCGTTGTGTTCATCAGTAAAGTGGAACTTCTGTGTGAACTATTCGTATCTTAATGCACTGTAACTTTTTATTCATGTACTTTTTATTCATGTATTTTTTCTTTTAATGTTTCTTTTATTATCTTTTACTGTTTTTAAATGCCTTTGCTTTTTGTAAAGCACCTTGAATTGCCTTGTGTTGAAAGGTGCTATATAAATAAACTTGCCTTGCCTTGCCTTGCCTTACCCTGCACCAGATTTATGTTAGCAACAAAGAGGAACACATCAGAGATTTCACAAACTAACAGTGGACAACTGATTAGCACCGATAATGAAAGAGCACAGAAGATGACAGCATTAGGAGAGTGCTCGTCTCCCCACAGGGATCACACCCACTGCTCTGCTAACTTAATTGGCAATGCGACCTTGGGCACAGTGAGAAAAACACTTCTAGCTTGTTACTGTGATTCATAATTAGTTTTTTTGTTGTGATCTTCGAATTAGACATGGATGATAATGAATAATTTCAGTTGTCTTGTCACGTAATCCTGATGATCCCAGTTGGTTTGCTGAATCCATAAATCGTTCATAAACAACACCAGGATTTAGGGAGCGCATAATGAAATTTGCTCCGCTCTTTTGGATTGAATGAATTTTTGTTTTGCTTCGCCAAATGTCAGGACCTCAGTCATGGGCTTGTTGTTAGAGCAGTTAGATTTTGTCTAGAAATAAATGACCTTTGATGAGACAAGGTAGAGGAGGAGAATGAGTTTATGTTAGGATCGATGCAAAAGTTTAAAGGGCATATTGAAAAATGATTTTGTGAAGTAATACAAATAAAAACAAGGCAGAGACATCTGAAAGCATCTGTTCTCAGGGGCTCAAGGTAGTCTATGAGTTATATACAGTAGTCACCTTTATTTTTTCACCCCGATTGTAATCATTCAAGTGTCTCACCAAAAAAAAACGTGATTGCACTCGAACATACATGAGAAAGTCATTTGTTATCTTCCCCCACGTTAGCTCCCCCACGTTAGCTGTTAGCTCCATTATCTAGCCAAGCAGGTGGACTTTGTTTCCCACCAGCTTCTACACGTATAAGCTGATGCTAACAAACTCTTATCTTGATCATTTTAACACAGATTTGTGATCCCAATGTCTCAACATCACCAAATAGTTTTGCACACCCCCCCTGCTACTTTTACATTTGAAGACATAAGGGTAACATAGTTATACATAAGGTAAAGCTAATGCTTAATTTGAACACAGATGTGTGTTCAAATACTCTCTCATTATCACAAACAGACGTTGCAGTCCTCCCCCATTACTTTTATATTCAAAGACATGAGGATAACATAGTTAGAAATAAGGCAAACAAATACAATTTTGTTGGCTTTGAACATTAGCTGTTGGATCAATTATTTAGCCAAGAATGCTAACTAGCTCCTCTCCTGCTAATTTTAAGACAGATGTGTACTCACAATGTCTCATTATAAACATAGAACTTTGCATGCCCCACCATTACCTTTGTATTCAAAGAAATAAGGGTAACATAGCTATACATAAGGTAAACAAATACCACTTTAGTTGCAGGTATAAGTTTTTTTCAGAGTTGTAGCACAAAGGCAGCCTCGCTCAGTCGTCTTATAGACAGCTCGGCAATTACAGAGTGTTGTTTAGATTGAAACAAGCAGCATCCTGTCTCTGTATTACTTTTGAATGGCAAACAGAATACCTCTTATCCAGCAGCCATCATCCTTATATAACATGCACAATTCTGATCTGAGGCAGCTACGGTGAAAGGAGTCCTGTGAACACTGAAGTTTACTTTTTTTTGTCGGGTCTTTTGAAGAGAAAGGAAACAAGGGATTGTAAGAGAACGGGGCTCTAGCTGTCACATCTCACCTCTAATAAAGCACAATTCTGTCTTTGACTATAGTCTGGCGCAGAACTGAAGCGAGCGGTGCTGTCAATATGCTTTGCAGATGAGCCCATTAACTCGTTGCTACTGTCAGCCGCAGCCTGATAAGTATGGAGCTGACTGCTTTTGGCCTTCAAAGCCCTGCACGGACTACTACTTTTATATTTGACAGATTTGCCTCTTCCTTTGGAACAAGCGTGTTGACGCTGTTCTCAACATGTCTGCTTTCTGCTTGTGCCTGGTGTATCAAAGACAGCCTGCCCCTGGTGAGGATCTCTCCCACAGTGTAGCAGTGAGAAACAATTGGCCTATCAGGCGGCAGAAAAGGGGCCTAATGAATATATTGTGAGTCTTGCCTGCAGACAGACAAAGAGATAGACATCAGCACTGAAGCCAAAGACAGACACATACTGTCATACTGAGGCACACCTGCAGGATCACAACGTAATTACAGTTTTACACTATGTCTGGTATAAGTGTAGTAGGATCTAAAGCACCGTAAAATACAGCAAACATACTGCAACAGAGTAAAGCACACTCGTCGTGTATAATATACCCCACAATATAGTAGGACAGTACAAGCCCAATGCAGCACAACAGTGGGCTAAGTGTATAGCCTTGAGCACAGTGTATTATCGTATAGTGTAGCATAGTGTAGTACAGAGCACAGAAGCTTAAAAAACGCATCAGAGTGACAACTCCACAGCAGTTAATCCTTATTTTACACATATTGAATGTGTGCTCATTCAATATGTATGTTTGTAATGTCTGCAGAGCCGTATAGGATAATGTAGTGCAGTAGAACACAGTATAGTATATTAGTATAGTTGAATGTCGTATCGTTGTAGCACCACAGTCTGATACACCATTATATAGCCTATTGAGCACAGTAGAGCCGATTATACTATTCTATAGTGCTCCGTGTGACTGTGATAAATAATCCAACTGAAACCGGCATGGACAATGACTGTGTTTTAAAAATGCGTTTATCCAGACAAGCCCGGTTTGGACACTTTACGGGCAGAAGAAACATTTCTATTAAAGAAAGAATTATACATTTCTGTCTTTTTATGCCTTTAATAGCTACTAACTTTAACACATTTGTATTAAAACTAATTAATCAATTATTTTTTATATTTTATTGTAATGTAGAGACAAGGCTTTTAGTGACAATTATGTATTGCGTTACAATTATATGTAAACCAGGTTGGGAACCACTGTTCTAAAGGACCATGGTGTGTTGAGCATGACACATATATGACAGCAGAGTGGACAGATAAGGTCTCAGCTCCTGAACTTTGAAGTAAGAGAAATGTGTTTCCTCTGCAGCTCCCTGCTGCCACTCAACTCACAGCTCCACTGGAGATAACCTGCAGAAAACAGGTCTGATCTCACACTGTACACCAACACACACCGTGCATGCTGGAGAAGAAGAAGATTCTCTCTATAGGATGCCTAATTGGTTTTCATTGACTTTAGCGCCAGCAACAGATACTGTGTGATAGTGTAATGACAAAAGATTAGCTCCTCATGAGATGCTGGGTAATAACAGCGGAGGTGGAGAGTGTCTTCATAAGAAGCCATCACAGCAGATAAGCGCTATATGCAATGTGATTATGTGGATAGTAGTGTAATCTGAGCGCTATTAATATGTTTAATTGTAACCATTTGCAACAGCCCCGAGGCTCCAGCCAGTGATTGCTTGGCAATGGTGCAAAGTGTTATTTTACAAGGTGCTAAGCATTATCTGCAGGCAGGAGTTATAATGCTCTTATATTGGCATAATAATAAAACACACTTTGTGATGGAATTTAAAATGAAATCAGGTAGAGACAGAGGGGTGCTAAAAGCATCCTGGAGTATGAATAGCTGTCTCTCGTCTCCTCCAGATTGTGCTCTCTGTGATTCCTTTCAGAGAAATCCCCATCTCCACCTCTAATCGCTTTCTTCTTGTCTCTCTGTGTTACCACCTCTTGTCTTTCTTCTGCACTCATTCTCTCCTCCTCAATTTCTCATTTTCTCCATTTTAATATTTACAACCCTGTTACTCACTTGTTCCCCAGACACAAAGGCTTACCCAAACACCCCCATCCCTCCCCCTTATATCCCTCCTCTCTGTCATCAGATAGGGGAGCTCAGAGAAGAAAAGCCTGCCTTGACTTCAAACGCCTCCCTGTCTATTTGTCTCCACCCCATCTCAAATTCAAGGGAGGCTCAGCTCTTTCCTCCCCCTTCTGCTCCCCCACCACCCCTCCTCATCATTGTTTGTGTCTGATTCTTACTCCTGCTATCGATCTCGCTCTTCCTTCCTTCCCTTCCTTCCTTCCTTCCTTCCTTCCTTCCTTCCTTCCTTCCTTCCTTCCTTCCTTCCTTCCTTCCTTCCTTCCTTCCTTCATTACATGTTGCTTGTTAGACGCTTTTATCCAAAGCGATTTACATTCTCAATACTGTGGATAATCCCCACAACAATGTGTCTGATTCTTACTCCTGCTATCGATCCCTCCCCCCCCCTCCTTCCTTCCTTCCTTCCTTCCTTCCTTCCTTCCTTCCTTCCTTCCTTCCTTCCTTCCTTCCTTCCTTCATTACATGTTGCTTGTCAGACGCTTTTATCCAAAGCGACTTACATTCTCAATACTGTGGACAATCCCCACAAGAATGTGTCTGATTCTTACTCCTGCTATCGATCCCTTCCTTCCTTCCTTCCTTCCTTCCTTTATATTTTTTCATTTATTTAGCCTTTATTTATACAGGTGTAAAATCTCATTGAGACACAAGGTCTCATTTTCAAGAGAGACCTGTCAGTGGTAACACTACCACACAAAGTTACAGACAGACAGGAAACTAAAAACAGAGGCAACACTAAATACAACATCGTAAAAAAAGTAGTCATTGATATTCCTTCCTTCCTTCCTTCCTTCCTTTATTATTACATGTTACTTGTTACTTGACGCCTTTATCCAAAGCGACTTACATACATTCAGTACTGTGGACAATCCCCACAGGAGTCATTTGGGGTGAAGTGTCTTGCCCAGGGAGACAATGACATGCAGACTGCAGTGGGGTTTGCACCAACGCACAACCCACTGCGCCACACGCCTCCCTCCCTTCCTTCCTTCCTTCCTTCCTTCCTTCCTTCCTTACTCCCATCCTTCCTTCCTCCTTCCTACAATTTGTGCAGAGGTCTTCATGACAATGTGAATAGAATTTGATATCAAGGTGACGTGCCGGGAATTACAACGACAGGATCTAGTGAATGTTTAGGGGGAACACGTCACTCCGCAGTGGAAGCAGACAAAGTGTAGAAATGACAGCAATTATGGAACATTTTAAAAAGCACTCGTGAGTATCATTAAGAGGATTGTTTCGTTCTCGTTTCTTTTCTTCTTTTTTTGTGCGACAAAGGCATCACTCAAGCAGGCTTTGTATATGTGTGCATGTTTTAGTGCTTTGATTGAGTGCAAAGACATGAAATGATGCAACCAGAGGAAACCATTCACAGGGTCAATCCCTGGCATCTCCAAGTTTGCGTTGCGTTGACTCTGTGTGTATCCATGCCGTGTGCAGGTCAGTAGCATTGGATGGAAAGATTGAGTGGCTTTGTTGCATGATTACAGGGTTCAAAGTGAAAGGTATTTGAGGACAAAGTATAAAGCAATACGCCCAAACTGGACTGAAACTAATTCTCCATCAAATGTTTTCCAGGATTATGTTCTTTCAATAATCCTTTGATAGCAACAGAGCAGTGTTGTTCAAAGGGGGCTCGACAATGCTCATGTTCAGGTTCATATCAGTATGTAGTGCTTCTACTGTGACCACTGTTAATGTTCAAACAGCTCTTCATTGTTCTCGTACTGCCTGTGCTGCATCACGATCTGTCTCTATTGTATTTAGTCTTTTTCTGTCTTTTGTTTCATGTTTTATTTTGAAGGGTCTTCACCTCCTGTTTCTGTCTGTGTTGTGTTGTGTTGTGTCTTGTCTAGATCTGTCTTTGCTTTTCTGTCTGCGTTGTGTCTTGTCTAGATCTGTCTTTGCTTTTCTGTCTGCGTTGTGTCTTTAGATCTGTCTTTGCTTTTCTGTCTGCGTTGTGTCTTGTCTAGATCTGTTTTTGCTTTTCTGTCTGCGTTGTGTCTTTAGATCTGTCTGTGGTTCCCTGTCGTTAGTTTCCCTGGTGTGTCTTATTACCCAATTGTGTTCACCTGGTGTCCCTGTGTTTTCTCCTCCCTCCTCACCTGTGTCTTGTTCGTGTGATTAGTCTTGTGTGTATTTAAGTTCTGGTTTTTCTGTCTGTCTTTGTCGGTTCGTCTTGTGTCATGACTAGTTTGTCGGTTCGTCTTGTGTCATGACTAGTTCGTCGGTTCGTCTTGTGTCATGACTAGTTCGTCGGTTCGTCTTGTGTCATGACTAGTTTGTCGGTTCGTCTTGTGTCATGACTAGTTCGTCGGTTCGTCTTGTGTCATGACTAGTTTGTCGGTTCGTCTTGTGTCATGACTAGTTCGTCACTGAGTGTTCTGTTTTGTCTTTGTTTATATCCCTAGCCTTGAAATAAAGGAGTTTTTTCAGTTTATGTCTGCATTTGGGTCCTGCTTCCAACATACACCGTAACATCTTTTCACCCTCTGTCTGAAACCAGAGCCCAGTGTGCTCTGATTGGTTAGCTGGACAGCTCTGTTGTGATTGGTCAATCGCTTAGAGTGGTCCCGCCCCTTAGCCTATCACGTACAATGTGTTACGTAGTGATGTCACTATGTTAAAGAAGTAAACAAAGTGTCCAATGGAGGCATTTCAGGCAGGGGGGGGGGGGAGAGAAATTCTTCTGGAGGGAACACATGGATTTTAGCCTTTGCAGACCATTTACATGCACTAAAACCTATAGAACACTATACCCAAAAGCATAGGGCCTCTTTAATGTTCTCATGGATTATTGCTGGTTTGTGTGTGCCCATATTAGGTAGCAAGTGTATTTGCTGGATGCTCTATATTCTTCACCACTAATTATTTCCTCATTTTCCCACAGACATTTTGATGACGATTAAAGGGAAAAAGGGAGAGAGAGAACATTATCTTTTGGATAATCCCTCTTTTCTGATAAACCGCTGGGCATCTCCAACCTTCAACGTTTGCTTCTTTGCAAACAGAGAGGGAAATAGGGAGGAGGGGTGTAAACAGCCGAGTTGTGCATCTGTGAAGATACAATTTAAATCTGAGTAGGCAGAACGTGGATGTGTCACGCACACCTCCCAAAGTGGCAGCGGATATCATTTGTATTTCCTTTGTGTAAAATACTTTTTGATTATCATTTATTGACCGGATTCTTTAGTAAAAAGGCAAAAACACAGTATATAATACTAGTGAGTAGTAAAAGTAAAATACATCATAATAGCAAACTATACATAAACCTGGAATAACTGATATTATGGCCTTTTTTTATCAACCACATGCAGCTTTGTAATGTGCTAAACACAAAATACAGAAGTTTGCATGTTGTCCGTTTCTACCCCCCCTCCATTCCTACGATACATGTCTGAATATATGACAAAAACATTCAAAATATTAAAACAATAGTTGAAATATCACAAAAAATAATAATAATACATTATTCATTATTGACAATCAATATAAAATATATTTTTAAATATACATCCACAAAATAAATCAAACTAAATGCACATAGTCACATAACAGTGTTGAGGTACATGTTAGTCACCGTTGCTCTGGAAAAAATGTTGGTTTGACCAAAAGTCCGATTTACTGAGTGTTTTTTGGCCTCTTCTCTAAAGCACCTCCCACACTGAGTCAGTTGTTCATGTGGAGGGAGAGCAGCGGCATGGCAACAAGGGCATCTACCACAGTGGAATCAATAAAGATTTGGAAAATAGTTTTCTCAGTCAGAGCCACCCACGGCTCCGATTGCATTAAGAGAGA
The DNA here is from genome assembly GCA_902827135.1 of Harpagifer antarcticus. Classification (NCBI taxonomy): domain Eukaryota; kingdom Metazoa; phylum Chordata; class Actinopteri; order Perciformes; family Harpagiferidae; genus Harpagifer; species Harpagifer antarcticus. The sequence continues at coordinate 120,590 of CADEHL010000957.1, forward strand.
GAACTCATTTCCGAACGCTCAAATATAAGGGATGGTTAAAGCAAACTCAACTAGCAGTCATCAGTACTGATGCTGACTCATCTCTGGTCCGTTGTTACAAACCCATTAGGCTTCATGAATAACATTTGAGTTTCATTTGATTTCATTTCAATTTCTGCAAGCCATTTACAAATATTTGTGCCATTCATCCCTAAGACTTTCGTTCTTCCCGCTGGCACGAAAGCCAACTTGCAATGTGTGCCGTGTCATTTTTAGAATGATGATGAAAAAGCAATTAACCTTATGAAATCACAGAAGAAATGTTACAATTTAGAATGTTTGATTATTAGGTCTAAATGACAACAGAATAAGACCAGTACGCGTGAACACACACACACACACACACACACACACACACACACACACACACACACACACACACACACACACACACACACACACACACATTTATAAAGCTTTATTTAGAGTGCCATTCATTTGCGAAGAGAACAAACCTTAATTAAGTTAAGTTTTCCTTGTTGTTGCCTAGAGTGGCAGTTATTTATTTATTTTCTCTTGCCTGACCAAGTGGCATGTTGGTTTTTGTTTTGCACACGACACTTACTGTCTGCCTTTAAATGGGTTTATTGGGCTGCTAATTGCAAATGACCGGCACATGCATCCAGTTAAGATCAATTGCAATTTATCAACACATTCAGGTTAAGAAAATATCCCGTTTTCACTAATCTCACATATGGATTCATAGTCCCTATGTGCAGTGTTAAAAAAGAGAACAATAAGATAATATTCATTCATTTTCTCTGCATATCTGACTCTTGTGTTATGTTTAGTACTCATTTATAATTACCTGCCCAGGGACTTCCAATGAAAATGACGCCATTTACATTAAGTTGGAAACCAACATGGTGATTAATGTGCACAGTACTGTGTTCATAAATCATAATTTCACAAAAACACCCAGTAGTATTAATAAGCAGGCAGATATTGTTTCTTACGGCCCTACACACGGCGGCATGCGTTGAAGCTTCAACGCTTCTGCCCATTCACTTTGAATGGGGTGACATCACGCTTTGCCGAACTGCATTGTGGTCACGTCGCGTCGCTTTGTTCAAAAGTTGAGCAATGTTCAACTTTTGAAGCTTCGACGGAAGCGTCAGCCAATCAAATCATATGCCAGTACAAGCTCTAGCCAGTCAAACCGCGTGCTTGTGTGACCGGAGCGGGAGATTCATGTGATTGGTTGTTGGTCGAGTTTCCGACACGCCCGCCGGCAAGCTTCAACGCACGCCGCCGTGTGGACGCTGCGTTACCGATCTTAGCTTAGCGTAAATAATTATTTGATATCACTCTCCCTCTTTCTCGTCTTTGCCTGGTCCATAAATGGGGCTGTTATGCCATGTACAATTTTACATTTAAGTTACTCTAAGGATTCTGCTAGCAGGGGAACGACCACTTAAACTGTTTTGTGTAATTGCCTCTTGGTGAAATGCACTCTGGTAGGCAGTAATGCAGTGTAAATGTATAGGGCTTTTACTGTGAAAGAGAAAATCTCGACCCAAAGGTAAACCGAATTACACTTTCAGGAAGCCAATCTAAACATAGATGGTGTCATTGTGCTACAGCAATTACGTTTCTTCATAACGATAAGTTAAAGAAAGTGAAATCTCTTCTATTGCCACTTTAAAACCAGCTAGAGGGGGGACCGTTGTAAATAACGCCTCATGTGATTGGCTCGTCACAATAAAGAGATTTCATCTTGTGGGAGAGTGGGTAGTTGATTGAGTCAATATCGAGCAGAAAATGTAATATAGAGTGAGTGAAAGGGCGTTTTCGAATAAGATATCATACTGTGTTTAGTCTCTATGGAAACAAAGGGTAAAAAATAAGAAAAAGTGAGAGTGACATGATCTGTAGGGTGAAGCAGCAAAGCAGGAAGAGAAAGGAAAAGACACCATGTGCATGTGTAAGTTATTAGGGCCTGAGCACGTAGCGCTAGGACCCAACGGCGTCCTAGCATGAAGTGCGAGGAACCTATTATTATATATATTTTTTTTTTCATTCTATCGCTCGAAGTGGAGTCGAAAAAGATGAGTTTTCAGTCTGCGCCGGAAGATGTGTAAGCCTTCTGTTGTCCTGATGTCACTGGGGAGCTCATTCCACCATTTTGGAGCCAGGACAGCAAACCCACGTGTTTTTGCTGATGGGAACTTTGATGGGAACCCTCGCAGTGAGGGGGCAGCGAGCCGTTTGGCTGCTGCAGAGCAGAGTGCATTAAATCTACCACACTCTGAGGACTCACGAGGCTATGGGCTCCTAGAGTGGAGATTGCAGATTTTAATAGATAGCGTGACAAGGAGCTGTGTTTGATGCAGACTGAGTCAAAGTCAAAGTCAACTTTATTGTCAGATAGGAGGCGTGTGGTGCAGTGGGCTAGTGTGTTGGTGTTCGGATCAGGGGGTCACGGGTTCAAACCCCACTGCAGTTAGCATGTCGTTGTGTCCCTGGGCGGATAAAAGCGACTAACATGTAATGTAATTGTCAATCTTTCAGTTTGTGTGTACAGACAGAGAGATCGAAATACCGTTTCCCACAATCCCGAATACATAAACAAATATATATTAAAATATGTATATACCAATTTGACACACAGTCAAAAGACACATTTATACATATGCACACATTAAGACACAACAATCAATATACAAAATAACAGTCACTTCAATGTCTTTGACAATATATATTAGTGCAAGACTGTCCATAGCGCTGTCAGCCAATCATCATGGCTCATGTATGTAGGTACACAGAGGCCGTTTCTCAATCTCGAGGATGCTGGCTTGGTAGCACATGTCTTCGGAGTCACTTGCTTCAGAAGCTAGGCAAGAATCCTTCCTGGCATTCGGAAAACGAAGAGTGGACCAGGCTAGCGAGTGTGCAGGTGTGCGTCATATGAGAGGCCCCGCCTTACATTTTCCGCCACAGATTTGGGGAAATTGGTCCGTGCGCAAAGCATTGTGGGGATTTTAAGACTGCGGAGTCTACACATGTGCAGCCTGGAAATTTCCCCCAAACCAAGGACGCGGGCTCGGTGGAATTCCAAGTATGCTGGACATTGGAACGGTCCTGCTGCGCCACTTGATGACGTAGCATCCTTGAAATATTGGCTTGGAGTAAAGAGGTGTGGTGTTATGTGTAGGTGCAGTGGAGGAGCATCTCAGCATATAACAACAACACAAAGTGGATCTACACTTCGAATATAATATTCAATTATTTTATTTTATGTTTATTATTCTGCATCACGAATGGCAGAATGACTTTTTCTAATAAGAAGTGAGGGAGCGCTGAAATCCCCCACCAACACACCAATGCTTACACAGCGGCGAGCGCACTGTGGGTGTTAAAGTCAGTCTGACAGCAGAGGAACTCCATCAATCTCTAATGCATAGCCAATGAGGGGCTCTGCAACAACAGGCCTTTGTGTGCCACTGGAAGCAGATTGATCTCTTTGTATGCTGTGCCCCTCATCCCTAAGGCCCTCATTGTCTTCCATTTGTTTAACATGATGGAATATGCTAATCATGCAGGCGTGGCGCCAGATGAAAACTAGCACTCCAGTGGTAACACACAATAACTGAAACAAAACTATAACCCATTTAATTGAGTGTTCCCCTGATATTAGAAACAGTGATGCAAGCGAATTAAATCAACAACATCTTATATCGAACACGAGGATTGTCTTTTTTTCATTCCTGGGAGATATGAGCTGTTCTTCAAGTCTGGGAATTAAACACGAGTGCATTTAGTTTTTTATGTTTCTGATTACAGGGAAGAACATCTACTTGGAGTTGCCATGTTTTCTTGATTTCACACAAATAAATGCTGCAGCAGAGACCGGATGTTATTACACAGATACGAGGTAAAAACTTTCATGCATGCTAATGTTCTGCAGAACACAAGTGGATAATTAGCGCTCATATAAACACATGCACACATGCAAACATGTAAGCTAACACCCAACACGCCATATGCTGTCGCAGGCTTTCATGTCCTCTGCCCACACTTTGATTGGTCCCAGGCAAGGGGCACTTGTTTACTTCGTGGCGCAGCAAGTCAATATTTTACAGGATGTGCCTTCATGATGGAAATATGCAATGCTTGAGGAATATCTCGTCAGTCAGTAAACAGCTTTCAAGGTTGCATCAAGAAGAAACTCAGATTCAGTAGTTTAACTTTTGCAGCTTTGACAACATGCAGAAATATCCACTGTACACTTTTATGCAAACAATAACACATCAAATTGTAAAGAAAGCGAGATATGTCTCCGCTCTGGGGAAATACGTAATGAAATAGATTTGTGTATGTAGGTTAACATTTTATGAAATATAGAGAATATTGAAATAGGGATAAAGCCATCGCTGCTGTGAATACTGTCAGCGTTTTGGCACACACTCTTTAACCTAACCCTAACCCTAACAATACCTAAATGTTATCCTGATTTAACCTAAAGTCTAAACACAAGCGGGCTCCTCTCCAAAATTGAGGACAATTCTAGTCTCACACAAATATTCATGTTCAAAACAAAACAGAAGAGAGGTGGAATGGAAGGCTGCTGCCCACGAGAATTTGAACAAACCCAAACAAGCCCTGCACCCCCGCCACGTAATGGCCCTTTAATTGGAGGCCATGCGTCTATTCCAGCGCCAGAGGAGGAATCTGTGTCATTCCTTTCCAAATGACACAAAGCGTCCCGCTTTTATTCCACCGCTGGGACGGAGCTTGCCAGGGTTTTTTTCATCTGACACCGAAATAAGAACTGGCTTTCTAAACTGCCGCAAAAACTGTCCGCGGAAAGGTAGGGACCAGACAGATAATTAGAGGAAAAACAAGAGGGGAAAGTGACAGAAAAAGTGGAAAATAGAAAAGGAGAGGGTAGTTAGAAATATGGGGGAAAAGGCTATCTCGGAAAAAAAGTGAAGACTTGTTTGACAGTTGCGTCATGTTCCGCAGAGCTGCAGTTTCACACTGAGATCATGGTGTCAGAGTCGGAGAGTTGGGGAAAATGGGTTCAAATTCCCCTGAGGCAAGCAGAAATGTACATGCAAATGTGTGTGTGGCCAAAGAAAATGGATTGAAATAAATACACGTGTTAAGCCGCTGCAACCTTAGTGCTGGTTTCCAACAGACCAAGCCATCTATACTTTATGTGGACAGCCACAGTGAGGAGAAAGAAAGTAACACAGAGTGCTCCATAAATACAGTCATCTACTGACGCTCATTTCAAAGACTCTCTGGAGGGGAGATACTTTTGACAGTATGGTGTTCATATCCTGTGTGTATGCCATCGCAATGAGTGCCTTATATTTCTTTGTGGGACACTAAAACAATGTCATTTATATTTTCTGGAAATCTCAAGAGAATGACTGGAGACTGGAGCTTTCGTGTGTTTGATTGAACAAAACAGTTATCCAATGCAGTCTCTTTATATAGTCACAGATATTACTTAACCTCGGAAAATCAGTCACTTATTTACTCTGTCAGCTGGGTCACCGTGTTATTGTGTCACCATGTTATTTGCAGTTCCTGGGAAACCAGCAGGGGTTTCAAAGTACAGAATGTTGCTTTTGTTCAAATGAAAACTGCATGAAAGAACACCCCATGCAGACCCAGATATACTTGCTTTGCCGACCCGTGCAAAAAGGTTACAACGGCCCAAAACACTTACATTGGAAGTAACGCGCAGCGCCTTCCAAAACCTTTTAAATATAATAACACATAACATTCACCAACTTGACGAAGCATGTGGAGCGTTTATTAAAAGTGCTGCGGAAACGAAAAGCTGCAAAAGCTGCCAGAACATCCATAACTCATAACAATATTCCAATGACTGTATATAGACTATTCTGCACTGTTTCTATTATATTCTATTTTATTTACCTGTACTATTTTATCTGTTTTATTGTGTTGCACTGTTGGAGGAGCCTGTGACCTAAGATGTCCATTGTACACATGACATGAAACTTGAAGAGAAGCTCAAAACGCAGCTGCGACCGGTTGACGTTCGGGGATTAGTCTGAGTTGGTCTGTAAGTGTTTTGTGCTAGCTAGCTTACAGCAGATGAGTTAGTTAGGAATCATGTGATCAAATTGTTAAAGTTAGCCGATAACACGTACATTTTAGGTTCGTTTCCGGTGACTGGCAGTTGGCCAATCCTCCCGGAAGCTCCGGCTGAGCATCACTTTATACTGTCCCCCTTTCCGTCTTTTTTAGCTTCTCGTAGTGTTTATTCTATGCAGCCATTTTGGTATACCCTGTGCATGTTTCCCAAGTTGGCAAATGTTGGTACCACTTTACAATAAGACTACCCTTATAAAGGATTGATAAAGGGTTTTAGGTTATGAATTAGGTTGTAAACACTTTATTAATCATTAAGAACCATTTATAAACCAGTTCTAACATAGTTGTCATACATCAACACAGGCTCACTATTTGGCAAGACGACTAAGCCTTGGCTACTTAGCGAGAATCAACTCAGTAAGCAACAGACACCAAGGATGCTGGCTGATGAAGGAGACGAAGCAAGCTAGGTAGCCAATATAAGGCTTAGCAGTACAGATACATGTGGGCTCACTATTTGGCAAGCAACCGGTCACAGTCGCCCTGTTTATCTCATGTCTTATAAAAGCTTATTCGTGATTAATGAAGTGTTCACAACCTAATTAATAAATGAATTACAAACTATTCGTAAACCCTTTATACGGGTATCTTATTGTAAAGTACCCAAATGTTTTCTAAATGCTGCGCATGTGTTGTCAAGTTGGTGAATATCTATAATGTGTTTTGACACATTTACAGTTTTTATATTTACATCGTTTTGAAAAGTTCAACGCATTTCTCCTAATGTAAGTGTTTTAGGCGGTGTGCACAGGTCAGTACTACATATACATTTATATACAACCAGAATGGCTTCTTCGTTTTCTGATGAGGAGCAACAGCACTCAATATATAAAAAAACACTGCGATACACCAACACTAGCGGCCATAATGATAGCTAGCATTATAATGTCACATTCACTTCCTAATATGTCACAACCAACCATTTGATTCCTCCAGGATGTCAAACCTGAACATATTACTCCCAAGCAGCAGGGAACAGCACTCTGACTATTAAGGCATTACCAGGTCTTCATTTAGCATGAATAGGTTTTCGCATTATAAATAATTGAAATTGGTATAAATGAGCAGTCCCAGTCCCAGTGGGGAGGGGGGTTGTGGGGAGGGGGGTTGGGTGATGCTGTTTGGCGGAGCATTGCTGAAAGAAAAAGAAGAAGAAAAAAACAGCTGTGAAAAATGATGCCCTAAGTTCAAAGCAACTTCAATCAGGATACATTTCTGTGCTTGATGAATAATTGAGCAACAGCGTGAACAGCCTTGATTCAAATCACTTTTTTGTGACGCTTCGCATGAATAAAACACAGTTTGGCCCGCAGAGCTGTCTGCGATGCGGGGATACAGCACTGTGTTGTACATGGAAATCGCTCGCGGTATTTTTCTCCTCGGCTACTCCGTTCAGTGTTCTCTGCCCCGCATATCTAACTTCGCTTGTCTCTCCCTCTCCGAACTGAACTTCCATCTGTCTCCCTGCTTTCACTCTGAGCCATTTCTCTCTCATTACCTCCTTGTTATATTCTCCCTTTTTCAGCCAGCCGTGCCTCTTCTAAAGAACTTGAAGGGATGAGTTGCCCCCCCGGTGATCCGGCTAAAAACCCCATAAAACATTGACGAGTCAAATTGATATGCCAATAAATTGCATGCACTTAAACAAAAAGCTGCTTTCCATCCCCAGGACTCCACTTCTATAGATGAGAAAGCAAACAAGTTGTTGTTTAGCTAATATGTGTAAGCTCTTCTAAAATGTCCTATTTGCAACTCTGCCAAGAAGAACAGAAAACACTTTGAGCAACTATGTCTGAAGGTTAACTGTTTATATTTTATACACAATTGTTGCAGACTCTACAGAATACATTAATATGACTTTGTGCTTGTTTACTTGTGTTACGGTCTTGTTGTATTTGATTGTAAAGGGGCCCTACACATGTGCTGCAGCACCTCTTTTCACCCTCTGTCTGAAACCAGAGCCCAGTCTGCTCTGATTGCTTAGCTGGCCGGCTCTGTTGTGGTTGGTCAACGGCTTAGAGATGTCCCGCCCCTTAGCCTTCCAAGTACAATGTGTTGGAGTGCTAGCCAATAGAAGCACGAGTGTTACATAGTGATGTCATTACATTAAGGAAGTAAACAAAGGAGTCCAATGGAGGCGTTTCAGGGGGTAGTGTGTGGGAGAGGATTCCCTCTGAAGGGAACACAGGGAATTTTGCCTTTGCAGACCATTTACATGCACAGATACTTATATAACACACTACAGGAGAGGGAACACCCCAAAAAGCACAATAGGACCCCTTTAACTGCACTGTAACCTTTATCCATGTATTTTTTTTTTCTTTTAATGTTTATTTTATTATCTTTTCTTTTTATTGACTGATTTTAAATGCCATTGTCTTAATGTCTTTCGTTTTTTGTAAGGCACTTTGAATTGCCTTGTGTTGAAAAGTGCGATATAAATAAACTTGCCTTGCCTTTACCATATCATGTTATTACCACTTGTGACCACAGAAATGACAATTCAGTATCTTTTTTGACGAGTTCGTTATAGTTCTGTATCTTTTAGTTTAGTTCTACGTACTCTAGTGTGGAGAACTCATTTAGTAGGATGTTCATTATCACAGAAACCACCCGATTTGCACTTTAATAGCTAAAACAAGTCAGCGAAGGTCATCACATCCAAATTATGTCCTCAGCCCCCACCTCTTTTGACACTTTGTGATTCACAGCTCTGAAAACCCAAAAATCGAGACAATCTATTCCGAACCCACAGTGAACTCCCCCCTAATGTTTTTTAATGAACCGGATCTAGCTCAAACTCTCCGTCTTCTCATTATTTCTGCATCGCGTGGGAGCGATCATAGGCTACTGCATAATTTGTAGTCCGAGTGTATTATAAATGTCCCCTGATATACAGTCTAATTTTTCCCTTTTTCTAAATAGATGCACGCATAAGATATTGAGAGATATTAAACTTGGTTTTGGCTAAATGTGTCGTTAATGTTCGGTGCGTTTGTGCAGGAACTTTCAGAATAGAGAGAACACTTCCTACCTGCTCTCAATGTGTGAAGCTTCCACTCAGGTTTATCTCATGTTTTATTACAGTTAGTGCTGTTGTCAACCCCTTGATGTCAAGTGTGCAAAAGCCGACAGCACTTCAATTATCTGCCTTTTCTCTGCCACTTGTTAATATGTAATTACAGGTCAAGACAAGGTGACATAGTATATTCATCACTGAGGCTGTTATACTGCAGTACTCACGTTGGAATAGGACATTTAACAACTCCATCTATCCCTTCTGGTCATATTGTAAGCATTTCAAACTCCTTTCCTTCGGTGCAGAGGCGGAAACAAAGTGAAAGACGGGCCCGGTTTGTGATCCTGAGGGCTGAGAGCTCATTAAATGTCGTCACTAGCGTAGTTTCAGGAAATGCGGCGAGCGAAGGGAAAGGGATTGGCTTACAGTCTGTCATGGAGAGTAATGGCACGTCAGGAAGCTGAGAGGAAACTCCTAATGGTCTACACTTCAATATTTAATGCTTTCTTTCTGTTTTCTGCTGAGGGCAGGTATGAAGAGAAGCTCCATATTTCAGGGCAATAAGTTATTATAATGTTGAGCGGAACAGTAGCTCAATGGGGAAAAAGATTTATGGTGATTTACGGCTGCACGCTGTGGTTGTTTGTTTGTCCTCCAGACGCTCATTGGTAATAAGAGCGAGTAATAAGTTCTTCTAATTGGTCAGATCATCCTCTTGAAAAAAAAGCGGCCTTTAAGGTCTTCTATCGTTATGATGATGCTGTCTGTGTCTATGACTAAGAACAGCACATGAATCACAGCCGACTAACTTAAGCACTTCTTGATGAAGAGGTGGAAAGTAAAGAAACAGTGAGTGTAGGCCTACTTCATCCTGACATGAAAACAAACACTCCTGCACACACACACACACACACACACACACACACATGCACGCTCGCGCACACACACACACACACTTTACATACTTTATCAGCACTCTCGGTTTCTCAAGGCTAAGCGTGTATGATCCAAATGGGTTTGGGTACACAAAAATATCCATTTCACCCAATTATTTACCGTGTTAACTTTCAGAGTCGTATGCTTTTTTGTAAAGCGGTGTGAAAAGCATTGTGCCGCTGGGACTTTTCAATCCAACTAGTTTCTTTATCTTGAAACAAGTGGAGCAATGTGCATGGTATTGTTAGGTGTGTTTGACCCCACAGTCAGGAGTTAAACAGCACAAGAGGATTAAACGACTTGTTTAAATAGACGATTTTTGCTGAGAGGCATGGTGGCAGGCAGAGGTGGGAAGTAGTGGAGTACAAATACTTCGTTACTGTACTTAAGTACATTTGTCTGGTATCAGTACTTTACTCCACTACTTATTTTTCAGACGAGTTTTTACTTTTACTTCTTACATTTTGAACCCAAATACCTGTACTTTCTACTTCTCACATGTTGAACTCAAATACCTGTACTTTCTACTTCTTACATGTTGAACCCAAATACCTGTGCTTTCTACTTCTCACATGTTGAACTCAAATACCTGTACTTTCTACTTCTTACATGTTGAACTCAAATACCTGTACTTTCTACTTCTTACATGTTGAACTCAAATACCTGTACTTTCTACTTCTTACATGTTGAACTCAAATACCTGTACTTTCTACTTCTTACATGTTGAACCCAAATACCTGTACTTTCTACTTCTTACATGTTGAACACAAATACCTGTACTTTGTACTTCTTACATGTTGAACCCAAATACCTGTACTTTCTACTTCTCTCATTTTCCAAACAGCTGGTTCCTTTAGTCTGAATGTGTGTTTGGTGGCGTGATCATTATTCTTTAGAGTCATTGCGTGCCTATTGATTTGAACACGATCCGTGTATCCATCATTTCCTGGTCTTCTCTAAAGAAGAGGGACCAATGGAAACGTTGTCATGTTGCCGTTGTTCAGCATGGAAACATTCATTAGCTAACAATGACATTATTGTTCTATTAATATAAAGGGAGGTCAGGTACTCTTTGAAACAGCTGGTAGTTATAGGTACTTTTCAGTATCTGTACTTCTACTTGAGTGAAGGATGTGTGTACTTTTGCCATCACTGGTGGCAGGGAGGACAGTCGGAGAGGAGAGGAGGGGAGGATATCCTGCCGGCGCTTGGTGACCCCTGACCCGGGATATCCTACTTAAGATACCACTATGCTCTCCACTGCCAAGGCCATGGCACTTCCCCTGCTGCTGCACTGTGCCAAGGCCTCCTTTTGATAAGTCCACACTGCAGAGTCAGGCTGTGGTTCCTCAGTGTCACAGCGTCATTGTTTCACCCTCCGGTCACCGTGGGGGATGTAGAATGGGAGGTTTGTGCTTCTCCTCTCACATCCCACTTCCTACAGACCCACATGTCACATATCAAAGTCAAAGTCAACTTTATTGTCAATCTTTCAGATTGTATGTCCACTCAGAGAGATCGAAATACCGTTTCCGACCATCCACTTTATTTCTATAGCACATTTTAAAAACAGAGGGTTTGCCAAAGTGCTTCACAACGAACATAACATTATAACAAAATGTAATATTACAAGAATAGATACAAGGCACACATGAAGGCTATGGACAGACATTAAAGCATACAAGTAGGTACAGCATAGCTCAGACTGAGAAGAGGTGGGTCTTTAGACGGGACTTAAAAGTTTGAAGAGTGGGGGACAATATATAAAAATTAATGCTGTCAAAATTATCGCGTTAACGGCGGTAATTAATTTTTTGAATTAATTGCGTTAAAATATTTAACGCATTTAACGCATGTGCAGAATGGCCCGCCCCATACATCCCACCAGTGGCAGCGCCAGGGTATGGCTGGGGTATGCTACACCCATACCAAGAAATGGCTTAGCCCCACCATGAAAAATGATGTTAAAGTAAGCAAAATAAAGTCCGCTAACTCGCGCGGAGTAAATTGCACAGACAACAGTTAGTCAGATTGATTTCAGCAGCCACTTTTGTAGTGATCGTCTTCTTAATAGAACATCTTTGATAATATCTTCTGGCCAATCAGAATCAAGATAACGGGGTGGTGTTGTTGCAGGAAGTCCCGACGGAGAATACTTTTGCTGTAGTACAGGTAACACATAACTGGTACGCAGGTTATGTGTGTAATCTGAAATGCGTACCGTCACTTGTGTCACAAAGCGCATTTGCGTACCGACGTACTTGTGAAGCTTTTCTAGAAGGCGGTTAGATCACCGGACGACAGAGTCGGTCTCCGTGTGCACAGACAGGGCTGCTGTTATACCTATGTTTATTTTTATTTTCATTATTTGTTTATAACATGTTTATTTGTAAATGCTTATCGCTTCAGTCACATGGTAGATTATCTTATTTAATGCATGGACGTCAGGATTTGTGGAAAGACAGAGGGGAAGCAAGGTTCGGACATTTTCTGTTGACCGTATAATCCTGCTTTGGTTATTGTGTGTTCTATTTTGTTCATTAAACATCGTTAAAATGTAACTTGAGTACTGACTTGTATTAGTGACGCGTCAAAGTGATGAACCTAGCCTCTAGGTGACTTCAATTGTTAGAAATGTTATGGCTGCTGTTGAACCGTGTCAATCTCAAGATGTACATGTACTGTATGTCATGTAAGAAAAAGGGGAACTGAATTGTGTGGAGAAGATAAGTTTATCAAATGTTTCAATATTCAAAATGTATGCTTGTTCTGTAACAAAGGTCCCTAGTAGAAGCACATAATCAGTTTAAATATTTAAAAGTGTAATTCTGTTGAACACATACAGTACATTCATCCAACCTGCATTTCATATTGTCTCTGAGCACCCATGTGTAAAGAGTTCTCTTGTCTTTAATCCAAGCTTGATCACAGTTTTTAAATTGGTTTCAAGCTGAACTCGTGTGTAATATAAACTTCTAGTACCGTATCAGTGGCATCTATATTTCATGTGGAGCATCTATTTTTCATCAGCAGAGAGGGTGCTGCGAGACTCAAACGTATTGTTGTTCAGAGCAGCAAAGGTGTTAGGAGAAAACATCGAACCAGACCCTTTCACCCGCCTCTGGCTGGCAGGAGGGTCTCGGCTGGGGAAACAGATTAATCTTCATATTTGGGTTGTGCTGTCGGGCACTCTCTCCTTGTTGTGAGTTTAAAAAGTAATCCTCTTTAGATATGCAACGTGGCCTAGAAAAAAAAACACGGATGATAAGTCCAAGTAAAGCCAAGTTCATCCTCCATCACAGAGACATTTCTTATTATTGTTTGAGGTGTTTCTCAGATCCACATGTTTAATTACACAGAAGAAAAAGAGAAGACTAAAGGATTGTTTCACTTGTCAGGGATTGGCAGCAAAGCGTTTGGGTTGGGAATGGGATGGAAGTGTGTGTGTAGTGCTTCTCTCAGCTCGCAGTAGCGCTGATCATGTGTAAAAGCAGCTTAGCTAAGCTCTTTAGAGTGATGATTACTATCATGTCTGCAAGATCAGATTCCAGTATTTAGGAACTAACCGACTGCCCGACAACATTTACTTGCAAAGAGAGATAATGAGAATATAAACATATGGCCTCTGTGTGTGTGTGTGTGTGTGTGTGTGTGTGTGTGTGTGTGTGTGTGTGTGTGTGTGTGTGTGTGTGTGTGTGTGTGTGTGTGTGTGTGTGTGTGTGTGTGTGCTCAACATTTTCACTCAGTGCCCAGTTCCTTTCCAAAATTAGACTCTCTTCTTTTAGAAAAATAATACCTACTCTGACAAATTGATTGCTGGCGTGATAATTAAACCCTATTTCGAAACGTCATTAGAGTTAATTAACTGAGACATCTTAAGACATTTACTAGCAGAATAATGACACGTATGAAACCGTTTGAGTATTTAAAGAGACGCTTCATGAATTTTGCCCTTACAATTAATCACTTTTACATTTAGAAAACTCCCAGGTCCAAAAGGTAGCGGTGGGTTAAACCCTATTCAATGCATGCATTTCAAAATACAGAAAAAACTAATTAGATGTGAATAAATGTGTTACCCCAAGTGAAGGAGATTCTCCAGGTCTTGTTATCGAGTGAGGGAACAATGGAGCGTGGGATGGGACGGAGAATTGAAGCGGTATTACAGTCGCTTTTACTTCACTGTTGAGAGAGCTAAACTAGAAGGCAAAGCTCTCAATCTATTGGTCCATCTTCGTTGCCACTCTCACCTATGGACATGAAGGGTGAGTCTTTACTGAAAGAACGAGATCATGGATACAAGCAGTCAAAATGGGTTTTCTCCCGTGGGTGCCTGGCATTTTGCTTAGTCAGAGATGGCAAAAGGACACACATCCTTTACTCAAGTAGAAGTACAGATAATCGTGTTTAAAAATACTCTGGTAAAAGTAGAAGTACTGACTAAACTTCTTTACTCAAGTAAAAGTAAAGAGGCTTTGAAGTGTACTGAAGTAAAAAGTACCCATAACTAGCAGCTGCTTTAAAGAGTACCTGACCTCCCTTTATATTAATAGAACAATAATGTCATTGTTAGCTAATGAATGTTTCCATGCTGAACAACGGCAACATGACAACGTTTCCATTGGTCCCTCTTCTTTAGAGAAGACCAGGAAGTGATGGATACACGGATCGTGTTCAAATCAATAGGCACGCCATGACTCTAAAGAATAATGATCACGCCACCAAACACACATTCAGACTCAACGAACCAGCTGTTTGGAAAATGAGAGAAGTAGAAAGTACAGGTATTTGTGTTCAACATGTAAGAAGTAGAAAGTACAGGTATTTGAGTTCAACATGTAAGAAGTAGAAAGTACAGGTATTTGTGTTCAACATGTAAGAAGTAGAAAGTACAGGTATTTGTGTTCAACATGTAAGAAGTAGAAAGTACAGGTATTTGAGTTCAACATGTAAGAAGTATAAAGTTCAGGTATTTGAGTTCAACATGTAAGAAGTAGAAAGTACAGGTATTTGGGTTCAACATGTAAGAAGTAGAAAGTACAGGTATTTGGGTTCAACATGTGAGAAGTAGAAAGTACAGGTATTTGTGTTCAACATGTAAGAAGTAGAAAGTACAGGTATTTGAGTTCAACATGTAAGAAGTATAAAGTTCAGGTATTTGAGTTCAACATGTAAGAAGTATAAAGTTCAGGTATTTGAGTTCAACATGTAAGAAGTAGAAAGTACAGGTATTTGTGTTCAACATGTAAGAAGTAGAAAGTACAGGTATTTGTGTTCAACATGTAAGAAGTCGAAGTAAAAAGTCATCAGAAAATGGATGGTTAAATGTGAGAGGCATGGTATTTAAAAAGACATCCAGCCTATTTCCTAAATGACTCTAAAGATGCATTATCCAGTGCATATATATACATCTTATATTCTATATGCATTCTTTTATGGATCTCATATTTTCTGGAGTTGTACTGTAAAACAGAGGTGAGGTGTTATAAAGTCCGGATAGCAAGACTTCCTCCAGATGAATTCCTGGAAGCTCAGACTGACAAACACAGGAAGTCAAAGAGTGATGGACGGTAAGGAAAGGGAGGGAGTGAATAAGGAAGGAAGCAAGGAAGTATGCCCATGGAGGCATACATGTATGAGAGGTTAGTAAGGACAAAAGGATTGCTGAAAAGATAAAAGGGAGATGAGCAGTAATGGATAGAAGGATAGATGGAAAAACATTGGTGTGTCAGAACGATAGGAAGAGAAAGGAGTTGAACAAGGATTCACGGGAAGGGAAGATAAAAGAGGTCGGGTAAGGGTAGATGAAATGGACGATAGCTGCGATACGGAACAATAAACAAGGAGGTAAGGATGGAACAAAATCGGGTAGAGAGGTAGAGGAAGCAGAAAGAAATGACGAGGAAGGTTGTGAGAAACCTTATGCATCCTCTTCAGAAGATTTGTTTAAATCATGGCACTGGGCCCGGCAGAATCCAACAATAAACCACTGGACCTGAAACTCAACTTTAAGAGTCTTTCCTCCCTGTGGGGAAAGTCATTTCTGATCCGGAGTACGACTTCTGTGGTCAAACGACCGGACACAGAAGGATCAGTGCAGGACCAGAAGACATCCATATGTTCTCAATGGGCTTCAGCAACAGGAATGGGAGACGGATGCCTGCACGCTGCATTGTCTCTCTGTTTCCCCGGCTGCAAGGAAAAGGCTGAGCTGCCAGTTCTAGCATCCTCTGTGGAATCATAAAGGTCACAGTCACACACAAGCAAATACACACCTCAAGTGCATGCTGACACCACACACACACGTATATAAATGTGCATCCACACATACACTCTGAGACATGTATCTTCTGAAGTTTGTTGTCCTGGCTGCAACATGGTGGAACAAGCTCTCCAATTATAACAGGACAGATAAAGTCTACAGTATCTTTCATTGCAGACTGAACCCACTGCGCCTTGGCCATGGGCACGTACCGTGGTTTGGGTTATTGAAAGCTGATGAACTTGCAGAATGATTTCTCTTCGAAGGTGGAATGCACTTATTGCAAATTGCTTTGGATAAAAGCATCAGCTAAATGAAATGTAATGTCATGAAGCGCAATAGAATTCACATTGCACACTATTCTACAGGGTGGGAAGGACAAATGGTTTTTCTAGAAGTAGGTCTTATTCAAGAAACGTGTTTCATGATTTCAAAGTAAAACACCTAAAATGTGCCTTTCCTTTGTTCTAAGAGGAAATTGCAGTGTGGCATCTGCTGCCTCACGCTGTGCGAGGCAATCAGCTTTCTAGCTGAAATCCAAATATTCAAATAATCCCATTAAGTGCCGTGTTCCGACCAAATATCCCTTTTAACATTAAAAACAGAACATTATAAGAAAGATGTATGAAAAACAGTTTTGGAACGTCACCAATGTCCCAATGCCATACTGGACGCCTACACTACTTTACTAGCATACATATGTTGGAATCAGGCATACAATTTCTCTTTACCAACAATTATTCTCAACCCATCAGAGCTCAGACTGACAGGTTTATGGCCAATCACAAGCAGGTACATTAAACAAAAGCTGGTACACAAATGGGATCAAGCTCTGATTCGTTAACATTTAATTTCAAAGGATGTTCTTTACAGACGTTTGCATTTTTAAGTCTGCTGGTGGTTCTACATCAGGTGTCCCTCGCTAACCTGACTTGTGTGACAACATTATTAGAAACTATTAACAATTTGAGTTGCACAAAAAGTGAAAAAATTCACTACAAAAAATGAATGTCTAGGTTGGTTAAGAGTGTATTAATGTCAAACAGTTGCTAAGACGTAATGTCCTATAATGTTTATCCGGCTAAAGTTAATATTATACAACTGCTCTTTGTTATCAGCAAAAACCAGAGCTTAATTATATAGTCATGCTGTGAAATGATAATACATTTACCACAAGCCCTCATTTGGGCCTATTCATTCATGCCACTTAACTGGCTTCAACTAACTCAGAAAGAAAATTGCATTTTCAGTGGAAAAGCCCTTCAACTGTTATTCAACCATGTCAATGACTTTCCCCTCAACCTGAGAGGGCCCTAATTATCCAGCCATTTCCACCACACTCATAGTCTGATAATTCTAGTCTTGTCCTCAGAGGGCTCTGCGTATCATTGGCTGATGATCTGTGTGACAGTCAATAGTTTGTGTGCTGGTAATTGTATTCCTGCTAAAATTGAAGCATTTGAGATGGCTTTTCCTATTTTAAAGTTGCTTCCTCTATTTTTTCTTATTTTTCCACTTTTGTTGGTTTGTTTACATCATGTTTCATCATCTGAGAGCTCTTGTTTGTGTGTTTGAGTTAGTTGCAGCGATACCATCACTTCACTGTTTGCTAACCCAATCCCCAAAACAGTGATCGTCCAATCACAGCTCAGAAACCTTACAGGCATGGCAGACCTGTCAAACTTTAGATTTATCAACATGAAAAAGCAGTGTATGGAGCTGTAGTATACACAAAAATACTCCGAAGAGACGAAAGGTCTTTTTATGACCTTTCAAAATATAACATGCAATAGAAAATAGTTTTTTACATTACATTGCATTTAGCTGATGCTTTTATCCAAAGCGACTTACAATAAGTACAATCGACCAGGAAGATACAACCTTGAAGAAAACAGAATCATAAAGTACATCAGGTTTCATAGAGCCAAACATTTCAAGTGCTACTCAACTGGCTATAGATAAGCCAGTCCTTTGTTAGTATATAAGTGCTTTGTTAGTAATGTGAAAGATGTGCAGGCTTTCTGCTGTCCTGATTTCAATGGGGAGCTCATTCCACCATTTTGGAGCCAGGATAGCAAACCCACGTGTTTTTGCTGATAGGAACTTGGGTCCCCCTCGCAGTGCAAGTTGTTTGGCTGATGCAGAGCGGAGTGCACGTGCTGGGGTGTACAGTTTAACCATGTCCTGGATGTAGGAAGGGCCAGATCCATTCATAGCATGGTACACAAGTACCAGTGTCTTGAAGTGGATTCTAGCAGTTACCGGAAGCCAGTGAAGGGAGCGGAGGAGCGGTGTGGTGTGGGAGAATTTAGGAAGGTTGAAGACCAGACGAACCGCTGCATTCTGGATGAGCTGCAGAGGTCGGATGGCACATGCAGGTAGACCAGCCAGGAGGGAGTTGCAGTAGTCTAGGCGTGAGGTGACAAGAGCCTGGACCAGAACCTGGGTGGCTTTCTGGGTCAGCTGGGGACGAATCTTCCTGATGTTGTAAAGCGTGTATCTGCAGCAGCGGGTTGTAGCAGCAATGTTTGCAGTGAAAGTGGACAAGGGTCGGACTCGGACCCTCTCCATGTTACCCTGTGCGGTCTTTGAGGTACGAGGTGAGGAGGGAAAGTGCAGAGCCTGAAACTCTAAATTCTTGGAGAGTGCGAAGGAGGATCTGATGATTCACCGTGTCGAATGCAGCAGACAGGTCCAGAAGGATGATGACAGACACTATCCAAAAACACTAACCCTCTCTGCTTACATTTAAGCTGCTCTTATTAGCATGTCCAACCTACTAGTCTACTTACATTATATATTCAGTGCTCCTACCAAATAATTAAAGATATAAAGAGTTTGAAGGATGTTTCTTTACCTTTTCAAACCAAAAACACAAACTTCTTTCCTATCTGACATTAACACTATCTGCTCTAAATTACATTTCTGTTGTTAGGGTGTCCAGCTAACTAAGCTACTTACAATGATGTGTTCCTATCAAGGCATGAATAATAACTAACGTCATTAGTTTGTGTTAACAGGTTGCATAACAAATAGTTTTTATTCAATTTGCAAGATAAATACAAAGTTAAATACTTAAAATAATCAAACTAGGTAACATAATATCAGAATGTAATGCTGCCAATGTTCAGGGATCATGTTATTAACGGTTCTTAGCAGCTTTAATTGACTGTGAACTCATTCTAAGTTTATCAAACAGTTTGTTTTTAATGAGCTCTTGTTACAGTCTTATCATAACACGTTTAAGGTTTTTAAAAAGTGACGTTTGCTGTGCGGAATAACTGAGTCTCCCACACACTCCCGTCTGTAATTTGGCATCAGCTTAGAGCAGTAAGTAAATTAACAGAAGAGCGTGGCTAATATTTTATTATCCTTTACCCTGTTTTTCTAATCCCAGTAAAAGGGGCTTTATGTTTCGCTTCCTCTCACCTTGTCTCCAGTGACATGGAAAGGTCCGGTCAACTGAGTGTCCGAGTGACCCAGAGTAGGAACTGCCTTTCCCCTCTGTGCACCGCTAATGACATGAAAATAAACAAAGGAAACGGCTAGCCCCAACTCCCAGCAATTAGGTCACCGTCACACACGCACACACACACACACACATTGTGCTGCTGACTACATCATGTTGCGTTTACGTACAGTAAAAGCTGCAGCTGTTACAAGACGGGATTACTGGAGAGACAGACAGAAAGACTTTGTCCTCCAGGTTTATGGTGTGCTCCAAGGTAAAGGCTGGGAGAAAAGCAGCAGCAATATGTGTAACGCTGGCAGTAAAATGACTGCTAATGTAGGGTTAGCTGATAACAATAAGCTATCTGTGTTGTCTCTGCCACAGCTAAATCAGACACCGATATCAAGAACCTTCTCGCAGTTAACAGTACCAAACATTAAAGACAGAAAGCCATGTGAAACACAATCTACATTGGTATAGTATTGTATATCAAACTGTAGCTATAATGTATAATGTTCATTAAAATCAAATCAAATCAAATCAAATCAAGTTTTATTTATAAAGCACATTTAAAAGCGATTTTTGGTCGAGCCAAAGTGCTGTACATGCATTAAAAACACATATAATCACAATAAAAGACAATAATTTACAACAGATATAAAACAAACACAGGGAATAGTGAGGAGTCGTGCTCCGCTCTGACTAGAAGGCCTGAGAGAAGAAGTGAGTTTTTAGTGTGGATTTAAAAACCCCTAGGGTCTGGGCCGACCTCACGTGGAGGGGCAGAGTGTTCCAGAGCCTGGGGCCAGCTGCTGCGAAGGCTCGGTGCCCTCGGGTTTTGAGCCTGGTCTTGGGCACTACCAGCAGCAGATGGTCAGCAGACCTTAAAGCTCTGGCTAGGTGTAGCGCTGGAGGAGTTCAGCTATATAGGCCGGAGCCAGCCCATTTAGTGCTTTAAAAACAAATAAAAGGATTTTAAAATCAATTCTGAACCGAACTGGAAGCCAGTGCAGTGAGGCCAGAATTGGGGTGATGTGGTCACGCTTTTTATGGCCAGTCAGCAAACGTGCAGCTGCGTTCTGGACTAGCTGCAGGCGTTTAATTGATGCCTGGTCCATACCCATGTACAGAGCGTTGCAGTAGTCGAGTCTCGAGGTCACAAAGGCGTTAATAACCCTTTCCAGGTCTTTAAAAGATAAATACGACTTGGTTTTGGCCAAAAGTCTTATTTTAAAAAAAGCAGGATTTGACTACGCTGCTGACCTGCTTGTCGAATTTAAAAGTACTGGAGAAGGTCACCCCAAGGTTCGTGACCGAGGGGAGGATGTTCTGTTGGAGGGAGCCTAGAATATCAACCTGGGTTGCTGGAGGTTGGGGTCCAAAAAAGATGACCTCAGTCTTGCTTTCGTTGAGGTTAAGAAAGTTTTTGCTCAGCCAGGATTTTATCTCAGTTAAGCAGTCCATCAACTGTTGTAATGAGTGTGTGACACTTGCTTCGAGAGGGAGATAAATCTGTACATCGTCGGCGTAGCAGTGGAAGGGAATATTATGTTTTGTGAGAATTGAGCCTAGGGGTAGTAAGTACAGTAGGAAAAGGATGGGGCCCAGAATCGAGCCTTGGGGAACCCCACAGGTAAGAGGGGCTTTTGCAGAGGAGAAGGCACCTAGCTGCACAGCGAAGCTACGGTCTGTCAGGTAGGACCTGAACCATGCAAGGGCAGAGCCTGTGATGCCAGCGGACTGTTCAAGCCGTGACAACAGGATGCTATGGTCCACAGTGTCAAAAGCAGCTGTCAGGTCTAACAGCACCAAGACAGCTGGGCTACCTGAGTCGGCGGCTAGGAGCAGATCATTAAAAACTCTTAAAAGGGCTGTTTCAGTGCTGTGCATGGGTTTGAAGCCAGACTGAAACTTTTCGTGGATTCCATGCGTGGTTAAAAAAGACTGCAGCTGGGCGTAGACCACTCTCTCCAGGGCTTTTGATAAAAAAGGTAGCTGGGAAATGGGCCTAAAATTTTCGAGAAAGGAGGGGTCGAGATGTTTCTTTTTAAGTAATGGCTTAACCACGGCATGTTTGAAGGCAGCAGGGACACATCCTGAGCTAAGGGAGGTGTTTACAATTAATAAAATACTTGCTCCAACTGAATCTAAAACGTCTCTGAGAAGGCGAGAGGGAATGCTATCTGAGGTGCAGTTTGTCGGCCGCAGGTGCTTGATCACATCCGAGAGAGAAGAGAAGGATACAGGCTCAAAGTGGTCGAGGACAGCAGGGCACAGAAAGGGAGCAGGATCTGGGGTAGCACTAGTGTGAGCTAGCCTAAGAGCAGATACATTTTCAATAAAAAATTTAAGAAACTTATCACAGAGAGTAGTCGATGGCACAATAGAAGAAACATCACAGGGATTAATGATCGAGTTGAGGACATTAAAAAGAACCTGAGGTTTGTGGCTGTTTTTGGAGATTAACAGAGAGATGTGCTCTGTTTTGGCTGCTTTGACTGCCGTCTGGTAGTCAGACAGGGAAGCACGAAGGATTTCTAGGGAGACATGGAGTTTATCCTTTTTCCATTTTCTC
Source organism: Harpagifer antarcticus (assembly GCA_902827135.1). Lineage (NCBI taxonomy): Eukaryota > Metazoa > Chordata > Actinopteri > Perciformes > Harpagiferidae > Harpagifer > Harpagifer antarcticus. Next base: position 143,004 of record CADEHL010000957.1, read on the forward strand.
TCTGCACGCCTGCAAGCGCGTCTGAGAGCACGAGTACAGTCATTGAGCCACGGCTCTGAGAGCACTTTTGTGCGTCTAAGCGTAAAAGGAGCAACAGAATCCAGTGTTAGTGTGCATGTAGAGTCAAACATGGAGATAAGCTCATCAGCATTAAAAGCACAGTTCACATCTAATTTACAGATAGGAGAAGCATTAAAAGCATCAGAGAACTGTGAGGCAGTCAAGGGGTTAATCGAACGCAGACGACGCGCAGGGGCACGTGATTCGACTCCTGCGGAAGGGATGGAGGTTGTAAACAGAACCGGTAAATGGTCTGAGATAGGCGTTGCTGCACATATTTCATCAACAGATACAGACAGTCCAAACGACAATACCAAGTCCAAAGTGTGTCCTTTTTCGTGTGTTGGGCCAGCCACGGACTGAACGAGACCAAAAGAATCAAGGAGATTTAAAAAGTCCCTAACCAGAGGTTTGGACTCACAACACACATGGACATTGAAGTCTCCGGAGATCAAAACACGATCATATTTCACCATGATCCCGGACAGAAAGTCAGAAAAGTCATTTATGAAATCCTTATTGTGCTTTGGCGGACGATACACAACTGCGCAGAGTATAGGCGAGGCCGGGGTCAGTTCAAAAAGCTGCAACTCAAAGCTAGCATAGGTAGTTACAGGGTGAAGCAATCGGCATTGGAGGCTAGCTCTAAACACTGAAGCTATGCCCCCGCCATGGCCGGTGGCACGGGGGGAGCTGAAGAATGTACAATCAGGAGGAAGAAGATCAAAGAATGATGTGTACTCGCCAGCGTGTGCCCAGGTCTCCGTCAGGAACATAAAATCCAGTTCACGGGAGGTGAAGAAGTCATTTAGCAGGAACGTTTTGTTTGCTATCGACCTAGCATTTAGCAAAGCCATACAAAGTTTTTGCTCCGGGCTTGCCGACGGTGGAGTGCGTCTCAGCTGACGAAGATGTGCGTGTTGAACGCCGCGCGGGCCGGGAGCAGTCAGGCGGGCAGGAGGGGCTGCCAGCGGGCCCAGCAGAGTCCGTAGCTCCGGAAAAACAGGGCGAATCCACCGATTCCGCACATGACGTGCAGCGGGAGGGCCATGACATCTGAGACGTGGATAGGTCCCGGAAGAAGCCGTCAGGTAAGCCTTCAGATGGACCAGTGCACCACCACGCTTTCCCCGTCGTCTGAAGCGCTTTCGGCGAGGCGGGATGCGGGGCAACCGGCACAGGTAGGTGGGTATATCCAACAGAAGAGGGGGGGGGGGACGATTTTTGGTTGCCAGATGTAAGTTTGGGCAGCAGTATCAACTCCAGTGAGGGTCTGAGGTGGAGGAGGTCTTGGCGATCATAGACGAGCAGAGCAGAGACATTCTGACAAACATAAAACAGAAACAGGAAAGCTAAAGGTAGACAGCTGAGCGAGCGGCGGGCCGACACAGGCGCCATCTTGAATCACGTCACAAAATCAACAATCAATGCCTCTCACACATAATGGACACGTGTATAGACAAAATAAAAGTCTAGAGAACCACACAAAGTCATTATGGAGTCAATGCATGATATTCTTTTCTCTCTCAGTTATTTTATTTATTTATTTTACCCCCAGAGCCTTTTTCTGTCATTAGGCCCCAAGCCGTGTTTATAACACACCCACATCAGGATCCGCATGCACAGTGCAACACAAACAGGATGTCCATAGAGTGGTGCAATGATGACGTATGTTGGCACTGTAGTAGACCCAGAAGTTAGCATCAAAAGGAATCCCTCGAAAATAAGCCGATAGGATATTTTCATTGGATGTTGGGTCATTGCAGATTATAAACTATGTTGCAAACACACGTTTATGATACTTACAGGTTTTGTTCAGCAGGATAATTTCATTAACACTTTTAAGTATTTATGTAATAGGCAAAAGTAAAAGCTAACGTTAGGCTATAAGGGTTAATGTTTGGTGTGATGATGCTTAGTATTCTCATTTAGTCACTTGTTAGCAACCACCTTTTTTAGAACACATAGAAGCTTCAGGGAAAGGGGCATTTGCTAACTTGTTTTATGTCTTAGAACAAAACGTTCAAATCTCAGACATTTTTGTTAACCACATACCTGATTTTAGGTCTTTAAGCCAAAACATATTCAAAAAAACATTGACTTTCAGATGGGGGAACCAGAAGTGCCAACATGCTGACTCATTTCTGGGTTTTAAGACCCATTGCTGCTTCTCTCGGGTGAATGAACACTGCAGTGGTGTTTTGGCTTTTAGCTTAACTTTTTACCCATGAAACTAGAGGCCAAAGAGAGAGATGGAGGAGAAAGAAAGGTTAACAACAGCTGGCACCAGGTGCTGCTCCTACCAAGGTGCTTCATCTCTAAAACCCCATGTTTAGATTTGGCACTGGCACATCGACCATGACTGAGCCTATTTCCCACCAAACTACTCCTTCACACACACACACACACACACGCACGCACGCACGTACGTACGCACGCACGCGTGCACGCACGCACGCACACACACACACACACACACACACACACACACACACACACACACACACACACGTAGTCACAAACTCAGCAGGCCAAACCAGAACAGCGGGGCCAGAGCAGCAGTCTGATAAGCTGCGATAGCGATTAGTAATGTCCAAGGCCAAATGTCCATGTCAGAGATTCAGAACGTGTGAAAAAAAGACAAATAGAGGCGAGAGAGGAAGTGATAGATTCGGATGAAAGGAAAAGACAGGAAAGATTGATCAGAGAGACAGAACTGGTGCCTGAGAGAGATGATGAGCAAGCCTCAGAAGATAACATAAAAGACAGAAAGAGAGAGAGAGAGAAGGCCTACAGGGATCTGGGAGGAGATAGATAGAGTTTGGATGGAGGAGATATAAAGTCAGCTTGACCTGTGTGTGATCTGTTTTTCCACTGTGTGTGTGTGTGTGTGTGTGTGTGTGTGTGTGTGTGTGTGTGTGAGAGAGAGAGAGAGAGAGAGAGAGAGAGAGAGAGTGAGAAAAGTTGTCAGTTTAATTGATGCTGTGACAGCCTGACCATTTATTTTAATGGTGTTGTGTTGCAGTGCTCCATCACGGCCCAACACTCAACTCTTATGTCGGACGAGTTGCTACATTTCTTTGGGAAATCGCAGTGAGGCTGAAAGTTACAAAGCATACGTGTGTGTGTGTGTGTGTGTGTGTGTGTGTGTGTGTGTGTGTGTGTGTGTGCTATCTGGATCTTTGTTCCTTCTGGGAAGGCAGGAATAAACGTCTTTATGGGTGTGTGGGAAGTGTCTGAGTTTTGGCACAGAAGTAGTTTTCATGTGTGCCTCAACACGTGGGTTGTGTGTGTGTGTGTGTATGTGTGTGTGAGTGTGTCCTTTGCGCTACATCCTGCAGGATGGATTGTTTCCTGGTCCCGTTCCTGCTACGTCTTATTTTAAACCCCTCAGCAAGGCTGGACAGAGCACTCACACACATACACACACACACACGCACACACACACGCATTATTCACCTTGACATACCCACACAGACCTTCTCTACCACACACTGACAAACCACACGCTTTCTTTAGATACACACACACCTACGTTGGCTGCTGGCATATGACCGGTCACTGTGTGTGTGTGTGTGTGTGTGTGTATGTGTGTGTATGTGTGTGTGTGTGTGTGTGTGTGTGTGTGTGTGTGTGTGTGTGTGTGTGTGTGTGTGTGGTGTGTGTGTGTGTGTGTGTGTGATGAGTCAGAGGACCACACAGGGACAGCAGGGTGGTGCTGGCAGCAGGGGGTTGCTGCAACCATATTATTCTAACCAACCCATTGTGGTCTTTTCTCACTGACACTCACTCTACTTTTTTACACACACACACACACACACACACACACACACACACACACACACACACACACACACACACACACACACACACACACACACACACACACACACACACACACACACACACACACACACACACACACACCACACACACACACCACACACACACACACACACACACACACACACACACACACACACACACACACACCCACAGTGGAAAAAGCCACCAGGCCAGTTATCCAGGGACCAACCTCCGACTGCCTCTGCCTGTTTTATTAATGGAGCGCCCCGGCTCTGTCGGCTCCATAATAGCTACTGTGCCCACGGATCTGTCTGCCTCACACACATATTCACACAGATACACACCGATAAAGAGATACACAAATACACAAATACAATTGTACAATACAAGGATTGATGCTGCCTTGGATAGAGATGCTCATACTTGCACTCTTATTTATACACACACACACACACACACACACACACACACACACACACAACACACAGACCCTGCACGAGCAACAGTCAGGAGGTCGGTTTATGGGAAGGGAAGTTGAGAATATTTCGCATTTTAAATTATGAGCCCAGTTTCACATTTTGTCAGCTTCATCCATCCCCTGGGCCTGACCTCAGTCAACACACACACTCAAAGTCACACACACAACCACACACAATTACACCCACACAGCACTGTCCACATGTGAAATATATTCTTGCTTTTTATTAGTTTTTGTCATTGTTGTGATATTGAATCTCACCAAAATGTTGTACAGGAAAACATTTTGTTGGAATTGGAAAAGCATACAATTCAATATGCAGGATATGTAGCATAGTATGTGTCCTTACTGGTTTCAACTGTAAAAAGATGCCTTTCCAACGTAAAGTTGTGATGAGTAGGCAAATCGCTGCACACAAATAATATAATGCAACAAGGAGGTTTGTCTAACATTAAAATCCTTCCCCCAAAAACAGGGTATGGTGCATTTCTTTGTATTGATAGAAGTTGTTTTTCAGATATCCTGGAGGCAGAGTCAGGTCCATTCATCAGTGGAGATTGGTGCAGCACACCTGTGGACCTGGCTGAACTCTATTCAAGAGGGGCTGCAGAAAAGTCTTGTGCCCTCTCTTGGTCACCTTGCCACATGCCTGGGATTTGCCACTTTTGTGTTAACTTCCCCTCTTTTGTTACAAATAGGGGCCAATTTGTAACAAATGGGGGCTCATCCAGGATATTCTGAACGAGTAAATGGTTAATGGATTGTATTTACACTATGCTTTATCCAGTATTTACGATCCCTCAAAGCAACAAGTCCTCCAACTCATATGACCAAATAGGTTGATTGTTCAAGCACTTATTACGACCTATAATCACGTGTTAAAGTTTTCGACCTCTAGTGCTCCCGTTGATTGCAAACGCTACGGTGGGTCGTATATTCACAAATAACCCTCTCCAGAAATTCCTAAATTGTAGGATAGTTTGGCCATTAAAATGCTTTTTGATTCCATTTCTAGCAAGAAGTGTATATTGTACTTTTAGAATCCACGTCCAATGGATGTGTAGGATCTATAGTTTGATAGATATAGAGTGCCACAGTGACGCGTCCTAAAACCCGGAAGTAAAGTCCTTCCGGTTCCTTCGACAAAAAAGCAATGCAATGTCTAAAATCTAAAATCTAAATAAATCTAGTCGCCAGAAGCAATATGCTAACGTTATGCTATAAAGGAACTACAGCAGGGTCGCTGCTTCAATGTCACGCCAACTTAAGATCCATATTCCAAACTACAGATTCTAAATTGTAGAAGTTGAAGCGTTTGTTTTAACAGTTTGCAGGAGGCAGGTACTTGCTTTCAAGCAGAACAGGGCAAACAAACTTAGCGTGAGTGTTTACGTGCTCGGTGTAATGACGTACAACGGCCTCAACAACTTCTGTAGTCCTATTCAGCCACATGTTAACAACTATCGTTTTTCAGACACGTAAACTCTTCAGAAATCACCAGTGGAGTCACTGCTGATGTATTTAATGTCGTAGAACAAAACGTGATCTGTCTCTTCAATTTGTGTCAGCCACAGACCTTATTTCGAGCCGTTTTCCAAAATCCTATTGAGAAATTGCATTGCTTTTTGGCGAAGGAACCGGAAGTGGTAAAATGCTAACTTACTTCCGGGTTTTAGGACGCGTCACTGTGGCACTCTATACTGAAGATTATTTGAGGTCTCGCCAGGAGAACGTGTACTACGTCTTTCCCCCTATTCATCTCTATTGACGGCAGCGTCCATGTAAAGTTAGCATTAACCCTCACAGGGTGAAAACAGTATTTCCGGTCACGAAATGTTCATAATAAAACCGTATTCCCCTCACTGTCAAATGATTTTACAGTGATATCTGCAGTAGTCATCCACTAAAAAACATCAGGTTATCCTTGTTAATTACACAACATTAATTGGTTTAAATTGTGTACACTGCTTTTGTGTTTTCCCCATAGGTTTTTCCCTTTCGATTCGGAGAGACATATTTATTTTTTCAGAGGTTTTGATAGGCTAAAACATCGAACTACCCATAATCCTCAGCTATCGTTGAAGCTCGGTGATTGGATGTTTTAGCCGCAATGCACGTTGGGATATCGTGTTTATGCGATGAGAAATCCGAAAACATTTTTTTTTAAAAGAAGAAAATAATACTTTATTCCGAGTGTTTTACACATCTGCCGTAGTTCTATATTTATAGAGCCCTGATTGGAAGACCTTTGGACAAACTGGAAGAACTGCCACCGAATATGAATATGTGATCATAAATATATCAGCAATTAGACAACATCTTCAATTTCTCTTCGCACAATACGTCTCCTTGCATTATCAATAGTAATTCGGCTGACTTTTATATTTGATCCAATTGGTAGATAGGCTATATTTACACCATAACAGTGCACAGCTGACTTGTAGTTTTTAAAGATATTACTGATTTTCTTTGAATTAAAGAATGTAAATACTGAGTTGAGAGAATCGTCAGGGGTTTTGGGTGATGGGAGACACATCTATGCATTCAGAATTTCAATAGCTTACCATTAAATGACGGATATAACTTTCTGTCTACGATGTTTTACAAATGAGATATTAATGTGTAGAACTACAATGAGAAATAATAAAGCAATATCCTGTAAAATTATGTGAAAACATGAATCAAATTACTCATCTTCAGATGTTATACATACATAAGTGTCCTACACTAATAATACAAACCCGTTCGAGTCCAGTTTTGGATAGTCTGCCGTGGTTTCATTCCATTTCAAAGAGCTGTTTGACGCTCGGCGTAACCTTGTCACACTGCCACTCCAACATCCAATGACAGAGCTTGAGGACTAATCACAGGGTTTGTCAAGCAAAGCGGATGTTGTAGTCCCAAACGATAGCTGAGGAGTGTAGTGTCTTCGGCTATCCTAAACTCCGAAAAAAATATTTGTTTCTACGAATCGAAGGTTAAAAACACAAAAGCATTGTACACAATTTAAACCAATCAATGTTGTGTAATTAACAAGGATAAACTGATGTTTTATTTGTGGATGAGTAATGCAGATATCACTGTAAAATAATTTGACAGTGAGGGGAATATATCTGGTTTTATTATGAAAACTTGGAGACCGGAAATACTGTTTTCACCCCGTGAGGATTGACGTCAACTTTACATGGACGCTGCCGTCAATAGAAATTAATAGGGGAAAGACGTACACGTTCTCCTGGCGAGACCTCAAATCATCTTTGTAATATCTATCAAACTATAGATCCTACACATCCACTGGACCTGGATTCTAAAAGTACAATAAACACTTCTCACTAGAAATCTAATCAAAAAGCATTTTAATGGCCAAACTATTCTACAATTTAGGATTTTCCAGAGAGGGTTATTTGTGAATAACGACCCTCCGGAGCATTTGCAATCAACGGGAGCATCAGCCCATATGCCGCAAATGACCACTAGAGGTGCTTTAAAACGTGACTATAGGTCGTCGTAAGCTGCTGAACAATCGACCTATTTGGTCGTTTGTTGGAGGAGGACAGGCTGCTCAAAGCGCTTTAAATTCTACAAGTCATCAGAGCAGTGCCATTTGCTCAAGTAAGCTTACATTCACACACATACACACACATTCATCACCGTTGGGGTTAAGTATCTTGCCCAAGGATACATCGGCATGTTGGCTGCGAGGGCTGAGATAATCCAAAACTTTCTGATTGAATGACCACCACACTACCTTTCAGCCACAGGTACTGCATAATTGAATGAGCACAGGTTTAAAAATAGCAGAAGCTGCAGTGTTAGCTGATGAATACACTTTAACACACAGGATTTAATCAATAACATGGTTTGACCGGGGGCGAAGAGATAACTGGTCTAGTGGCCGCAAAGGTAAAGTAGGTGGTGAAAGGTTGAGTCCAGAGCAATGGCTGGAGGGGTAAAGTAGATTGAGGTCGAACTTGCAACTTTAATTTGAACCTCCCCTCTTTTGTTACAGTACATGACCAAAAGTATGAAAGCATCAGAGAACATTTGTTTTGAAGCACCACTGCAATGTGAATCCTAGATGCTTCAACACCTCGATAAGTTATTAGGCGACAAGCATTATAAGACGGAAGTAATGGGCAACTTTGCCTTTCTATCACTGTAATACTTCTACAAGATGAACAGGCCTTTCACAATGGGGGGAACACACTGGAATAACCTCTTTCCTTTAGGACTTTGTGCAGTTAGCTGCGATGAATCTGCCTCCAAACACGGGGCAACAAATGATCAAATGCACCCTAAAAGATGAAAGCTGATACTGGGAGGGGGGAAGGAGGGGGCGTGGGCTCATTAAGAGAACATTAGAAAACGTTCATTCTGCAGACAATATGTAGAAGGGAGGATAAAAAAAGAAATAATGTGTTAAAATGTGTGTGTGTGTGTGTGTGTGTGTGTGTGTGTGTGTGTGTGTGTGTGTGTGTGTGTGTGTGTGTGTGTGTCTGTGTGTGTGTGCATTCGAGTGGGGGGGAATGCAAGGAAGCTCAAAATGACTTTTTAATCACATCATTAAAAGGACTTTGAATTATGAATTTGTCACAATGGATGTCTTTAGGCGTGGGAGTAAAATGAGAAAGGGATATTTTCTCTTGACTTTTTTGGTAGAATGAGTCCAAGGAGGGCCATTTCTCTGCAGCCAAGTGTGTGTGTGTGTGTGTGTGTGTGTGTGTGTGTGTGTGTGTGTGTGTGTGTGTTTGTTTGTTTGTGTATGTGTGGGGGAGTTTTATGTGGAGGTGGTATTAAAGCCAATCAAGGATGGTGAATAGACCTCGATGAACAGAAGCAGGGAAAAAATAAAAGCAGATAATCAAAATGAAGTGTCTCACTAAACCCCTCCCCAAACAGCAATAGCTAAATCACAGTTTAGTAACCGTATCCCGGCACGCAACCAACACAATATCCACTAATTTTAATGAGTTAGCAATTTTGACCCTCAAACAATGATTTTTCAATGTCAGAAAACTTTTTACATTTGAAATTGATGTTGTGGATTTGGTGTCAGATCAGGGATTACTTCTGGTAGTATACTGTTTATTATACTGTATAGATTGTCACTCTGGAAGGCATGGAGCAAAAATCATGATAAGATCCCACTTATTATACAAGACTAGCTTTATATTGGAGAGCTTGACAGACAGGGGTAGCAACAGTAACTACAACTAATTTCACAAATGCACTGCAACCCTGAAATTATTCAGTCATTACCCGGAGGAGCTTTTTGTATTAACGCAAGTATCTGACCCAATCGAACCTAACTTTACCCTTTCAACACATGAGCCCATGTGTGATTAAAGCTACTCATTGCCTGAAGAATTCAAAGTGAATGCAAATATCGCTGGCAGAAATAATAAAGAAACAAACAGTCAATGGTAATAAATGGTAATTTTCACAAAAAAGCCAACAGGGGAAACAACCCAGACTGCCAAGGATTTGTACATTTCTGTCAGTAATGCCCAACACACAAATCGTGAGACAAATGCCTGCAGTGGCAAGACGGAAACGACAGCTAAGTAACGATGGTGATATCAGATTAATGTAGCGCCTCCTCTGCACCCTTTGCCTTCAAGAGGACTCCTTGTTTCCAATGACATCACAATGTAACACCAGCTTCCTATTTGCCAACGCTCCAACACGTGATAGGCTAAGGGGCGGGACATTTCTTAGCGGTTGACAAAATCACAACAGCTAACCAATCAGAGCAGACTGGTCTCAGGACAGAGGTTGAAAAGAGGTGCTGCACAGGCAGCAACATGTCACAGTAGAGAGGCACAAAATACTAGTATGAACATAAAAATGACCATAAAAGGGCGCCTTTAAACAAATATTTTCAGTAAATGAGAACGCATACTGTATGACACGGAAGATCTCCTGTTGTGTCCTACATCTCCTAAAAAGTAACAATGTCCATCCTGATTTTCTAGACGTTATCCATGACTTCATATGAGAAAAAACGGCTTTAGAGGGGCATATCTTCACACACACAGAGGACACATTGGGTGGGAGTATTTGTGGCAGAGAGGCCGAGGGAGTGAGAAAGCAAGGAGAGGTTGAAGGAGATAAAGAGCAATCAAAGATCTGAAAGAGAGGAGGGGAAGTTAGATAAACACTGCTTCCTGCAACATTTTGTTACCATGGCCCTGTCTCTCTCGTAGCTCTCGGTGCAGAGGACAACTCACTCGGTGGAAATCAAATGTTGATAAGGAGAAAATTGCATTGGATGGGGGTGAGGAAAACAGGAAAGATACACCCAGAGAAGCCCCACAGGAACAGTGAAGAGGGAGGGGAAGGAAAGACAGAGAGAGGGACAGTGGGAGTATGAAGGAGGAAAGAGATGAGAGAGAGATAGCTTGGAAAAGAGGCGGAGAAATTAGAAAATGTGTCTAGATCTCGGAGACAGATAGAAACCAGAGAGATGAGAGGAATCAAAGTAACACACCAACGCACACACATTTGCATTTACGCCTTCTTTCTCAAACACACATACACAAGCATTTGGTACATACACACAAACACCAACTCTCTCTTGATGTTATGAAACTATTAGGAGCTGACAAAAGGAGGAAAATGGATTCGGGGAGGAAACACAAAGAAATTTAGATAGAAGAAATTGTTCCTCTGTTTGCAATGCAATATTCTTCGGCAAACACCTAAATTCTTTCATTACAGTCCATTATGGTGGCCATTCGCAGACAAAGGACTTCCTCCAGCTGGGATAATAGGAAATCAAGTCAGCGCTCTATTGTGCATCATCCAACGTCGGTCCCATGGCCTGTGGGGCATTGGATGCTGGATGGGCTCAAACCAAGCAGACACACAGAGCACATATTGGAATATATTGGGTAAAGTTGTGAGGGTTTCTGCTTGATAATGTGTCTTCATGCACTCTAAAAAGTCATTCAGGGGACCACCACTTAATTAAATGCATGGTTGCAAGATACCAATTTGAATTAATTGATTTAGATAAACATTTTAAGCTGCAAACAGTCATTTATAAGTTGTGTTGACGTAATAATGTTGTACATCAACTTAATATTGTGTGTAATTTAAACTCGGATTTCTGCGTTGATTGACTTAAAACAAAATTCAAGTTGTAGTAAGTAAAGCTCCTGATCTTAGTTCTTGTTTTTCCTCGTAAGAGTGTTACTGTTTTCCCTGTTTTGTTACTGTGTCAATCCGAGTAAAGTCTTTATTTTGAACACTATCTGAGTCTGAGTTTGAGTCGTGCATTTGAGTTCATGCCTCAGAGTTCACTCCTTGACAAGAAGCAACTAATCCTGATTTAAATTGCCTAAAGAAGGTCCAAAAAACGATCAAATGGAAGTAATTGTACTTTCAACATTGTCATTAAAAGGTTTGACTTCTTGACTTATTCTTCTACTTTTATAATGTTGGTTCTGACCTCGGTGATGTTAAATACCTGAATTTATTTGCAGTTTGTGTTTCATATAATTTTGTACCAGTTGTGCTTTTCTCTCTTCCGGGATTATAATATGCAAAAAGGGTTTTTTTGGAAAGTGGAACTCTCGCTCTTCTCTAGTCGAGCATGAGGGATCTATTCATTTTATCTAGCACATTAACTTTGCAAGTGTAAAAGGAAAGCGAAGTGTTGAACCGTGGGATAAGTGGGATTCCTAAGAGCCTGCGGGACTTAATGTGTCGTGCATTAAGTCACTAAAAGAAGAAAGTCTCAAGGTCTGACGGAGAACTTCCCAGAACCACTTTAATCTCATGGCAGCCATTGTGATTTTAAACAGATTGGAAACGCTATAGGAGTGGAACAGGTAGAAAAGGTCAAAAACAGTTTAATTCAATCACTTTTGTTTTAGTTTCTATAATATTATCGTCCTGTTCAAATCAATTAAAGTTTAAGCTGTGATAATTGATTCTTTGGCCACTTGGAGAAACGAGGAATTTGTTCTGTACGAATAACAAGAAGCATTTATTTATTGCTTGTGATTCTGTCCACCTGATTAATGTAACTCCAATATTCACTCTACTTTTAAATCCAGTCTTTACCAACTCCAGAGGGAAATATCCAGCCCTTTAGCTTCGCAATGCTTCTGAAGTATGTTGAGAAAAGTAGGTTGCTCACTGGCTTTGTTTAGTCTTCATTAATCCGCAGTACTTTATATTGCCTATTTATCACTTGCGACCTATCTAGATTTCCCCAAAGTCTGGTGCCTGAAACACTTCGTTCACCAACTACTCCCAAACTATGTTGTTTGACGCATGGCAGGTTGGTTAAAGAGGACATATTGTGCTCAAATGTAGGTTCATATTTGTATTTAGTGTCTCTATTGTGACATGTCTCAATGCTTAAATGTTCAAAAGCTCTTTATTTTTTCAACTGCAGCACCTCTTTTCACCCTCTGTCTGAAACCAGAGCCCAGTCTGCTCTGATTGGTTAGCTGGCCGGCTCTGTTGTGATTGGTCTACCACTTTATGAAGTTAATAAATGAACGTTTTCTACACCTATATTGCCTTTGCAGTCTGAGTGGTGTCACACATACATAACACATTATAAAACACACTACAGGAAAGGGAAAACCCCAAAAAGGATAATAGGATATTTTTGAATAATGTTCTCAAAACAGACCCTGCAGCTGTAGGCGGGATTGTTCAATCGTTCAATTGTTGCAATCAGAACCTTCCATGACTAAAATGAATAACTTAGTAGTGATGCGATGTTGGGAATTATTGCTCCTGGAGGTAGGGGGCTTGTGAAAACACATGGAAAGCAGCATGGAACTAAACGTCATGGTTCACCAGTGGGAGGTCAATGTCAATATTCAGTGAGTCAGACTGGTTTGGAAAAAACAACAGTGCAAGGTAGATGTTAGCATAACCTAGCATAACTTAAGTTTGGATATTTTTCCATTGAATTTATCTGGGGTTCTGTTTTGTATCCCTGTTGTAAATATATAGACTACACATTAATATATGGGTAAGAAATACAAGGAACAATGGGAGATTTTTAACCATTATTTTAAATAGCACTTTGTATCTAAACCATCAAAACTTGCACTGAGGGAAAATATTTTTGATCTTCAAGCCTCCAGTAAAGTTTCACACAATTGTGAAATATATGACAGGGAGCCAGAAAGCTGTTAAGGATCAACACCTTGCAAATAAACTGTATGTATAATTCTCCTTTAAAATGCTTCTGTTGTTTGGGCTTTGCTATAATATCGAAGTAATTCAGCATGTGGGCTGACTGTGTGTAGGATGAAGTGTCGTGTTCACATTTAATGGTCTTTACAAAAGCTTAAAACTCAGATGGAAATGCCATTCCCCCCCCCCCTCTGTCCCCCTGCTTATCCTTTGTAGATGTGTTATTCTCTTCATAACGTAAACCTGACCGCACAAGGCAGCAAAGCCACTAATGCACAGCACCAAGGTCTAAAAGGGATGCGCATCTCAGCCACTCTGTCACCATCTTGGCAGGTGTTTATGTGAGCATACCCTGATAATGCAGCTGAGTGGAAAGGCAAAGGGGAGGTTAAGAACAACAGAAACTCACCATTTACTGATAACAGAGTGTGAGTGTTTTAGTGCACAAAGATCCTGGTGAGAGAGCTGTTATGAAAGCAGTGCTAAAATCTGCAGTTTGGCCCAGTATGTATTACACAGATGACAGCATCTCTCTACAATCCTCTGCATCTCTTTATGAGTAAAACAGCTTCAACCCTGTGACATTATTTTATCACCGCAGCTTATTCTGCTGTCTGTCACTTTGTTGAGGAACATAGCATACGTTGAGTAAGTTCAAACAATCACCAAGAGTCCTCCCTTTAACTTTGATGCAGCTGGGTAGAAAACAATACAGCTTTTGGAGTGACATTTTCTCCATCAGCTGTCAGGAATAAGCCTTCAGTCGGGATCAATGACAGTGAGATGACAGGGCTTTATTTTCAAAGATGTGACACAGTGTGGCTGCTGCAACAATCTGGACTGTGTGGGTGCTAAGACTGGAATATATATATGTGTGTGTGTGTGTGTGTGTGTGTGTGTGTGTGTGTGTGTGTGTGTGTGTGTGTGTGTGTGTGTGTGTGTGTGTGTGTGTGTGTGTGTGTGTGTGTGTGTGTGTGTGTGTGTGTGTGTGTGTAGGAGGGGGTATTAGTTGGGTATTAGCAGGAAAGGAAATGGAGAACCCTGAGATTTGGTTACGAGCAACTTGAGAGCATTGAGAGAAAGCTCAAGAGAGAAAGAAAGAAGATAGGAGGGTGAAAACAAAGAGTGTGGAGTGGGAGACATGAGGGTAGGCGGGTTAAATCTGATGCAAGGGGGTAAGAAAAAAAGCTGAGGTAAAAAAAGGAAGAACAAGGACGACAGCTAAATAAATAGAAACACAGAAACAATTTATAGATAGAAGAGAAGTAAGCATCTGAGAGAAAGGAAAATAAAGAAATTAGTATGCAACAGCAGACAGTGGAGTTTGTGGCCAGCAGCCAAATGAATGAGTCATAACTCAGGTTCATTAGCGAGTTTGTCTCTTGACCTATCGTCACCCACATTGCACCATGTAGTGCCCGCACATCGATCCGATGACCTCCAGAGCTGCAGGATTGTTACCTCTCCTCATTGTTTTAGCCTCTGAGTTCCTATATATTTCTTACGCTTGGCCATTTTTATCGAGCTTCCACAAACGAGTTCAAAGGTCAGACATTGTTTATGCATCGGAAATGTCTGTGGAGCGCTTACATTCAGCTGAACGGCCAAATGTCGATTTGAAAATGCTAAAAGTTTTAAATCAACTTGTAGCAGGTCAAAATGGAAAATATGTGTTTGACCCTCATTGACAAAATGCGGTTGTTATACCATGTTTTCATTCGTGGATCCTGCAGTCCCTGGTGGCTTAAAATTATGGTCTGTAATGTGTTGGGATCACTAGTTCAAGTGTTCTGAAAAATCTCATTTATATTCTGTTAAAATCAATAGGAGGATACATTATGATAAAAGTACCAAATGTCATGGCAAATCAAAAAGGTATCAACCTCTTCGTGGGGCTATAAGAACAGTCTTTAAATTCAGTCTTGGCAACAAATGAACTGCAAACCATGCAATTAGTTCTTCTCTTTCAGTCTGGTCCAAAGTAAAAGAGCAACTGAACCAACATTACTATCCATAGAGCTAGCTTCTCTAAACATAGTCAGCACATTTCTCCGGTAAAACTAAGAAGTAGCCATTGGAAACTGATCTATTTTGACACAGAGTTCATGGCTGTAACTTGATGAAAGTGTTTACATTAATGTTTTACAGGTTTTCACCATTGATTTGCAGTCAGTAGTTAATTAAGTGACGTTATTGCTTCTTATGTGTGGTAGAGAGCAGTTGTTCCGTATGCCCTGTACATCCCAGTGTCAAACAGATTCTTCACAAACACTTGCTACACTAATCACCCACTCAAAGGTCACTGCCCTTAATGAGCTATAAATACAGAAAGAAGCCGAGTGCACATTGATCTGCAGCGTATTCAGGGAAGTACATTCAACAGAACTTCACTATGTGTCATTGATAGGCCCCCATAAGTCCACTTTGAAGCTAGTCTTTAATTCAGTTAAGAGAAAAGGAAAGCACCTGCTCAGTGATCACTGATACAGACAGACAGACAGACAGACAGACAGACAGACAGACACTGACCTGATTAAAAATGTTGGCTGGAAAAGGTCAACCCATGTCAGCCGGAAGACTTTTGAGAAAGGGAGGAAAACTTAATTTAAAAAACTTAATAAAGAGGGACAGACAGCGAGAGCGAGAGAGTTTGAGCATAAGAGAAAAACAGAAAGGTCATATGTGTGGGCAGGCGAGCCAGAGCAGGAGCGTAGGCTGCGTGCAGAGGGAGGTGAACCTGAAACTTGGTTGGTAATTATGTAAAGAACTCCTGTAGTTTAGCAGAAGTGTCTCCAGGCTGCAAATTGAAGTATCTGACAACACCTAACCTTATTCACAATGTGATAAGAACATGGAAATGTTTTGCTTGCTGATGAATATTTGGGTTAATAAATTGCATTTTGAGTTTTATAACATAAGGTTATAATGAGTTTCTATCTCACAAGTGATGTATTTCTCTTAACTTTTTCTCTTCTCAATCTTTAGTTTTGAAAAAGTGCAACTCATTAAACTTGTCTGACTAAAACCACCGATATCAACTACACGATACAATCTTTTAAATTACGTTTGCAACAAAATGTACTTTAAGTATCATAAGTAAAAGTACATTTTAGCAGCAGCATGGATCCTGTCATAGAAATGCTAGCACTGTATTGTCCGATTATTACCAGTATTATCTCCAAAGGCAAAAAGTGGCTTATCTCACATACAACTGGACCAATATCTCTTGACGACATATTGCAAAGACAGAATATTTTATTGCATGTAAATGAAAAAATTATCTGATACACTTGCGATATCCCAGCTAGAAATGTTTGGTTCCAAAAACATTCTGAGAATGTTACATTCATTGTTCTAGGATTGTTTTCAGCGGGAAGTTTTCTTTTGGTTCCCAGAACGTTCTTCTGAAAGGTAGGACAACGTTCTCTAAAAACATTCTTAAAATGTTTGGTGATAACATTGTTAGAACATTATGCCCTACTGTTCTTAAAACGTTTTCAGCTGCAAGTTAGATTTGTTTATGTTGCCAGAATGTTATTATTTTAGAGAAGGTTAACATGCTTTATGTTTACAACATTATGCAAATGATCTGTGGTAACAATTTACTAACATATTTTAACCCACTAACAGGGGTTTCAGGGACGGGCAGTGATAGTCGGTCCGTTCTTCTATATGTCTGTCTTTGGTTTTCTAAGTGTTATTCGATCCATATGACCATAGAGATATGTGCATAAATGTGTTATCACCAAACATTTTAAGAATGTTTTAGAGAACGTTATCCTACCTTTCAGAAGAACATTCTGGGAACCAAAGTAAAACGTCCCGCTGAAAACATTCCTAGAACAACGAATGGTAACAAACATTTCTAGCTGGGAACTCAGACATGCCGCCGCAAACATGCAATATCTGTTTACAGCTTATCATGAATTACGTGCTTGTTTGTTTGTTTCAAAAGGAAAATGTGGTGTCATCAGATTTTTTTTAAAACATCCTTTTCAAACAAATGCAACAAGTTTGTTTTTTAAAGCGCTCTAGAAATAAATCTGATGTTGACCATGACCGTGTTAATATTTGCCATAACAGGAACGTTTTGTAAAAAAAGAATAACATCCTGAAAACATTTTCAGAATGTTTCTTGGAGAATGTTCTTCATGTGTTATCATGTAACATTGAGGGAACGTTTTATAAAGAACATCTTGAATGTGTTACCCAACAACGTCCAAAACACATCCTTAGAATGTTACAGGCAAAACGTTCCACCTTTGTTAACATATCACATGAAAGGAACGCTTTATAAAAAAACTTTCTGTCATCTCAGGCCTTAATAACATCCTCAAACCATCCTCTGAATGTTGCAGTTAAAACGTTTTGTCTTAGTTAACCTTAAACCTTATAGGAACATTATTTGAAATAATAAACATCCTAAAAAGGTTCTTTGAACATCAGATTAAAACGTTTCTTTAAAACATTATTAGAAACTGTTGGTAACGTTAGCCAAAGTTGTGAGAACGTTTCCCGCTAGCTGGGATGTCCGAAGAAAGCG
Organism: Harpagifer antarcticus; assembly: GCA_902827135.1. NCBI lineage: Eukaryota > Metazoa > Chordata > Actinopteri > Perciformes > Harpagiferidae > Harpagifer > Harpagifer antarcticus. The sequence goes on from CADEHL010000957.1 coordinate 161,057, forward strand.
ATTAATTTTGTATTCATTCAATCACTTTTCACTCGTTTTTTCTAATTTGTTACATTTTAATATTATAACTGGCCATTGTGGAATTAATTATAATTACCATACAAATAAATATTATTTTAGAAACTCCTGACTTGTTTTTGTGTTAAAGCTAACCCTGACCCAAAATTCAAAAGTACTTTTGTATTTAAATATGCAGGTTCATGTTCTTTGTCCTGTCCCTTCAGTGTGTTTGGCTGGATTTCCTGGCCTTTTCCATCCTGTTGCATGATGTGTAACCACTGAAGCAAATTGTATTACCTCTAATCCATCTTGTACTGGCGTTGAAGTATTGCTAAACGGTCACTGTAACTCTCTGAATGTGTGTATCCCATGTGGTTGTGTGTATTCCCCTCTTCACACTCTATTGGCTGTGTCCTGTCCATTCTGCAGCCGGCCAGCGGATCAGAGCAACAGGGCACGCTCCCCTCCCTTGTGTAGGGGTAATTGTGTTTTTGTATAAGCTGTCCGGCTGCATTACAGTAGCCGGGGCCGAGTGTCTACCCTGCTCTCATCACTGGAGAAACAGGGCTGCACAACGCTGGCAGAAAACACTGATTCGCTGATTCAAACCCTCTTCGTGAGCTGGAGCTGAAACTACATCAGGTGCACCCAGAAGATCAGAGTCTCTTAGAAGTGTGTGGAGTTCTTGAGAATCCACAGTATTAACTAGTCAAATTAATTATTACTTCAAGGCTAGATAATTACGCTTTCATTTTATCAAGCTGTCCGAAAACATCCCTTAAGACTCTACGTTGACCCAAAACGCTGCAGTACGTTTACACAAGACCATATTACTCTGGAAACGGCTTCCAGTTTGTGTTCAGGAGGTCCTCTCTTAATTGAAGTGTAAGTTTAATGCTTTCCTTTTGGATTAAGCTTATAGTTAGTGCCACGCTGGCTCAGGCTTACCTTTGACCAGCATATAGTAGTGTTGTTATTAGCTTAAGACTTTTCTTTTTGATTAAGCTTATAGAAAGAGTGAGGCGTACCTTCGACTAGCCCGTATTTATTGTGCTATAGGCTTAAGACTGTCCTTTGATAAAGCTTACAGTTAAGGCTGGCTCAGGTGTACCTTACACCAGCCAATAGTAATGCTGCTACTGGCTAAACACTTCCCTTTTGATAGAGCTTATTTGGCGCCGAATCAAGCTTATCATCCTACTGGATCCTTTAAAAATATATATATGTTGAAATGGTCTTTTTTGTCCTTTGAATTGTCTCTTTGTTTATCTTTATCTTCGATATTGGGCTTTTTATCAAAGTTGGTTTTGAACCCAGTGAAACTGTAATTGAGAGTAAAAGACAAAGCTGGGGTTGAATGATTGGATCATAATAGTGTCGGTGTTTTGTCTTCTGCACGGACATGACAGATAGGAAAGGCAGGAAGGTGGCAGACAGACAGATTGAAAACAAGGACGGGCAGATACGAGAGCAGACAGACAAACAGAATGTCAGCGAGTAAGATAGATTCACAGAAAACAAAGAGACAGAAGACGAGCGAGAGAACAATGAACCAAGACCGGAAGAGTCAGAAGAAAAATGGAAGTAGATTCAAAAACCAAACATAGCAGTAGATGAAAAGGCAGAAAGACAGACAGACAGGCAGGCAGGCAGACAGACACACACACAGACAGAAGGCTTGTTTGAGACAAGCGAGACCTGCGCAGTTGTGATCAACGTCTTGCTAGTGCGTTGCATGATGGTTAGTCATTTTGTCCGACTTGCTCTGGAGGCTCGCCTACATGAGACGTTGAAATCTCGCGGGACAAAGACGCCCGCAGCCTTGAGAGCGAGGCGCGGCGAGGCGGCGCAGTTCCTCTCCACGGGCTGCGGAAGCGAAATGCTTGATGGGAAACGACTCGCTGGTATCTCAAGCTGAGCGTTCAATAGGCGCATTTACACTGCGGTACTTTTCCCACAAAGGTTCATGCGAACTTAGTTCATGAGAACTCTTTTATCGCGTTCACATCAAAAAGAGCCGGTACTAAAATTAGTTCATGAGAACCTTTTTACCCCCTCAAAAGTCCCTGCTAGAGAGCAGGGACTTTCAAGCGGCTCTTTCGTGAGAAAAGAGCTATATTTCTGATTGGCTGGGCGGATTGCAAACCACGCCCCGGAAAACTCCCAAAAAGTTTTGTGAAGCCGCCATTTTATTATCCTCGCATTAGCATTATTAGCATTAGCATTAGCCCAGCGCAGAAACGCAGAGAGACTAACTTATGGCAACACAAAATAAAACATGGGAGCGGTGGAGATGAGGAGGTGTCGGCGTTCTGGCGATTTACGGAAGGCTTCAGTAGAAGCTGCTGGGAGTCCCAGCAGCTTCTACTGAAGCCAGTCCCCAACTCCGGGGACTTCCGGCCGGGGACTTTGGGCGGCAGTATACGCCGTGAAGTGGTTTGCGGCCTGCCAGTAAACCCAAAGCAGAAGAAGAAGAAGTGACGTCATCGGCTTCATTTGCCTAATCCTCCCCCAGGGACTTATTCCGGTGTGAACGCGATCTGTACTTAGTTCATGAGAACTAAAGAGTTCTCATTAACTAAGTTCTGATGAACCTTTGTGGGAAAAGTACTGCGGTGTGAATGCGCCTATTGGTAGTTTTTACCCTGTGCTGCTGATGAAACTCTCCAATTGGCTCGGCAAAAGTTTGTTGTTGTTTTGTGTCAGTCTTACGTCGCCACATCCATTCCCATTATTCCCTCATTCATACACACTGTTCATACTGCTCACAGGCTGATATCTAGTGTATTCATACCCCTCACTGTTTATTCATGATTCAATTCATTTTATATTTTATTCTGTCTATTGTGTACATTACTTTTCACTTTACTGCTTGTTGCACCTGGTTAGAAGCTAAACTGCATTTCGTTGTCTCAGTACCTGTAATATGTGCAATAACAATAACATTGAATCTAATCTTGAGCAGGAACAAATGTATTTACTTAGTACATATCTGACATTAACGATTAAACACATGTGTGCATTCTTTATAAATGCAAACCGAGTCAAGCCGACACCGGAGGTGGCGGTATGCACCTTAAAGTTGTTTGCAATCCGCCAAAAAACCGAGAGAAGAAGAAAAAGAAGACGAAGCCGACTCCGAGCTGTCCGACTTCTCGTCTACTTTCGAGGCGAGCCGCAACGCGTCTCAAACAAGCCTAGACAGACAGACAGACAGACAGACAGGCAGACAGACAGACAGACAGACAGACTCACTGACTGACTGACTGACTGACTGACAGGCAGGCAGGCAGACATACAGACAGACTGACAGACAGGCAGGCAGGCAGGCAGGCAGGCAGGCAGGCAGGCAGGCAGGCAGACAGACAGACAGACAGACAGACAAACTAAGAGGCTAATCTAATGCTCTCCCATTCAGTGTGCCTTGTTTGAGAATGTGCTGATATAGAGCTTAGCTGGAGGAGGATTTTCACCCGTTAGTTTGGCTTTTCTGCTAAGTAGCATTGTGATATCAGCCACTGTGTGGGCCGTCCGTGCGTACATATGGAATCCCATTAACCTTTCTGACTCTGTTGGTTAAATGTCAGCATGGAGCATGAAATTGAATTGGTCATTGATTCAGAAGCAGGACGCTTCTCTCATTCAGTTGGAGACAAGAACCATGCCGGCAAACTGAATGTTAGTATGTTCCTCGCTGGGAACAAACCACAGAGTAAATACGAATGCTCCACGGTGTGAAAGACGTCTGAGCAGACAGCTGGGATATGTCTTTCCTTCAGACAAATAAAGTTTACTCAGCTTCTAAGGGATGTTCCCCTCATTTCGTGGCTTCAAATAACAGCCAATCACTTAAAAAAGAAATATGTAGAAGTAGTAGAGGAATAGTGTCATATTTTAAATGAAGTTTGTGCAACACTTGAAGTCATAATAAATTAGCCTCATAAATGTCAATCAAACCCCAGCCGGTATATTTTCCTATTCTTACCATAAACAACTCATTAAAACAATTATAAAACTGATTTTATCACAAAATAGTGGTACTTTAAAGTGGATCAACGAACATCATTTTCATTATTTTTTGCAACAGTGAATTTTAGTTTGGATCATTGGCATTTTTCTCTTTATCTAGGGGTCCATAGATACTCTAAGCTAGAGAGCCGCAGGATAAATCATGTGCTCTGACAGGATAACCTTCGGGACCTAGCAAATAGATGAATGGTAGTGACCCTTAATCAGTTTGAAGATATCTAACTGAAGTGCTCTGAATTTATTTTATTTCACAGCAACATCAAATGTTTAATAAATCAAAATATCGCTCATTGTTTGGTCCTCAGTGATGAGCTATTACAGAATGTGTGTGAAGGAATATAAATCTAAAATAATTAAGAAGACCCTTTATTTCTACCGAAGGGGAAATTCAGTTGTTCAATAGACATGCATTCACACAACATGGCTTCTTGCACACATTAGCTCTGAATACATATAGATATACACATAAACACATGTGTTTCCATACTATGGATAGATGTAACAAAAAACAAACAGGCTGCTAGTATTACCGGCACCAGGGATCAGTTGGGGTTCGATGCCTTGCTCAAGTCACAGTAGGTGAAATGGCACTTCTCCAGCTACCAGTCAACACTCTGTATTTGTTTTCGGTCCGATTGGGACTTGAACCAACGACCCTTCGGTCTCCAAGACAATTCCCTACAGACTGAGCTACTGTTGCCACAAATTGCTTGTGACGTTAAACCAGCAAACATATGGCGGGTCTTACAGATAATTGTAAAGATAGCACAGCATTAACAACCCCAACAAGTTTCTGAGAGTTCAAGAGGAGAAGCAGACCTCACATACACTCCCTCTCCGGCCACTGACTCGACTCAGAGGAAACTACAAAGCAGCTGAAACAAAAAACCTGGCTGTTGGAGGAGAAAGGATGCAGAGAGGGTGCAGCTATAGGCAGATGGGGGAGGATAGGGTTCGGAAGGCCATTCTCTTTTAGGCGAGCTTTTCTGTTTATACTATGTTCCATCTGTATCGTGTTACAGCTTGGTGCCTGTGCCGGCCGAGAGAGGCTTCACTTAAAAAAGTCCAAGAGAGGGAGAGGCCCAGCAGGGAATAGCAGGTCACAAAAGATTTACTTCACCCCTGTCTAGAAACCCGTTTTTCAAGCCAGAACAATACATCCAGTAAAAGGAAATGGTGGAGCGAGATAGGCAGGGCCAGGTGGGGGGGGGGGGGGGGGGGGCGGTGTAGGATTGATGACACAGTAAGGAGAAATATAGAGAGGAGGAAAAAATAAGTGAGGAGTCCCAGAGTTCAGTCTCCAAAGAGGGGGAGGGGTGGATCTCGCGTCTGGCGTTGGCTTCAAAGCGTTTGGAAATTGAAAAAGCGAATTGAGAGCAGGATGGGACGAGATGGAAAGACGAGAGGGGGGCTTGGAGGAAAAGAGAGAGACAAAGAAGAGTGGAGGAAAGGTAAGGGTCCCCAAGGATGATTTGAATTGGAAATTGGAAACAGAGTGGCAGGTCGCTGCTCAGCATTGCAGCTAATGCTACCGTCTCTCTGAGAGAATGTTCACTCTCTTCTGCCCCTCCTCCTCTGAGCCGTGCAGATGGTGCAGTGTTCGCCCGCAGATATTAAGGAGCCCAGGAGACGGAGCGTGTGAGAGTGAACCATGTTCCCCGCTACCTTTACAGTCATCCAGCAGCGTGCTCATACTCACCAGAGAGCCATGCATGCAGGCTGTGAGTATCACTAGAATTGCCTGGGGGATGAATCCCATGATCACACATAAGGACCTTATGCTGGTGTATTCCAACACAACACACCAGCGCTCGCCTGTTCTCTGAGACACAAGCTCGCCGAGTCTCGTGCCTCTGATGGTACCATGCAATTATGTGGCTATGATGTCATTGATTTTTCTGCATTGGTTGGAAGCTGCGCAATGCCGAGCGATTAGAGAGCGCCTGGAAAGTGCCTCGCTGTGTGGAATACTAATATGCTCATTTGTGAGCAGTGACTAAAAGGGAAATGTTTTTCCATGCACCCTCCCACCCCCCCCCTGCTCTACGCGCGCCTGGTCCTCTCCTCCAGATGAGTGACGTATCGGGCCTCCCTCATGTATTTGTCCGGTTGCCGTTGGCTCCCCTCCACGTAGCAAGTCCTCGTCGTTCTCTCCATCTCCTCCAACATACCTCCTGTCTGTTTTTCCTCTCCCGCTACTCCAGCTACTCCATCGCTATCAGAACCAGACGGCCTACTTGGCTCCGAGGCCTCGCGGCCGGCACCGCTGCCGCTCGGTACAGAACTCATCTGTCCTTCCTCCTCATCCTGGCCTACAGGTTTAAAATAACCTGTAAGCTTTGACATGTTTTGTAATAGCTGCTTGTCTCGAAACTATTTTTCCCTCAACAATTTCCTTTTCCGAGCGCCACTCTCAAACTTTTTCTTCTCAAACTTTTTCTCCTAAACAACCTTCATCTGTCACTCAATCACTCGCAATTTGAATAAGTCACATGTGAAACATATTCTGATTCTGATTGGCTGTTAAGTGGTGCCCACTGACTGTTTCGGAGTCATCATATTTGAGAAAAATCTCTTGATTAGCGGAGCAAATGATCAAAATACTACGGAGGGAAGATATTTTCGTTTGAATTACTGGTCTGGGGGAAGCGAGTGTGTGTGTGTGTTTGTGTATTTTTGCGTTTGTGTGTATTGTGTTTGTTTTCCCGGGGATACGAGAAGCACCGGCTGTTGTTATGCCTGCTGTGACGTTAAGTTACTCCGTTCTCTGCTTGTAATTATGCCGTCACAAGCTTCGAAGTTGTATTTATCATCTGAATTTGCCGAAACAAGTTTAATATTCTGAAAGGCAAGACTTTGTTTATTTGAATTCAGATGAAAACAAACTGTAACGGACCCTGCCGTGTTATCTATGATTACTACATTACATTACATTACATTTAGCTGACGCTTTTATCCAAAGCAACTTACAATAAGTACATTCGACCAGGAAGACACAACCTTGAAGAAAACAGAATCATATAAGTACATCAGGTTTCTTAGAGCCAAACATTTCAAGTGCTACTCAGCTGGCTATAGATAAGCCAGTCCTTTATTAGTTTATAAGTGATTTGTTAGCAGTTCTTTGTTAGTAATTCTATCGCTCGAAGTGGAGTCGAAAGAGATGAGTTTTCAGTCTGCGCCGGAAGATGTGCAGGCTTTCTGCTGTCCTGATATCAATGGGGAGCTCATTCCACCATTTTGGAGCCAGGATAGCAAACCCACGTGTTTTTGCTGATGGGAACTTGGGTCCCCCTCGCAGCGAGGGTGCAGCGAGTCGTTTGGCTGATGCAGAGCGTAGTGCACACGCTGGGGTGTACAGTTTAAACATGTCCTGGATGTAGGAAGGGCCAGATCCATTCACAGCATGGTACGCAAGTACCAGTGTCTTGAAGTGGATTCTAGCAGTTACTGGAAGCCAGTGAAGGGAGCGGAGGAGCGGAGTGGTGTGGGAACATTTTGGAAGGTTGAAGACCAGACGAGCCGCTGCATTCTGGATGAGCTGCAGAGGTCGGATGGCACATGCAGGTAGACCAGCCAGGAGGGAGTTGCAGTAGTCTAGGCGTGAGGTGACGAGAGCCTGGACCAGAACCTATGTGGCCTTCTGGGTCAGCTGGGGACGAATCCTCTTGATGTTGTAAAGTGTGTATCTGCAGCAACGGGTTGTAGCAGCGATGTTTGCAGTGAAGGACAGGTTGTTATCTGGGTCACACCCAGATTCCTTGCAGTCTGAGTCAGGGAAACAACAGAGGTGCCGATGTTGATTGTCAGGTCAAGAGTGGGACAATCTTTTCCTGGAAGGAAAAGCAGTTCAGTCTTGTCAAGGTTGAGCTTGAGGTGATGAGCAGACATCCACTGTGAGATGTCAGCTAGACAAGCAGAGATGTGTGCGACGACCTGGGTCTCTGAGCGGGGAAAGGACAGAATGAATTGGGTGTCGTCAGCGTAGCAGTGGTATGAAACACCATGCGGGCTAATGTCTGATCTGAGCGAGTTTGTGTACAGGGAGAAGAGGAGGTGACCAAGAACAGAGCCCTGAGGGACCCCTGTAGTTAATTGACAAGGATCGGACTGGGACCCTCTCCAAGTTACCCTGTAGGTACGGTCTTTGAGGTATGAGGTGAGGAGGGAAAGTGCAGAGCCTGAAACTCCAAGTTCTTGGAGAGTGTGAAGGAGGATCTGATGGTTCACCCTGTCGAATGCAGCAGACAGGTCCAACAGGATGATGACAGAGGAGAGGGATGCTGCTTTGGCAGTGTGCAGTTCCTCAGTGACAGCAAGGAGGGCAGTTTCTGTGGAGTGACCTGCCTTGAAACCAGACTGGTGCGGATCCAGAAGGTTGTTCTGATGGAGATAACAGGAGAGTTGTTTAAAGACAGCGCGTTCAAGTGTTTTAGACAGGAACGGGAGGAGAGAGACAGGCCTGTAGGTTATAACATCAGACGGGTTGAGAGTGGGTTTCTTTAGGAGAGGGTTAACTCTTGCCTCCTAAAGACTATTTGGAAAGTGACCAGAAGTTAGAGGATTGTTGATGAAATGGGTGAGAAACGGTAGAATATCAGGAGCGATAGTCTGAAGGAGGTTTGAAGGGATAGGGTCCAGAGGACAGGTGGTAGGGCGGGCAGAGGTAATGAGGGTAACCTCACTTGGAGAGAGAGGGGGAAATGAGGTTAGTGTGTGGGTGAAAGGAGGGTCTGGTGACCCAGCGGTGAGTAAAGGTGAGTCAGAAAAAGAAGAGCGAATATCATCAACTTTTTTTTCAAAAAAAAGGTTGATGATATTCAGAAGGGAGGAGGGGGCTTTGGGAGGGTCCAAGAGGGTGGAGAAGATGGAAAATAGTTTTTGGGATTGGAATAGGAAGATTGGATCTTATCTTGAAAGAAAGTGCTTTTTGCCTGAGAGATCGAAGCAGAGAAAGAGGAGAGGAGAGTCTGATAGATTAGGAGGTCGTCATGGTGTTTGGATTTCCACCGTTTCCCCTCTGCTGCCCTAAGGACGGTTCTATTAGCACGCAGTGCGTCATTTAGCCAGGACTATACTATACGCCTTACATTCATAATGTCAGTGGAGGGAGGGGAACACCAGAGTGTCGAGGGAGAGCTGTCTTCTTCCCTTTACAAGCTTCAAAAATGTATTTATTGTGTGATTTTGGAAATAAAAGTTTCATATTCTGAAAGCCAAGACTTTGTTTATTTACATTTTTTTAAAAACATCCGAAATAAAAAACTTTTTTTTTAAATGTATATATTTGATTTTTTATTGGCTCATGATAGGCCTCCGATCTCCGTAGGCCCCAGGGCTTCAGCCCAGTTCAGCCCGTGCATTAAGGCGGCCCTCCCCCCATGCTAATGTTTACTTCCTCAGAGTTGGACTCAAGTGAAGACTGACTGAGTGAATGAGTGGCAGGCTGACTCAGCCCTGACGGACATGTTGGATCCTGGAACTATGACAGGCCGATAGACCGGCCCTGGGGCCATGAGTGGACTGAGGGAAGAGAAAATAAACAACTGGGGGAAGCAGAGGAATGATAAGCCTGTCTGCGGTGAAAGGCATTGATGGGTTTCATTCCAAATTCCACCATTTGGAGAAAAAGTGACAGCAACTTTCACAAAATGATTGATTGCATCAAAAGCACATACTTAGATAAATAAAAGTTACATTCTGCTTGATTTGTATTTCTACTACTGATTTGTAATAAATGTAAGCACTACGGTAATGTATAGGACAATGATATAGTATTACAATAAAAGTTATTTCATTTAACTTGTTCCAATCCGTCTATGTGGTTAAACCCACCGCATAAACTGCTTATAATTGACCACAGAAAACAAATACCAAGCATGGACTTGAATTTTATGGATATGTTTGCATTCTATGAAAGTGAAACCCTCAATTATGAATAACAAATCAACGTACAGTATAACATATAAAGAGACAATAAAGGAACACAAAAAAAAAAGCAAAATAATGCAGCGGAGGCCTAAATATCCTGAAGTCGTCCACTAAACAAAATGTAGAGGACACACACACACACACACACACACACACACACACACACACTTAACCCCATCTTTTCGCAGTAATTTGTGGGTTTTTGCCCGTTCCACCGCTCCCAAATCGGCTTCAAGACTGTACTGACCTATCATGCCGTGAATGGATCCGGCCCTTCCTACATCCAGGACATGGTTACATCTTACACTCCAGCTCGTAAAACTTGGTCTGCATCAGCCAGTCGACTCACTACTCCCCGACTGGCTCCAAAATGGTGGAAGAAGCTCTTCATTGACAGTATGAAGTCTACACATCTTCCATCACTGACTGAAAAGCCATCTGTTTTCACTGCACTTTGGCCGATAATTAAAACACCTTCATGTGGCACTTAGAAAGGTCTGACTTTCAGTAGCACTTGCCTGAAGAATGGTTTGGCTTATTGAAAGTACTTGAGGGAGTCTTGCTTTTCTTTAACTAAATGAAATGTAATGTATGAATGAATGAATGGATAAATTCAGGTCTAGTGCTGCTAGCCCTAATAAAGGGCAGATAAGCTGTCTTTGCATTCAAACACTTTTAAAAGGGATGTTGAAGAGACAGGATGATTAGCAGAAGTATAAAAGAAAATAAACTGACAAAAGTTTTTGAAACAAGGGCAATAATGAAACACCTGAATTTAAATAAATGTTACCAAGCTAATTCAAACTGCAGCCTCACAGCAAGCTGCCATCTCCTTTCTCTTCATTAAATCCATTAAACGGCATTTTACCTTGTTAGCCTCAACTGGAGCCTACCAACTGTTACCACAGGGTGAGCTAAACTAAACACGTGTCTAAACAAGACAGAATAATGAACATGCCATTAATGCAGGATCTTTAAGTTAATGCTGACATCTCAATATATCTATGGTCATCCATCCATACCAATGAAAACACAACGTATAACAGAAAGTCATGTAGTGCAGATCTATCTCACCTATCTTCCTACATCTTAACCAGCCCCTCTCTGCTTTGAGGCCATAATTAAGCAAACCTGAGAGCACTTTCCTTGATTAAAATGCTGATAAACTGATAGGCAGAACAAGACCAATGCAAATCCGTAAAAACGAACAAATTAAAACAAGTTGTGTATTTGTATACACCTTAATGAAAAAGGCATCACATAAACTGAAACATTTGTCTGAAATTACTAACTAACAAAGACAAAACACTTTTGAATTGGAAAAGCATTGTCTGTTGAAAAGGAAGGAATGCAACTTTTCCACAGCTGGCTTGTGTTGTAATCAATGAACTGTAAACCTGCAACAATTCAAGTGTGGTAGGTAGACATTCTTACATTTCTACCAAGACATCCTCCTGTTTCCATCATTTGTGATAAGCTATGCTATATTGACTTTTAGCCAAAACTGAATGAGGACATTTCAATACATTTTTATGTTATTTTTGTCCACAACATATATCATAAAAGATCAAGAATGAAAACCTGCAATAATATAATTGTGGTAGGCAGCTTTTGTTGTATTTGGAGAAGTGAGATTCCTTTGTTTCCAGTATTTGTGCTAAGCTATGCATATTGACTGATGATATGAGATTGGAATCAATCCAATCGTACTTATAGCAAAAAGTGAATGTGGACATTTTCTTTAATTTGTATGATATTCTCACTCAAACAAAAAATGTTATGCTCCCAGTACACCCAATTAGTTGTTGTTTGACTATAAAACCAGTCGAGTGGAATTGCCAACTTTTTCTCACAATTTCCACGAGTAAAAATACTACTGGCAAACTATGAATACAAATATTGGTTCATAGGAGTAAGAAGAGAGCTGGGCCACAGATGGCAGGAAAAGGAAAGTACCACTAGGAAGAGGTGATGAAAACAGTCAGGAAATAATTGAATGAAACAGATGAACCCAGCTCCAAAGAGAGTGTGTTTGAAGGAGAGAGGATCATGTGAAGGTGAAATAGACATAGGGGAGACAGACAATGATGCTGCTGGTAGACGTGAGGAGAGAGCGGGGTTAAGAAGGAAAAGAAAAGAACCAAACGTCTGTCTCCAGTTGACGGAATAAAAGGAAAAGCCTAGAAAGAGACAGAGAAATTAATAGAATAAGACAGACAGAAAAACTCAAAGGGTGGAAATGCCCAATGCTGCTACCATGGTTTCAGCTCCAGCAAAGTCTCTTTGTTTCAACAATCATGTGATGGGGCGGAAGCAAGGAAGGTAGAAAGTTGGCGAGAGATACAAAGGTGGTAGTGAAGAGAAGGCTAATAGAAACGATAAGAGATGTTAACAGGGAATAGAGAACAGTTAAATGAGGGAAAGGCAGAGTGTAAGACAGGTTAAGAGACAGTGAGAAAGAGACATGGAGAGAAGTTAAGTGTGAAGTCCTGCTTTCCCTATTACAGAGGAACTCTTTGTACCGAGAAAGCTGGAGAGGAGCGCCCATGTACCCGAGGCATCTAGTTTTCTAAAATTCAGCATGAGAGCAATTTCTAGTGCATGTGAGTGTGACCAACTCATTTGTGGAGAGCGAAGCGGCTGGCACTATCCAAGGGGCAGCAATGTGAAGAAGAGGATGAATACATTTTTTAAGAGTTCAGTATCAGTAAGTGAAGTCAAAACGGTTTCAGTAATACACAACATCAGCTCCTGTTGTTCTCTTTTACCGTACAATATGTCTGCTACTCAGGGGCTCTCAATCAAAATGATAACAAAATACAGAGTTTGGTAGCATGGTGACGTTGTGTGGCATTATGGGAGTTGTTGTCTTCAATCCAATTGCCATCATTGCAGTTAGCATCTCTTGGTAAAGATTACTGCATTGTTTGTCTTCAGTAGTTTTTACAGGCAGCTAAGTTATCCCTAAATCAAATCAAATCAAATCAAATTTTATTTATAGAGCACATTTAAAAACGATGTTTGGTCGAGCCAAAGTGCTGTACATGTAATAAAAACATTTTACTGCAGTGCAATTGTAAAAAAGACAGTCATTTGGCAACAGCAAATATAAAAACAATACACAGGGAAATGTCAGTAGTCGTGCTCCGCTCTAGCTAGAAAGCCTGAGAGAAGAAGTGTGTTTTTAGATAGGATTTAAAAACCCCTAGGGTCTGGGCCGACCTCACATGGAGGGGCAGAGTGTTCCAGAGCCTCGGGCCAGCTGCTGCGAAGGCTCGGTGCCCTCGTGTTTTGAGCCTAGTCTTCGGCACTACCAGCAGCAGCTGGTCAGCAGACCTTAAAGCTCTGGCTGGGGTGTAGCGCTGGAGGAGTTCAACTATATAGGCCGGAGCCAGCCCATTTAGAGCTTTAAAAACAAATAAAAGGATTTTAAAATCAATTCTGAACTGAACTGTAAGCCAGTGTAGTGAGGCCAGAATTGGGGTGATGTGGTCGCGCTTTTTGTGTCCAGTCAGCAAACGTGCAGCTGCATTTTGGACCAGCTGCAGGCGTTTAATTGACGCGTGGTCCATACCCACATACAGGGCGTTGCAATAGTCCAGTCTCGAGGTCACAAAGGCGTTGATGACCCTTTCCATGTCTTTAAAAGATAAATAGGACTTGGTTTTGGCCAATAGTCTTATTTTAAAAAAGCAGGATTTGACTACGCTGCTGACCTGCTTATCGAATTTAAAAGTGTTCGTCAAGGTCACGCCAAGGTTCATGACCGAGGGGAGGATGTTTAGTTGGAGGGAGCCCAGAATATCAACCTGAGAGGCTGGAGGTTGTGGTCCAAAAAGATGACCTCCGTCTTGCCCTCGTTAAGAGTCAGGAAGTTGTTGCTCAGCCAGGATTTGATCTCCGTTAAGCAGTCCATCAACTGCTGTAGTGACTGTTTGATGTTTGCTTTGAGCGGGAGATAAATCTGGACGTCGTCAGCGTAGCAGTGGAAGGGAATATTGTGTTTTGTTAGAATAGAACCTAGGGGCAGTATGTATAGTAGGAACAGGATGGGGCCCAGAATCGAGCCTTGGGGGACCCCACAGGTAAGAGGGGCTTTGGCAGAGGAGAAGGCACCTAGCTGCACTGAAAAGCTACGGTCCTTAAGGTAGGACCTGAACCATGCGAGGGCAGAGCCTGTGATGCCAGCGGACTGTTCAAGCCGTGACAGCAGGATGCCATGGTCCACGGTGTCGAAGGCAGCTGTCAGGTCCAACAGCACCAAGACAGCTGGGCTACCTGAGTCGGCGGCTAGGAGCAGATCGTTAAAAACTCTTAAAAGGGCTGTTTCAGTGCTGTGCATGGGTTTGAAGCCAGACTGAAACTTTTCATGGATGCCATGAAGGATTAAAAAAGACTGCAGCTGGGCGTAGACTACGCGCTCCAGGGCTTTTGATAAAAACGGTAGCTGGGAGATGGGCCTAAAATTTGCGAGAGTGGAGGGGTCGAGACTTTTCTTTTTAAGTAGTGGGGTAACCACGGCATGTTTAAAGGCAGCTGGGACACATCCTGAGGTAAGAGAGGTGTTTAAAAGTAATAAAATACTTGCTCCAACTGAATGAAAAACCTCTTTGAGAAGGCGTGAGGGAATGCTGTCCGAGGAGCAGCTTGTCGGTCGCAGGTGCTCCACTATGTCCGAGAGAGAAGAGAGGGAAATAGGCTCAAAGTGGTCGAGGACAGCAGGGCACAGAGAGGGAGCAGGATCGGGGGTAGCACTAGTGTGAGCTAGCCTAAGAGCAGATATTTTTCCAATAAAAAATTTAAGAAACTTATCGCAGAGAGCAGGCGATGGCACAACAGAAGAAACATCACGGGGATTAATGATGGAGTTGAGGACATTAAAAAGAACCTGAGGTTTGTGGCTGTTTTTAGAGATGAACAGAGAAATGTGCTCTGTTTTGGCTGCTTTGACTGCCGTCTGGTAGTCAGACAGGGAAGCACGAAGGATTTCCAGGGAGACATGGAGTTTATCCTTTTTCCACTTTCTCTCAGCACGCCTGCAAGCGCGTCTGAGAGCACGAGTACAGTCATTGAGCCACGGTTCTGATAGAACTTTGTTGCGTCTAAGCGTAAAAGGAGCAACAGAATCCAGTATTGGTGTGCATGTCAAGTCAAACATAGAGAGAAGCTCATCAGCATTAAAAGCACAGTCCACATCTAATTTACAGATAGGAGAAGCATTAAAAACATCAGAGAACTGTGAGGCAGTCAAGGGGTTAATCGAACGCAGACGACGCGCAGGGGCACGTGATTCGACTCCTGCGGAAGGGATGGAGGTTGTAAACAGAACCGGTAAATGGTCTGAGATACGCGTTGCTGCACATATTTCATCCACAGATACAGACAGTCCAAACGACAATACCAAGTCCAAAGTGTGTCCTTTTTCGTGTGTTGGGCCAGCCACGGACTGAACAAGACCAAAAGAATCAAGGAGATTTAAAAAGTCCCTAACCAGAGGTTTGGACTCACAACACACATGGACATTGAAGTCTCCGGAGATCAAAACACGATCATAATTCACCATGATCCCGGACAGAAAGTCAGAAAAGTCATTTATGAAATCCTTATTGTGCTTTGGCGGACGATACACAACTGCGCAGAGTATAGGCGAGGCCGGATTCAGTTCAAAAAGCTGCAACTCAAAGCTAGCATAGCTAGTGACATGGTGTAGCAATCGGCACTGGAGGCTAGCTCTAAACACCGAAGCTATGCCCCCGCCATGGCCGGTGGCACGGGGGGAGCTGAAGAATGTACAGTCAGGAGGAAGAAGATCAAAGAATGATGTGTACTCGCCAGCGTGTGCCCAGGTCTCCGTCAGGAACATAAAATCCAGTTCACGGGAGGTGAAGAAGTCGTTCAGCAGGAACGTTTTGTTAGCTATCGACCTAGCATTTAGCAAAGCCAGACGTAGTTTTTGCTCCGGGCTTGCCGACGGTGTAGATCGTCTCAGCTGACGAAGATGTCCGTGGTGAACGCCGCGCGGGCCGGGAGCAGTCAGGCGGGCAGGAGTAGCTGCCAGTCGGACAGGAGGAGCAGTCAGTCGGACAGGAGGAGCTGCCAGCGGATCCAGCAGAGTCCGTAGCTCCGGAAAGACAGGGCGAATCCACCGATCCCTCACATGGCGTGCAGCGGGAGGGCCATGACATCCGAGGCGTGGATAGGTCCCGGAAGAAGCCGTCAGGTAAGCCTTAAGGTGGACCAGTGCACCACCACGCTTTCCCCGTCGTCTGAAGCGCTTTCGGCGAGGCAGGATGGAGGGCAACCTGCGCAGGTAGGTGGGTATATCCAACAGAAGAGGGGGGGGGGACGATTTTTGGTTGCCAGATGTGGTTTTGGGCAGCAGTATCAACTCCAGTGAGGGTCTGAGGTGGAGGAGAGCTTGGCGATCATAGACGAGCAGAGCAGAGACATTCTGACAAACATAAAACAAAAACAGGAAAGCTATAGGTAGACAGCTGAGCGAGCGGCGGGCCGACACAGGCGCCATCTTGAATCACGTCAATCAACAAGGTGGAGGAGAGTCCTCTCCTGTCACACTGAGAGACTGAAACTAAAGGTTTCCTAATCTTCAAATAAAACTGATCCAGTGAATTTAAGTTAGGTGGTGTGTTAAAGTTGCATTGCATTATGGGAGTTATTGTTTTCAACCCAATTGCCATTATTGCAGTTAGCATCTCTTGGTCAAGACTACTTGATTGTTTGTCTTTGGGAGTATTAACTATAGGAGCCAAGTTATACCTAAAGGTTTCCTAATCTTCAAATCAAACTCACCCAGTGAATTTAACCATTAAAATGCATGTAATATAGCAATGAATGGAAAACCAGTGTTTACCCTGGCTGACACAGGTCAAAGCCACGGCAAGCTCATGGCTAAAGTTAGCGTAACTTGTTTCTCTGATAATTTATGTTCCAGACGTTTGATGACTAAAATCATTGAAAATGTGAAATTGTCAAGTTATATAACCTAGATGGTTGTGGACTGTGGCGGTGCCAGGGTATGGCTGGGGTAGGCTACAGCCATACCAAGGAATGGCTTAGCCCCACCTTAGCCCCACCATGAAAAATTATGTTAAAGTAAGCATGTTGAGAACACGGATTGAGAAAATATACTGGACACGACCCGTATATTTCTGTCCACAACACACAAACTGATCCTGCTGTAACAACAAAGTGCACATTACTGATGCAATATGGTTGAGACCATTCGGGCTTATGCTAGAAGAGGGGTGCAAGGAATAGTCTAAGTAGTAGTAGTTTTATACACTAAAGGTTGCAGTAGAATATTTGAATGTATTAATGATTTGGGTAAAACTGTAAGCTGGACTTGGACGCAATCACATGTGACTTCAGAGAGACCATATGGACTTTTGAGGACAAAGGGCCAGCGGGGGAAGGTGGCCGCATGTGTTGACTTGCACTGTATGCAAATGCTCTCGCCACCTGTGAGTGGGGGAATTTAAGATTGGGGGAAGGTGATAGCAGGGGATATTTGGAGGATGTCAGCAGGACATCAGAGACCCCTCCCATTGCTAGAGAGTACAAATGAAGAGACACAGCTGTGTTCAGTCTCTTTTCTGCTGGCTGGCTGACGTGATCACCAGGTAAATTTGGGTTCCCAAGTATATTGTATTGAATGTATATTGTATTGTATGTATTATTGTATTGAATGTAATGATTTGTGTTGCATTGTAATATTGCCATTAAAGTAGATTATTGTTGACTTGGTGGCACTGAATTCCTTCCATATCAAACAGCTCTAGACGGACGCGGAGAGATTTGAAACGTGGAGCGTAAATCCCTTTCAATATCTAACAAATGGTGATCCGACGTGCAAGATAACGAGCTGAGGAGGAATTCAGACGACCGGATTGGGTCGGGAATAAGCGCTTTTAAACACTTCAGACAATCAGCAGGGCCCTGCATAACTCTAAGGTACTTACAGACGCCTGTTATGAAAATCGATTGTCTGTGATTGAATACACTAACATTTTAGGATTGTCTGAAGGCGTTTCACAGTGTTTTTAAAGTTTAAATGGAATATACAATGCATATTTTATTATATAACAAACATAGTCGTTGATCGTAGGTAGACCAAAGTCCTGCGTAGCGTACATAAGAGCAGTTTAGCGCGGATCTGCAGGTATTTTAGTCCTCAGTGGCGTAGAGCCGGTGCAGGCTGTGGGTTGAAGAGGTTTGATTCCCGCACGACAGACCTGGAAATCCGATATTTTAGATCGGATCGCCGTCTAAAACTGGGGGTTTTTACAGGACAGACGAACGCTGAAAGCTAAAAGCCGGAGGTCTGTTTTATGGTAATTACTCAATATCGGCGGATCTCAAAAAAGCACTCGGATGAGTGAGGCTCATTTGTGGTCTGCTGCTGCCATCTAGTGGCTGAAAGGGGGTAGTACACCTTTGACATTTTTATATGAGTTTAGCTTCAAGCGTTGAGGTTAAATATTACATTGCTGACCGGTATTGAAGACGGGAAGCGCGTTAATAGTAACTACGACAATAGCCCAGTATATTAATACATGTGAGCACATGTTAATTGAGTCAGATAAATAAAAGCGAAGTGAATATGGAACGACAGAATGCTAAAAACGATTCTGAAATTCCAGGGAGTTACCGGGAGCAATGGGAACAGATTAAGAGATTGATTTTAAGCGGTATCAAACAGGGGGCTAAAGAAAAGGCTTGTACTGATCTCCGATTCCTACACGATAAAATGATAACAGAGAATAGAGTGGGAGATGACGACACCATAGGTAATTTGGGCACAGCATTGAATGTATATGAAAGACAGATTGTAAAGCAACTTGCACACCTAAACGAACAGAAACCCAGATGGTTTGCTCGTAGCAAATGGAAAAAACAGACGCAGGCACTAGATGGATTGAGGAGGGTTTGTCACAATGCTGCCCTCGCAATGATTGGAATTAGAATTCCTCCCGTCACAGACCAAAATCTCCCGGGTGCAATGGCAATCCACAGCCCCATAAAAACAGATGAAGTTAACACTCTTCTGTTCCCTAGAACAATGCAAAATAATGTTGTCTCTAACTCAGATCAGAAATCTCAAACGGAGCCCAAACTTAATTTACGATGAAGCAGGAGGCCAGTGTCGTAAAAGACAGCTATGAGGACACTTTGAAGCAGGACGCCAGGGTCGTAAAGTTCCCAGGTCACAGCTCTCGCCTCTGCATTGATAGCGCAGAGTGAAGCAGGTAGGACCCAAACGCAGATAACACTTGATAATACCTTTATTGCAAGGGCTCTTATCTAACATATAACTTTAACAAACAAAACACTCTACGGTGAACCAGGTCACAAACAAAAGAAGCACCAACACTGAACACAGGACGAGACAAGACTAAATACAGGGAGGGATAATTACCAGACAAGAAACAGCTGGGCAGGGGAGGAGAAACACAAGGGCCACAGGTGAACATAATCAACTAACTAGACACAGGTGAGGAGGGAGGAGAAAACACAAGGGCCACAGGTGAACACAATCAACTAACGAGACACACCAGGGAACTAACGACGGAAGGAAAACATGACATAGAGGACAGCGGAAACACCCAAACCTAGACATAGACCCGTGACCTGGCATGACAACCGTGACAGAACCCCCCCCTCAAGTGACGGATTCCAGACGTCCCTAAACAAAAAATCCAACATAGTCCAACAGGGTGGGTGGAGGGGGTCCGGAGGACGGGACTAAGCTGACCGCCCAGGAGCCCAGTAGGGGACCAGGAAGGGATCTCGGGCGGACGGCCCGGGGGCAAGGCAGAGTCTAAGGTGGGGAACTCGGGCGGACGGCCCGGGGGCAAGGCAGAGTCCAAGGTGGGGGTCTCGGGCGGACGGCCCGGGGGCAAGGCAGAGTCCATGGTGGGGAACTCGGGCGGACGACCCGGGGGCAAGGCAGAGTCTAAGGTGGGGAACTCGGGCGGACGGCCCGGGGGCAAGGCAGAGTCCAAGGTGGGGGTCTCGGGCGGACGGCCCGGGGGCAAGGCAGAGTCCATGGTGGGGAACTCGGGCGGACGACCCGGGGGCAAGGCAGAGTCCAAGGTGGGGCGAAGGCCACAGCGGGCGAACTCAGGGGGCCGAGCATGAGGGCGAAGACCAGACAGCTCCGGAGGCCGGGCAGGACCCGGTGTCGGCCGGACAGGAACCGGAGCCGGCGGGACAGGCTTCGGCAGGATCCCCCACGGAAGAGGACCAGGAGTTGGCAGGACCCCCAGCAGGAGGGTGGACGACGGGACCTCCAACGAGACAGGACAAAGGGTTGGCAGGACCCCCGGCAGGAGAGTAGTCGGCGGGGCCTCCAACGGGACAGGACACAGGGTTGGCAGGACCCCCGGCAGGAGAGTAGTCGGCGGGGCCTCCAACAGCACAGGACATAGGATTGGCAGGACCCCCGGCAGGAGAGTAGACGGCGGGACCTCCAACGGCACAGGACATAGGGTTGGCAGGACCCCCGGCAGGAGCGTAGTCGGCGGGACCTCCAACGGGACAGGACACGGGGTTGGCAGGACCCCCGGCAGGAGACTAGTCTGCGGGACCTCCAACTGGACAAGACATGGGGTTGGCAGGACCCCCGGCAGAGGGCTAGTCGGCGAGGCCTCCAACGGGACAGGACAAAGGGTTGGCAGGACCCCCGGCAGGAGACTAGTCTGCGGGACCTCCAACTGGACAAGACATGGGGTTGGCAGGACCCCCGGCAGAGGGCTAGTCTGCGGGACCTCCAACTGGACAAGACATGGGGTTGGCAGGACCCCCGGCAGAGGGCTAGTCTGCGGGACCTCCAACTGGACAGGACATGGGGTTGGCAGGACCCCCGGCAGAGGGCTAGTCTGCGGGACCTCCAACTGGACAAGACATGGGGTTGGCAGGACCCCCGGCAGAGGGCTAGTCTGCGGGACCTCCAACTGGACAGGACATGGGGTTGGCAGGACCCCCGGCAGGAGACTAGTCTGCGGGACCTCCAACTGGACAAGACATGGGGTTGGCAGGACCCCCGGCAGAGGGCTAGTCTGCGGGACCTCCAACTGGACAAGACATGGGGTTGGCAGGACCCCCGGCAGAAGACTAGTCTGCGGGACCTCCAACTGGACATGAGTAGGGGCTTGAGTGGGGACTCGAGAGAGGGCTTGAGAGGGAACTTGAGAGGAAACTGGAGAGTGGACTCGAGAAGGAACTCGAGAGTTGACTCGAGAGGTAACTCGAGAGGAGACCTGAGGGGAAACTTGAGAGGTGACTCGAGAGGACACTGGAGAGTTGACTTGGGAGGTGACTCGAGAGGACACTGGAGAGTTGACTTGAGAGGTGACTCGAGAGAACACTGGAGAGTTGACTTGAGAAGGAACTCGAGAGGTGACTCGAGAGGTAACTCGAGAGGGGACCTGAGAGGGGACTTGAGAGGGAACTCGAGAGTAGACCTGAGGGGAAACTTGAGAGGTGACTCGAGAGGACACTGGAGAGTTGACTTGGGAGGTGACTCGAGAGGACACTGGAGAGTTGACTCGAGAGGACACTGGAGAGTTGACTTGAGAGGTGACTCGAGAGGACACTGGAGAGTTGACTTGAGAAGGAACTCGAGAGGTAACTCGAGAGGGGACCTGAGAGGGGACTTGAGAGGGAACTCGAGAGTAGACCTGAGAGGAAACTTGAGAGGTGACTCGAGAGGACACTGGAGAGTTGACTTGGGAGGTGACTCGAGAGGACACTGGAGAGTTGACTCGAGAGATAACTCGAGAGGGGACCTGAGAAGGGACTTGAGAGGGAACTCGAGAGGAGACTCGAGAGGTAACTCGAGAGGAGACCTGAGAGGGGACTCGAGAAGGAACTCGAGAGGTGACTCGAGAGGTAACTCGAGAGGGGACCTGAGAGGGGACTTGAGAGGGAACTCGAGAGGAGACCTGAGGGGAAACTTGAGAGGTGACTCGAGAGGACACTGGAGAGTTGACTTGAGAGGGGACACGAGAAAAGACTCGAGAGGGGACCTGAGAGGGGACTTGAGAAGTGTCTGGAGGGGAAACTTGAGAGAGTTGGCTTGCCAACAGAACACAGGGTGCTGGAGTCGGCCGGTACGCCGACAGGACACGAGGAGCTGGCGTCGGCCGGTACGCTGACAGGACACGGGGAGCTGGTGTTGGCTGGGGAGCCAACAAGAGACGAGGTGCTGGAGTCGGCCGGTACGCCGACAGGACACGGGGAGCTGGAGTTGGCTGGGGAGCCAACAGGACACGAGGAGCTGGTGTTGGCTGGGGAGCCAACAAGAGACGAGGTGCTGGAGTCGGCCGGTACGCCGACAGGACACGGGGAGCTGGTGTTGGCTGGGGAGCCAACAAGAGACGAGGTGCTGGAGTCGGCCGGTATGCCGACAGGACTCGGGGAGCTGGCGTTGGCCGGTAAGCCAGTCCTGGAGCCGAAACTGGAGTCGCGACCAGGGGTACTGGAGCCGGTACTGGAGCCAGAAACCATGGCTGCTGGGGCCGGAACTGTAACCGGAACCATGGCTGCTAGGGCTCGGGCTAACCTGGCCTTGCGACGACTCCTTTTAGCAGCCGCCTGAATACTCCGTGGACCTCCATAAGCCAGACGAGTACCCGAGAACGGATCCTGGACAGGAGCAGGAAATGGGGAAGAAGCCGGGGCTGACTCCAGACGGAACCCACCAAGGCGTATGGTGCCAGGTTGGGAATCGGGAGGCAGGGAGCTAGCATGCCTGGGGCTAGCAGGCCGGGAATCACACACCGGGAGGATCTTTGAAATCCAGCCAGGTAAGAACTTCACCAAACCTGGTTTCTCTCTAGCCATCTGGCGCGCCTCCGACAACACAGCCTCTCGCTGCTGAACTCCGGGTGCTCTCTTCCATCGATCCGAGCAGTTAGCCAAAAAAAAGGAAAAATTCAATAATTCCAGCTCGAACGGATCTGCTGGGCCCATTTTCTGGTTGGTGCTTTCTGATAGCGCAGAGTGAAGCAGGTAGGACCCAAACGCAGATAACACTTGATAATACCTTTATTGCAAGGGCTCTTATCTAACATATAACTTTAACAAACAAAACACTCTACGGTGAACCAGGTCACAAACAAAAGAAGCACCAACACTGAACACAGGACGAGACAAGACTAAATACAGGGAGGGATAATTACCAGACAAGAAACAGCTGGGCAGGGGAGGAGAAACACAAGGGCCACAGGTGAACATAATCAACTAACTAGACACAGGTGAGGAGGGAGGAGAAAACACAAGGGCCACAGGTGAACACAATCAACTAACGAGACACACCAGGGAACTAACGACGGAAGGAAAACATGACATAGAGGACAGCGGAAACACCCAAACCTAGACATAGACCCGTGACCTGGCATGACAACCGTGACATGCATCCTATGCATTACCATTCTTTCTTGATGTTTCTGAAAATGAAAACACAGTAAATGGGATTCTTTTTCAGAAAAGGGGGGGTTGTTAGACAATAGGTCAGTGTTACACTGGACAGAGTGGAAACTATTAATTTGATATTTACATTTTTATAGTCTAAAATCTATTGTAGTATTTTTTTAGGTATCATAAAACGGCACTGTTTTAGCTTTTTAGGTCAAGTTAATTGAAGATTTGAGAATGTTAATTAGGCGTCCCTAAAAATGGTGGGATGTACTACACAAATTATCTGTTAAATTCTGATTTTAGATTAATCAGATGACATGTCTTATTTTTATACAGTCCTTTAATGACAGATGTTAAAAACCTGGACACTTATTTTTATTTTTATGCATATACTGCCATCAGGCATATATTTAAATCCAGAGACAGATGCAGTCTCTGTTTGAACAAATATCACAATGAAAAATAGTGGTAGCAAATCATCTTTATGTCAAATCATGTCGGGAAGAGATGAGGAGTTTTGTTTTGAAACAAAATTTTGAACTGAGCCATGTTGGTTTTCAAAAAGCTGACTTTTCAAAATGAAACAGATCACTTTTGAGTGTACAGTAGCAGTTTGCATGGAGATTTATTTGTGAACACTACAGTAGCAGGATGTATTTACCTGTCCTAGGAAAGGGACAGATTATAAGTAAAAGACTGGTTAGAAATGGAAATAAGAAAAGGTTGTTGAAGGCTGAAGAGAAAAGAAAACAGATGGATAAAAGAAGACTGAAATAGATGGACAGGGCAAGATATTAAATGTGTTGAAGTGATATCTTGCTCAGAAGGATAAAAGGTGGTTAAAATATCACGAGTGAAGTTGGGAAAAAGTATGTAGGAGAAAAGAGAAGGTTTTTTGGATATGTGCATAATATGAGAAGAAGAGTCCCTAGGGCTAAGCAGCAAAACATGTGAAGAGACAGGCATGAAATGGTTAGACGCATTGCCTCTAGCTCTTATGTCAATCAGGAGCCCTGAGCGTAGGCTTGAGGGATTTGTATCAGATTTCTCCACACAGGTTACAGAGGCAAAAGGGGGACATCAGACCCAAGTGGCTGAGACCCAGGTTCTCTGGACCCCATCGGGTGATGCAGAGGACATCTCACGCTGTCCGCTTGGAAGGGAAAGGAGACATCTGGTACCACTGGAATCAGTGCGCAGTGGGGAAACCTCCAGGAAGGATGTGTGAAAGCTGTCATCATCTTCCCCGTGCTGGGCCTGCTGTACCTGTCCAAGCAAGGGTGGCGACTCCACGGTGTGGGAAGCGTATCCAAGGACGCAGTATCAGGAGTTCCGGGTCTCGCCACGGATGGAAGTACCTGACACTACGCAGACAGTGAAACCAGGAAAGTGAGTGTTCACCAGAGCGATAAAGAGGAAGAGCAGGCACTCGCCAAAGGGGGAGGGTCCCTACCAAGCACTCCTGTCTACATCGACTGCAGTTAGAGTGGCGGAGAGACCATCCTGGATACATCTGACTGTGAAGCTGTTTAAACCTAAAAGACAGAAACTCGCTTCTACTGTGGTGAAGTCTGGCTACAAAGGGAGGTGATTCCAATAAGGGCACTTGTCTCAAACCAGTGAAGAAACCAACAGAACCCAGTAGAATTTAAAGAGTGGACGTGAGCAGGGAAACAGTAACGGGTCTGAGGGATAGAAACTGACGATGTACAGAGAAAGAATTAGACCATGGGGATTACATTAAAACATGTGCCTATACAATCTACCTACCTCAGCCGTTTGGGTACTTTTGTATATGAATTTTTGATCTTTTACAATCATTTGTATTTTTCCAAGGTCTATGTTATTCCGGAGTATAAACAGGAGGGATATGTTGGAGACATACTGTTGTCTCCACTCTTTGGGAAGTTTTAATGCACTGATATCATGTGTGGCTCTGAACTGTATATGACCTTGCAGCTGCCTCTTCTTATGATAGGAGGCAGGGCATTTCAGGTTGTTGATATTTATGAGAAGACAGACTTGCTGTCTCCTAAATATCTCATTTTGACTAAAGCGTAATGAAGTATACGTGAAGTAATGTTAAAGCTTGAAGACACTGCAATTTTGCAGATTACAGATTAATTGAATCACCACTGTGAAGGTTATACCTTATGACGATTGACTATACTCAATCATTCTGATTGAAGGGTTTTAACTTTGTTGTTACTAAGTGATGTAATTGATGTATGGAGTTATTTACATATTTTGGTATTTCTAACACGGTCGTATGAAGTTGATATGTGGATGAAGTTGATATGTGGAGCCATTTCTGAACGTTTAAATAGTCTGAATCCCAGAACGAATGTGAATGTCTTGAAAGTAGTTGATTTATTAAATTTAAATCAAAAGGGGGATTGCAGTAGAATATTTGAATGTATTAATGATTTGGGTAAAACTGTAAGCTGGACTTGGACGCAATCACATGTGACTTCAGAGAGACCATATGGACTTTTGAGGACAAAGGGCCAGCGGGGGAAGGTGGCCGCATGTGTTGACTTGCACTGTATGCAAATGCTCTCGCCACCTGTGAGTGGGGGAATTTAAGATTGGGGGAAGGTGATAGCAGGGGATATTTGGAGGATGTCAGCAGGACATCAGAGACCCCTCCCATTGCTAGAGAGTACAAATGAAGAGACACAGCTGTGTTCAGTCTCTTTTCTGCTGGCTGGCTGACGTGATCACCAGGTAAATTTGGGTTCCCAAGTATATTGTATTGAATGTATATTGTATTGTATGTATTATTGTATTGAATGTAATGATTTGTGTTGCATCGTAATATTGCCATTAAAGTAGATTATTGTTGACTTGGTGGCACTGAATTCCTTCCATATAAAACAGCTCTAGACGGACGCGGAGAGATTTGAAACGTGGAGCGTAAATCCCTTTCAATATCTAACAAGGTGTGGAAATTCTCTGGCGTTATTTATTTTTATTTATTTAACCTTTATTTAACCAGATAAAAGCATTGAGATATAATCTCATTTGCAATGCTGACCTGGCCAAGAAGGCAGCAACGTTACACATAACACAAACATATAAAATACAGAGAACATAACTAAGAAAACAAAAGACAAAAAAGCAGTCACTACATTGTGCACATTAGGACAGTAAGAAAGGTGCACTACTTATTACTGCAAGAGCAGCTGGTGGTAAAGACTTCAGACAACTTCAATTTAAAACATGCTATTGAGACAAGTGCCGTCAGTTTGAGGCTTGATTGAAGGTCATTCCAAGACCAAGGACTATAATAAAAAAGACTCCTTTCCCCAGCCTCAGTCCGCACAGCAGGAACCTGGAACCGTATCCGGGCACTGGGTCTGAGGTTGTGAGAGTCACAAACTGTAGCAAATCTGGCACATATGTAGGCCTACAGTGGAAGCTTACCTAAAATGGCTTTATACATTAATAAAAACCAATGCCGCATCCTACGCATAGTAAGTGAGGACCATCTAGTTATCAGTTTGCAATGATGAGTCCTATAGGGTGCATTTGTTTTTGAAAAAGTTTTTGAAAAACTTACAAAAACTCACCTCTTCAATCTGGCTTTTAATGTGTGATTGTTTACTATATATTTATTTGTTGTTCCTTCCTTTTCCCTTCACTATATCTGTAAAGCGTCTTTGAGCACCTGTAAAAGCGCTAACAAATTAAATCTATTATTATTATTATTATTATTATTATATATAACGCAGTGCAGCATGGTAGAGTGGGTCAAGTTTGGCCAAAACAGTGGGACAGGCAAATCTATAAATGGTATCACCGTAGTCCAGCTGGGACAGGAATAAGCCAGAGACCAACCTTTTACGGGATGAAGTTGAAAAACAACATTTAAGTCTGTAAAGGAAGCCAAAGAGTGAATTTAAATTTCTTTGTTAGAACTTCAATATGGTTGAAGTTCAGATTACTGTCCAACCAAAAGCCAAGATATTTGTAGATATCGACAAACTCAACAGAGACGCCATCAAGGGTGTCAATGTCGAGGCAAGAGGACGCTGACTTGGGAGCAAAAAGCATTGCTTTGGTTTTCTTACTGTTCAAAAGCAGTTTGGAATCAAGAAGTGCATGCTGCAGCGTGATAACATGAGATTTTAAATTGGAAACGGCCATATCCAGAGAAGGAGCACATGAGTACACAATAGTGTCATCTTCATATGATAGGTAGAAAATTGCATCTGATTACAAATATTGTTTACATATAATAAAAAGAGCAAAGGCCCCAAAATAGAGCCCTGTGGAACTCCCTTCTTCAAGGTGACAGGGTCAGAGACAGTACTACCCAACCTGACGCATTGAGTACGGTCGGTTAGCTAACTCTAAAACCAGCAAATGGCATTATGACCGAAACGAGACATCAACATAACATTAGACATAATGTGGTGATCTACAGTGTCAAATGCTTTGGCTAGGTCAATGAACAATGCAACACAAACAGATTTGTTATCCAAAGCAGCCTTAATATCGTCTAAGACTTTCAGACTGGCAGTCACAGTACTGTGCTTTGATCTGAATCCAGATTGCATAGGGTTAAGGATGTTGTGTGAATTTAAAAAAAGTTTTAGCTGAGTAGAAACTAGGGACTCAAGAATCTTTGATAACGCAGAAAGATTTGAGATAGGACGATAAATTATTTAACTCCGTGGGATCACCAGCTTTCAAGAGGAGCTTGCTTCCACACAGCTGGCAGTGTGTGAGTGGACAGGGAGAGATTAAAAATATCAGTTACTGGTTGTGCTATAATCTGAGCTGCAATTTTTAAAAAGAACGGGTCGAGGCCGTCAGGCCCAGCAGACTTTTTAGGATCAATTGATTGCAAACCCTGTAAGACTTCAGAGACCAAGAAAGAAGCTAAATCAAAAACAGGGGAGTTCATCTCTTGACTAGGGCTGTGAGTACGACCATTTAGAGAGTCATGACTTTGCTCATCAAAAATGTGACCAGCCTTTTTGAAGTGAGCATTGAAAGCATTAGCCATACCATCTGAATCTGAAATAAAAGAATCACTGACCTTCAGTTTTTTTGGGAAACTAGAAACCTTCTTGTTCTGAAGTGATTTAATTGTTTTCCAGAACTTAGAATGGTTAGATGATTAAAACAATCAGTGGTTAAGCTCAGATAGTAATCAGCTTTAGCTTTTTTAATAAGGGCTGAACATTTATTTCTGAGGACACGAAAAAGAAGCCAGTCATCACTAGTGTTAGACTTTCTAGCTTATTTCGATCATGAATTAGATCAGATAGTTCTCTAGTAAACCATGGAGTGTTCCTATTCTTAACTTTGAATTTTCTAAAGGGGGCATGTCTATTAATAATCGATAAAAAGTGATCAATAAAAAATTGGACGGCAACATCGACAGATGGAATTAACGCTATGAAGTGCCATTTAACCTCTGCCAGATCGTGTAGGAAAGCCTGCTCAGAGAAGTCTTTAAAGCAGCGCCTGAGCACGATAAGGCCCTTGGCTTTGTGCAACTTAGTGCTCATAATGCAAACAATAGTACAATGGTCGCTGATATCATTAGGAAAAACACCAATAGACACATACATATGAGCTGCATTTGTTAGAATGACATCTATAAGGGTATAATATCAGCGCGGCCGAGATCAGATCAAAATGCCTCCAAATGCAATTTGAATAGACCTACAGCCAATCAGAGCAGCGAAACGTTGGGTCTGCGTCATGCATTACTGATGAGATCAATCAGAACCGCCATTCAGTATCCCCATTGGATCTTCAACATGTACTATCATAAGTCATGTTCACAGTGATCCCTTTTTATTTACTACAAGACAAATGTGCCGTTTTATTTCATACAGTTCCATTTTAATTGAGACAGGGAAATAATCTAAACCTCACGCGTGGCGTTTCACTGTCAAGGGGGGACGATATAGCGTGTATGTAATTACATTGCAAATACAGACTTGAGCCCGACCACTGTATGGGTTAGCTCTACCATAGATTACCCAACAAAAATACTCTGGCGCCGCAACTGGTTGTGGATACAATGCTGTTGCAGTCTTACCAAACAACACTGACGGTTGCCTTTACTAAATCAAGACTTCTTCTAGGATTGAACATTGTTGGAATAATGTGAGAATACAACTCAGAACAATAGTTTTAAATAGGTCTAGCAATCGTTACACATTAAGGTATAGGCATTTAATGGGAGTAGAGAGCAGGACGGCTTCTGTCAGGAGAAAACTAAAGACATCCAATTATGAACACAATGTAAGGAACTCCACATTTTCAAAAGCGAAAGGGCATCCACTTGTGATTTGTGAATATATTTGAACCACTGTGATTCATGTTTCTGTTTAACGATGCTCTTGTTATTTATAAAACAGTCTAACTTGAGTTAGGAACAGCTACAGTATATTGAGCAATTGTTCCCAGCTCAGGCTTCCCTTTCAATCTGTTCATAGCAGTATGTAAAGTAATGTAAATAATGTATTCCATGTAAACCAGGAAGTATACATATTCACTTAACGACATAGTGAACCCAACCTAAACCAATTAAACATATAATTTTAGAAACACAATAATGCACAAGGTAATTCAAGTTCATTGTCAAGCTGTGAAAATACTCTTTCATTTTCACTCACTCATATATACTTATATATGCACACAATATTCCCTGTGCTGCACTTGCTGAATGCAAAGCAATTATGTGGTCATTAATGTGATAAGAGAAATCCCATTAATAATCCCTTAGGATGACAGTATGACGTATTACGTGTTATTGGATTCATCTAAAGTAATGGTGTCTTGACATTTTTAAGGTTGAGGTTCTCAGAAGGAAACCAATGGACTCTCTACTGTCAGGGTTGAGTGAAGCAGGCAGGACCCAAATGCAGATTTCACAGAAAATTCCTTTATTCCAAGGTTAAATTGTCAAAAACAGAACACTACCCCGTGAACAGTCAAAGACAAACAAGGATCTCACAAAGACTAACAGGAAAAAAACGAACCTAAATGCACACAGGACTAATCAAAGAAACAAGAGACAGGTGAGGAGGGAGGAGAAAACACAGGAGCACCAGGTGAACACAATCAGGAAATCAGGAAGGAGGGAACACACAGACAGGAAACCAAAGACAGATCTAGACTAGACAAAACACAACACAGACAGATCGTGACGACAGGTC
This sequence comes from Harpagifer antarcticus, assembly GCA_902827135.1. NCBI lineage: Eukaryota > Metazoa > Chordata > Actinopteri > Perciformes > Harpagiferidae > Harpagifer > Harpagifer antarcticus. The sequence continues at coordinate 191,641 of CADEHL010000957.1, forward strand.
GTTTGGGGCGCTGCGAGGAAACCGGAGACGGCGGTGGCAACACTGGACTGTGACTGGACGAGAGATGGCAGAGCGAAGTGACGAGGCAGGAAGCGAGTTAGGAGACATGGACGTAGCAGGCGGGAGTTGTGAAAATGGAAAATGGTATATAGTGAGGAGAAAGAAACGTAAAAAGGGAGGAAATACTAATTCGGATGAGAGCAATAGTGAGGGTGAAAGGAGAGAAAGAGTAGTCGGAAATAGGCAACAGGAGTTCATGGTGGTTGCATGAAACTTGCGAAAGAGGGAGATTCGTTCGGCGTGTGGAATCCTATACAGTTAACTAAATCCATCAGTAATGAAATCGGGGAGGTAATGAGTGCTAAAGTATTGAGGAATGGATCAATGTTGATCAAATGTAGGGATAGAGAGCAACAGGGGAGAGCAATAAAGATGAGTACCGTGGAATTCCGTAGGGGTCGGAATACAATGGATTCTATATTGTGCTTAGAATCAGACATCAGGAAAGCACAGACCAACAAGGAAGTAGTGATTGCAGTCTTCTTTGATATTGAAAAGGCTTATGACATGCTCTGGTAGGAAGGACTACTAATCAAGTTAAAATCATTGGGAATTGGTGGTAAAGCATATAATTGGGTTATGAATTTGTTACTGGACAGGAAAATACAAGTAAGAGTAGGTGCAGAATATTCAAGTGTTTATGCTGTGGGAAATGGTACTCCGCAAGGTAGTGTATGTAGTCCGTTGCTGTTCAATATAATGATACATGACATTTTTAATCAAGTTCATCAAAGTATGGGAAAATCTTTGTATGCAGATGATGGGGCTTTGTGGGCAAAAGGCCGCAATGTAGCACATGTTGGAAAGAAAATACAAGCTGCAATAGTTGAAGTGGAGAAATGGACAAATAAATGGGGATTCAAACTGTCAGTAGCTAAGACGCAGGTCATTTGTTTTACAAAACGTCATAACATTGCTCCTATATCGTTAAAATTGTATGAGCAACCTCTTGAACAGGTTAATACAATCATATAGGAAAAGTTCAAAATAAATGTAAAAAGGTCAACAATGTAATTCGGTGTTTGGCGGGACAGGAGTGGGGAGCGAGTAGGTCATCACTTCTGAATATATATTGGGCACTCATGAGACCTGTATTCGATTATGGGTGTATAGCGTTCATGGCAGCAGCAGAATCAAACCTTACAAATCTGGATGTCCTACAAGCTCAGGCCCTGAGAATATGTAGTGGAGTTTTTAAAACATCTCCAGTATCAGCAATACAGGTGGAAATGGGAGAAATGCCTTTAAGGATAAGAAGAGTGAAGTTAATGTTGGCATACTGGGTAAACCTTTAGGGCAGGCATCCTCAAAGTCCGGACTCCGGTCCGGATCCGGACCGAACCACAACTGTCTCTGGACTCTGAGCAAATTATACTTTTCATATGTATTATCTGTATTATCTGTGTTATCTGCGAGACATCGCCACAACGCAACGAGTCAAAATGATCCGCTATGTCCATAGACTGCAAACAGCGCTCTGCATGTGCTGTTCCACTATCTGTGTGTGTCTGTCAACGCATTGGTCCAATCACATTCAGCATCCCGTCAGCGTTTTTTCCTCCCAAACAATCTGCGAATCAGAGGCACAGTAGGGCGGGTTTTCGCAGAATGCGGGTGGGAAAAATGTGTGTCTCGTCTCTTTCAACCTGTCTGAGTCAGAGCGAGAGTTTAAAAAAAAAAAGGTCAGAGCGAGAGTTAACAGCTCATCTAGTTCCATCTGTACTGTAGCTAGTAGCCTAGTTTCACCTACCGGGGTGGCAACTGACACCCTATAAATAGACCTTGCCACCCCAGCTTGTTTTGAAAGAAAAGTTGTGGCTCATCGGACATTTATGAGAGAAAGTCTCTAATGAGTGAATGCAGCACAAGATGCACGTCTTGTAACCCCTCCCCCCAGTCCTGGCGCGAGCGTGGACATATGATTGACACTGACAGAGAAGAGACTGTCAGTTTGGCTGTACTCAGCATTGAATCAAAATGCACTAAAGCTTTGATCTTAATACGTTTGTGAGGCGTTTTGCTGAACAAAATGGTAATCGCCGCATTCAGCTGTAATAGACATGTCAACTTGATGCTCTGCTCACGGATGAGCATACAAAACTGTTAAGATGATGACCTTACGTGCGTAAATATATTTTTTTCTTTGAGGGGGTCTGCCCCCCAAAAACTGTTTTAAGTCCTGAGAAAGTCAAATTAGACGGTGTGTAAAACTACACTGCCCAGCCAAAAAAAAGTAACCACTTTGATTTAACTAGGCCAGTAGGTAAGGACTTTCCACTGGATAATAACTGCAGTATAAAAGAATGCATGACTGAAGTGATGGAGACAATGTTGAAGGCAAACAAAAAGAGGAAATAACAGGTCAAATCAAGCAAACCCCCCTCTCAGATTCCACAGCAACCAGAAGAACATAAATACTGGCTGGTGATTTGATTAATCAGCTTTGTGATGGAATAAAAAATGCACAGTGCATTTCCTTAGCTGTGGGTGAGTCCACTGACACCACTGACAATGCTCAGTTGCTGGTGTTTGTGAGTTGTTATGATGAGGCAAAGGGGGAGTTTGTTGAAGATGTGTTGGGCCTGACGAACCTCAGTGGACACACAAGGGGGCAAGACATTTATAAAGCAATAATGGGAATGCTGTGCAGCTCTTACACTGCGACTCTGAGGGATCAAGCACAGACACAATAACAATGAAAACTGCTGCATACAGATTATTTTTGTTTTTGCAACCTCTTGTTAAGAATCTTGTTGCAATTGTTTAAAAGCTTGAATGACAGTAATAAACGGACCTTTGTCTTATTGAAAGATTTATTTTGGACCTTTAAGATTTGTATTTGAGTACCCCTGCTTTAGGGGCATAGTGATAGTCATCCTTCAAAAAGTATTTTTGAAAGACTGCTGGGAGCACAATGAGTCACATTTAACAAGTTTTGGATGGATTGGCGATGTTAAAGTATAGGTTTGAATCAAATACAGTATTGCCCCACAGCTCCAATCTCGTCCATTCCACCCTGGTTGTTCCCATTGCCAAGTGTAGACCTCAATATACGAGAGGAGTTAAAGGAAAAGAAAGAACTACCAGTATGGCGCATAGTCCAGAATTATTTTGCAAGCTATCACTCAGACTCAACAATCATATTTACAGATGGTTCCAAAGATCCAGAGACGGGGCGTGCAGGGGCAGCAGTTTATATCCCAGTGAGTAATACACACATAAAGAAAAGGGTAACAGACCATGTGTGAGTATACACCACAGAGTTGTTTCCATTGGTGTTGGCATTGAAATGGATAGAGGAGAAAGAAATACATAATAGTGTAATTGCATCTGACAGCTTTTCAGCATTATCAAGTATAGGATCAGGCAGATCTTCATCTAGAATGGTTCTAGCAGGGTTCCTGCTCATGTTGGTGTGGAGGGTAATGAACAGGTGGATATTCTGGCCAAACAAACACTCAGAATTATGAACATAGACATAGAAGTTCCACTCAGCAAAGCGGAGGTTAAAACATTCATACAGAAATATGCACAAACAACATGGCAAGAACATTGGGACCTTAGTGATACAGGAAGACATCTTTATAAAATGCAAAGGTGTGTGGGGGATGGAAGGAAGGTAGGGTTTAAAAGAAGGGAGGAAAATGTCATTTCTCAGATGAGAATAGGTCATACAGGTCTCAATCATACATTAAGTATAATAGGAAAGCATCCAAACGGAAAGTGTATACACTGTAGCCAGCCAGAAACTGTTGAGCATGTTTTACTGCTTTGCAGGAAATATAGTACTCAGAGAAATGTGCTTTTCCAGACACTCAAGAAAGCAAAATTCCATGACTTGTCGCTATCAGGGCTGTTAGGGAAAACATCAGGCAATATGTATATTGTGAGATTATTACGTTTCTAAGAGAAATTGATACATTTAAAAATAATCTAGAGTTATGGTTCTTTGTTTTGTTTCTTTTGTTTATTGTTTTCTGCAGTCTCTTGTCCACACTCCAGTCCAGTTGGTGGCGGTAATACACCTACAAGTTGGTTTGCCAACCGCCAATAAACACTAATGAAGAAGAAGAAGACAGATCGTGACATCTACTCCGAGTAGGGAATGAGTCCTTAACCCAAAGTAAAGGAGTTGAAGTATCTCAGGGTCTTGATCTCGATTGTGGGGACAATGGAGTGTGAGATGTGCAGTGGGAGCTTTACCACACTCTCTTCGTTTGTTCTCTTACCTGTGGTCGTGAAGGGTGAGCCATGACCGAAAGAACAAGCGACCAAAATGGGTTTAATCCGGAGGGAGGCTGGCATCTTCCTTAGGGATAACCATAGACTGTATATATAAATGGACGTAGTGTCCGTGACGTCACCCATAGGATTCTGCAGAGTTGCCGAGAAGCGCTTAGTAGGCGGAGTCGGCAACTAACAGCTCGACTGTGACGTCAGAGTCTAATCCCGCCTGCTCCAAACATAGACTGTATATATAAATGGACGTAGTGTCCGTGACGTCACCCATAGGATTCTGCAGAGTTGCTGTGAAGCCCTATAAAAACTATATAAACGTTACATTCATAATCAAATGAGACAATCTGCAAGAGAATTAGCTATATTTTGTTATTCTTAATGCTTGTCATTCACACGTTGAGAAAAGACGGACTCCACCGCCCGGACCTAACGGAGCCGCAGTGGGCTAGCTCCGGGACGCCGGCTGGAGCTAGCCCCCTGCGGCTCCGTTAGCTCCGGCGGCCACCACTGAGATAATTGGGTCCCCTATTAACATTTACTCCCGTTTAGCATTATGGGCGTCATAGCCATAGACTATAAAAGTCTTACCCAAGGCTGAATCATAAACTAAAATGTATATGTATGTATAAAGGGTTACGTCCTTAGCTGGCTAATAAGTAGCAAGCTAAGCTACCAAGCACACAAACACCTGCGAATGGGGTTAACATGTATAATATTATCATTTTAGACTTCTTGGAAGTTCTGTTAGTACATTCAAGCGCACAACACAACATTTTAATTGTCTGGTATTTGTAACAATATTACCTAACAGGCACAATCACCACGAACACGGCTAAAGCTAAAGGGTCAAGTACAGTAACTACAACTAACTAATGTTGTAGCCTCTATGGTTGTAGCCTAGCAGAGTGGACAAGTTGCTGTTAGCTGACAGTGAGGCATGTACGTGTCCATCAAAGTGACCATGCCCTAATTTATGCAAAAGCTTTAAGGCTTAATATTAATTAAACAGATGAGTTGAGAAAAAATGCACCCCCCACACAGTAGTCATGAAGGGGGAATCTAACTATACAGAGAATATGGTTTGTCGAACCACGATGTAAACATGTTTATTTCTGCTGTAAAGTTGGGCATTTTAACATGGGGGTCTATGGAAATTGCTCCCTTCTGCAGCCTGCTCCTACTGGCCACTAGATGAACTGCAGTGTGTGGCACTTCCGTATTGGCGTCCCAGCTCTTCCCCAGAGTTTGCCGCTTAGGGATAACGTCAGAATAGCAGTCATCTGGAAGGGATTAAGGTTAGTGTTAGGGTTACGGGTAGCTCCATTTGCATAGTGATGAGTGAATTGAGGCAGTTCAATCCCATAGTAAGGATGCCACCTGGCCGTCTCCCTAGTGAGGTGTTCCAGATATTTGGTGGAGGGATTACATCTTCTTTAGATCCCGCACTCAGAGTTAGTTAACTTGGGCAGGGAAAGGAACGTTTATTGGTCAGATCAAGTCTCAAATTTGACTTGCATCACAGCAGCTCCATGTGTAACATCAACAGACAAATATCAAGACACAATACATGAAAAGCAAACAAACATTTAACATAACGTCACTTTTTTTTTTTTTTCATGATTTATATATCCTTTATTTAACCAGGTAAAAGACTCATTGAGATTAAAATCTCTTTTCCAAGAGTGACCTGGCCAAGAAGGGCAGCATGTATGAAGTTACAACAGATAAAACACAGACATGACAGGCAGACAAATACAGCTGTAAAACACAAATAAAACTGCATATTAGCCAGTCAATATGCAAAGTAAAACAAACTATTAAAAATCATTCAAAACTGGCAACATTTAAAACGATTTTAGGATATACGAGCACTCACATCTACCAATGCTGTCGTGTTCTCTGTCCTTTAAGATGGACCTGAATTCCCCCATAGTGATTACATCTGAGAGTTTCAGCTCCTTCTGTACATTGTTCCAAGCTGTGGGGGCAGCATATTTAAAAGCTGTTTTACCCAGTTGTGTTCTCACTGTAGGAACCAGCATCTGAATCAAATCTTGGGAGCGCAGGCCATATAGACTTTCTCTTTGACACATATACAGGACTGTCTCAGAAAATTAGAATATTGTGATAAAGTTCTTTATTTTTTGTAATGCAATTAAAAAAACAAAAATGTCATACATTCTGGATTCATTACAAATCAACTGAAATATTGCAAGCCTTTTATTATTTTAATATTGCTGATTATGGCATACAGCTTAAGAAAACTCAAATATCCTATCTCTAAATATTAGAATATCATGAAAAAGTATACTAGTAGGGTGTTCAACGAATCACTTGAATCGTCTAATTAACTCGAAACACCTGCAAGGGTTTCCTGAGCCTTGAAAAACACTCAGCTTGGTTCAGTAAACTAAATCACAAGTATGGGGAAGACTGCTGATCTGACTGCTGTCCAGAGGACCGTCATTGACACCCTCCATCAGGAGGGTAAGACACAAAAAGAAATTTCTCAAAGAGCAAGCTGTTCACAGAGTGCAGTTTCAAAGCACATCCACAAAAAGTCTGTTGGAAGGGGGAAATGTGGCAGGAAACGCTGCACAACCAAGAGAGATGACCGCAGCCTTAACAGCATTGTGAAGAAGAGTCGCTTCCAGAATTTGGGGGAGCTTCAAAGACAGTGGACTGAAGCTGGAGTCCAGGTATCAAAAGTCACTGTTCACAGACGTATCTGGGAAATGGGCTACAATAGCCGTATTCCCATGGTCAAGCCACTTCTGAACTCAAGACAACGGAAGAGGCGTCTGACTTGGGCTAAGGAAAAGAAGCACTGGACAGTTGCACAGTGGTCCAAAGTCCTCTTTTCAGACGAAAGCAAGTTTTGTATTTCATTTGGAAGTCAAGGCGCCAGAGTCTGGAGAAAGGCTGGAGAGGAGCAAAATCCAAGTTGCTTGAAATCCAGTGTGAAGTTCCCACAGTCAGCGATGGTTTGGGGAGCCATGTCAGCTGCTGGTGTTGGTCCACTGTGTTTCATCAAGCCCAGAGTAAATGCAGCTGTGTACCAAGAGATTTTAGAGCACTACATGCTTCCGTCTGCTGAAAAGCTCTATGGAGATGAGGAATTCATTTTCCAGCATGATCTGGCACCTGCCCACAGTGCCAAAACCACCAGTAACTGGTGTACTGACCATGGCATTACTGTCCTCGATTGGCCTGCAAATTCCCCTGACCTGAACCCCATAGAGAATATGTGGGGTATTGTGAAGAAGAAGCTGAAAGACACCAGACCCAACAATGCTAATGAGCTAAAGGCCGCTATTGAAGCATCCTGGGCATCCATAACACCTCAGCAATGCCACAGGCTGATTGCCTCCATGCCACGCCGCATTGATGCAGTAATCCGTGCAAAAGGATTCCCAACCAAGTACTGAGTGCATTAATGGACATTTTCAAATGTTTGATTGTGTTTTGCTGTTATAAATCTTTTTTTTTTACTTGGTCTGAGGAACTATTCTAATTTTTTGAAATAGGATTTTTGAGTTTTCTTAAGCTGTATGCCATAATCAGCAATATTAAAATAATAAAAGGCTTGCAATATTTCAGTTGATTTGTAATGAATCCAGAATGTATGACATTTTTGTTTTTTTAATTGCATTACAGAAAATAAAGAACTTTATCACAATATTCTAATTTTCTGAGACAGTCCTGTATGTGCAAATGTAGGAGGGAACCAACCCAAGCATAGATTTCTATATAAAACCCAACCAATGGGAAAGTCTGCGAGCCGAAAAAGATGGCCAATTAGCAGCAGCATATAAAATGCAATGGTGTACTCGATATCCACATCCAGTGATAAATCGTAAGGCACAATGGTACACAGTATCCAAGCTCTTTAGGCACTGGTCAGAGGCATTCATGTATAGCAGGTCACCATAATCTAATACAGGTAAAAACAGATATCAAATGTTTCCTTGATCTGGGATTTAGCTCTGTATTTACTGTGAGGATTGACTGATGCACAAAGGAGTACTGCTTCCTCTTCGACCTGACACCAGATAAGCGGTTGACGAGGGATGAATGGATGGATTTTTTTAAGGTCAGTAATAGAGCAGCAGGAGCACATAACTTTTTTGTAACATTATGGAAGATTAATAGAAATATATGCATGCCATTCTTTAAAGAAACCATGAGTCAAAACAGATGGAAGAATACAAAATATGTACAGCAAAGTTCAGTTTATTTGTTTATAGTGTCGTGGACAGTCAACTGTCACAGAAAACCGTAAATGGGGCAGCTTTAGACAACATTGCTAATTTCCAGCTGTTGTCCCCGGCCAGATGATAATGGACACCTTTTAAAATCACAATATATCAACAGCATTATTATAAAAAAAGGATGAAAGACAAGTAGATACAGGCGAAAGTGTCATGGCAGCTATGCAAGCGCGACATGTTTCACAGATTTTAAGGCCAACTCTGAGTGAGCATTGCTTTAGATGTGGGCCCAGCCCTGAAAATAGCTAATCCAATTTAAGCAATTAAATTAACACATTGGATTATTCTAATCAAGGTGTACGGTGCCAATCCCCTGCCATCATAACTTTAAAAAACAGCCTTAGTCAAGTGTGTGAAAATGCTGAGACAGGCACAAGGACTCCACAATCACAGCTCCAGACACTCTGATCAGCACATACACACACATTAGGAAATAAGCCATCCAAAAAACAAACAAAGCACTTTGAAACACACGCACACGCCTATTTGATATACTCGCGCACACACACACGTTTGTTCATTCAGCACTTTAAAGCAAACCATTAGTCGCTCAATCAGGCAGAGCCCACAAGGGAGAGAGAGCAAATTAACGGCCGCGTCGAAACGCCAAGCCTCGCACTTTATCAAGGTTTCAGGAAACACGACGGGGCCCTACAAATACCATATTGTTCTCTCACTCTCCCTGTCCGTCAACCCTTTTATAGTTCCCAGGGTCGGCGTCATGGGGGGTCATTCGCGGGCCATGCCCCCCCCAAATGAGTCACTGTGCCCCCCCAACGCAGGGTGGGCAACCCTTGCCACTTTGTAGTTTTTTTTTCTTTTAATCATATGTGAAACAGCCTGAGGTGTACTGCTGCTCTCTGATTGGTGTGTTGCTTGACCAATGACCCCCGACCTTTGTTTTGTTATCATTACGTGGCTGTGTCTGTGTGTAGATCAGGGATGGGCAACTTTGATGGTGGTGGGGTCCACATCATTGATGTACTGGCCACCAGGGGGCCGCAGATTCACTTGGAACACACGCACACAAAAATTCCATGTGTTGTATGTAATTATTAACAAATATACTAAGTCTGACATCTTCATTGACATTTTACAATCAAAGGGAACATCCCCAACCAATGGGAACATCCTCATAAGCTCACTAAACAAATCAGTTCACATAAATGTTATTTCATTTTTACAGGTGGCATGTTTGTATTGAACAGGCTATTAAACAGTGGAATAAAACTATTTTAAACTATTGGAAAGCACGGAAAATGTGTGTGTATTGAGATTAACCATTAGATGACATAAACATGAAGTCATGAACACTAACCCAGACATTAGTTGTCTAACTTGAACCTAAAACACTTGTAGCCAGTCTCTGCATTCCCCTTATTCCACAATAAGGGGAATGTCAACACGCCCACACTCTGCTCTTCCTCAGCGCCACTCCCCCTCCCTCCCGCTGAAATTGTGAATGAAAAGCGTAGTAATCATAGATAACACGGCAGGGTCCGTGACAGTTTGTTTTCATCTGATTTCAAATAAACAAAGTCTTGGTTTTTAGGATATTAAACTTGTTTCACCAAATTCAGATGATAAAAACAACTTTTAAGCTTGTAAAGGCATAATTACAAGAGGCAATTTAACGTCACAGCAGGCATAACAACAGCCGGTGTTTCTTGTGAGGGTTTCCCCGGGAAACAAACACAATACACACAAATGCGTCACAGATTATTTTGCGGTATTTGAAATCATCTACGCAGCTCGCGACGTAACTAGGAGTCTAGTGGACGGTATCAGTACTACAAGTAAAGCAAATAAAAAAAAAAGATGTTTTAAATTTAATATTTTTATTAATTACGTTGTTTATAAATTAATCTGAGGGCCGCAAAAAGAGAAGGTGGGGGCCGCATGCGGCCCGCGGGCCGCCATTTGCCCATCCCTGGTGTAGATGAAAGCCCAGTGGCGATCTGTTCATCTGTTACACTGATTATACAGTAAAGCCATCGAAAATAATATGATGTACAAGTACTTCTGGGTCTAAGTGTTTAATTCAAGCTCGGCTCTGTGTGTGTGTGGCACGAGCGCATTTCGTGAGCGGTAACGTGGAATGTTGTTGTTAGCATCTGGTTAGCTAGCTATGCTAACGGATATAAAGAGCTGTTTCTACACCAAGGTGGAGGAGAGTCCTCTCCTGTCAGACTGAGAGGATCTTATAGCGTCAGCTCAGTGAGGAAAAGGACTCTCTCAGTGTTTAGATAGTTAACTTTGGTGTAAGTTATCTCAGTGGGTCTCAAACGGTTTGGTCACCATTTATGTAAAGAAGTATTTGCGAGGAACACCTTTATATGATCATTATAGTTATTAAAAAATAAGAGAATAAATGAAAAACGGGTATGAAATACTATAGGACAGTAACACAAGAATACAGTTTAAAAGGGGAGTGATTAGTAAAATATCCATAAAGAAAAAGTAAATCTGTGTACAGTTCTGTTTCATATGGTGTTGAGAGATGTATCCATAGATCTCTCCACTTTGCTCTCAAAGTGCACCAGATTGATGCTTTTAGCTTCAATATTTAAAAAATAATCTTCCCGGGGGAGCATGCCCCCAGACCCTCCGAGAGGAGGTTAGGTCCGCCCCCACCTAAAACATGTTCACATGGATAGGATACTAAATACATTTGCACACTTTTTATATGGTGGCCTATGTCCATATGTTTCTGTTTTGGTGGTCGTGCCACAACCGCGCATGTATGCACAAGTCATAGGTGCGCTATACAATAGCACTACACCCTGCAATGTGTGTGAAAGACAATAAACTTTACAGCATGTTTTTTTTAATTGAAGTTGCGTTGGTGTTTGTGTGTTGGTTGTTGGCAGTGTGTGTCCCCCCCCTTGGTAAATAATTGCCCCCCCATTCGATTTGTTCGAGAGCCGACCTTGATAGTTCCTAATAAAGAAATATCACGTTGCAAAATTAGATAAAGTGAAAAAGCTAGAGCCTCACAGTCACAGATTGATGTTTGATGCTAAAGTTTAATAAATGGATAATATAAATGTATGCTTGGCAATAAATGTAGCCTATATTTTCTTTTTGTCGCTGCTTTTAATTGAACTATTCATATCTTAGACTGCACTGTAACTGTTATCACAGTAACTTTTATCCATGTATTTTTTCTTTTAATGTTCATTTTATTAGCTTTTCTTTTTAATGACTGATTTTAAATGCCATTTTCTTAATGTCTTTCATTTTTTTTTTGTAAAGCACTTTGAATTGCCTTGTGTTGAAAGGTGCTATATAAATAAACTTGCCTTGCCTTGCCTTGCCTTTATGTAAATCACACAATAAAGGTAAATAAATAAAATAATATGTGATTTATTTTATCTGCAAAATTGGATAGAGATGCAATGAAGTTGGAGACAAGTGGGCTGTTGCTAATCAAAATACAATGTGTTACTGCGCTGAGAATAGTAATCAGCTCATTACACATACAAAGGAAATATTAATCTATTGTCCATTCTGAAGTAGTGGTCAACACTTTTCAATAAACCCTAAACATTCTGCTCTAAATATTAAATTGTATGTTTAAATAAAAATGTAATTGTATTTGGTATAATTAATTAAAAGTTTACATATCTCTAAAACTTTTTATTTATTTAAATGGACCCTTTAATTCATATTTTTAGGGTCATGTTTGTATTTGTTGCCTCTACTGTGACATGTTTCCATGCTTTAATGTTCACCCTCTGTCTGAAACCAGAGCCCAGTCTGCTCTGATTGGTTAGCTGGCCGGCTCTATCACTTACAATTTGATGGACCGCTAGCCAATAGAAGCCAAGTGTAACATAGCGATGTCATTATGTTACGGAAACAAACAAAGGAGTCCAATGGAGGCGTTTCAGGCAGGGGGGAAGTGTGTGGGAGAGAAACTCACTCTGGAGGGAATTTTGGGATGTAAGCCTTTAAAACAAAACAATATAACACACCACAGGAAAGGGGAAACCACAACAAGCCTCTTTAATTGGTTAATACATCACCTTGTTCTGACTGAGCCCCCCTCACCAGTGAGAAGAGCAGAGAGAAAAAGAAATACAGCGTTTGCGTCATCCTTAATCAGGCGATGAACAGGACTTCAAAGAGAGGAACATCTTGCACTCTTGTCTTATGTACCTAAAACGATAGCAACTTGATAAGCCCATTATATCAGGCTTATGATCCTCTGAATTTGTTTCATTGTCCAACAATTGATTTTTCATAAAATGACCTCACTTATAGCGCTTTTCAACAGACAAAGCACTTTGCAATTGGCCTCTTATTCACTCATACACACACAAACACACACACTCACACACAGATGGAGCTGCCATGCAAGCCAATGGTCTGTCTATCGGGAACAACTGTGCCTCATATGCCAATCTGGACCTTTTAATAGTTCATATATAATGCAGTTATTCAATAAAGAGCATATGCAACTGTAACTATTAGTATCTAAGCTAGGGAGCAAGTGTCTGCACACTACATACATACTCCCACACACTATGCCAGTACAAAAGTACCTATTAAGCTCAACATCTGTACAGAAAGTCCCAGAAGGACGGTTTGAAAAGAAAGTCCCTGAGAAACCTTGCTGTGTTACGGAGATGGATTTAGCTCTCTATAGTTGTGCATATAATACTGATTCGGAAATGACTGATCCTAGAAATCCACAGGGCCTGTACCTGTATTAACAAGAACCATCATTTCCTGACTCAATATGTGTTGTTTAGCAATGACAATGCAGTGGGTAGAAATGAAGGTGTAGTGGTCTTGCAGATGCCACTTTAATCTTTGTTTGGAGATAAGACAAAAGTTAGTGTCTGAGAATTCAGCGTTTATGATGTGAAAACCAAACAGCAAAAGCGTCCTTGGCTTAGACGCCCACTGGCCTGGTTTTACTTCTGGGCTTGTGAACAGGAGAGAGATGATTCCAAGTGGCCAAGCGTTGTCTGAACAGAGTATAGTAGTAGCCGTGCACCACTCTGAGAGGCCCAGTGTGTATACTAAACAGAGCCCCATGCCCATAAATCACTGGGCACTTGTAATTATGTACTCTGCTGGCAATACTGTTTCCCTCTTGGGATATAGAACACTTTATAACCATCAATTGAGATTTGGCCAGTGTACCACACAACACTTCCTGTCAAGTTGTTCATACCATAACCTCTGTGCAACCTTGTCTACAGGATGTGCACATTTGTCTTACGGTGCAAATCTGACCTATAAGAAATCAAAATTCGACATCCGGATTGATCAAATCGGCGCGGCTTGCCTGGGGGAGGTAGACTGAACTGAAGAGAGACAATAGAAAAGCTCTAGGAACTATTGTGTCTGACCTCAGTTAGCGTTGAAGCACTTGGAAAACTGAGTAGTTACTACGTCACTGTTACTTTCCCCACACTAATGACTCATAAAAGGAAGACTTGTGGAGGAAGATCACTTTCTGTGTCTCTGGTTTAGCTGTCAGACACGCACCGCTCAGTCATCTTTAGTTTAGGATTTTGCTCCTTATTTTGGCCTCATGTCTTTTAGTTATTTATTTTAAGAATGGATGATATGGCAGTCAAGTTTTCACTGCTTTGTTTCTTTAGTTAATGGATTTGCCTTTAAGTTTAAGGGGGGTGGAGTTCTGGGTCCTACGGCCCCTGGTGGTTTGCCCAGGCTTCATTTGGCCAGTCCTCCAGACTTGCACAGTTACATTTAGTTTAAATCAAATGTTGCTAAGAATAAAAGTTGTTGTTGTAAACTCTCTGGGGTTTGGCATCTACAGTACAATGTATGTTGCGGGTCAGAAACTGAGCCACGGATGTTTGATGTTATGTGTCTTGTGGCAGAAACAGTCGTCAATCTTACAGCCCCAACGAATTTCGATTGGACGAGCTGGTATCCCTTTCTGGTCTGACAGAAAGGAGAAAAGTGCAACAAAAAAAGACCAGGAACATAAAGACGATATGTACATGCTCCAGTGTATGATCAGTGAGAGAGGCTTTGACAAAAACATATTCTGAATGTATCACTACGAAAAGAAGAACCTGAGTTGAACACTCTGTTCTTTCATCGGTGCACCCATGTGCTTTAAAGGCTTTATCAGAATAGACTTCTCCTGCAGTTACTAAAATGGGAGAAGCCGAGCCACCTGCTGCTTGCCACGATTCAGAGTCTTTAGGAAACGAGTCAGAGCTACTAAGCTTAACAAAAGATGGTTCCTCTGGGAAATACACACTGTTTGGAAAAAGGCCACTAGCAGTAGAGTGCAGCCATAAATGAGAAAACAGTGGAAGAGATCAAGTAGTGTGCTTCTCCTAAGTAGCTTGACTTAACTCAAGTGGGCATGTATGTGCAGAAAGAGCATAAATGATCACAGTAATATCAACTGACTATTAAAATGGTTCAAACCACCCAATACAATTTAATCAAATGTCTATCCCTATGCCAGTGATGGCTTTCGGTGTCGGACTGAGCATTTCTTCTGATTGTTTGTAGAACAAACCGCTCTCCAGAATCACAGCCACGGACTGAATCAATCTTTAAATTATCGAATTGACTTTGCCTGCCTTTTCTTCCCAAAAGACTCCTTAATTATATGGAACAGGGCGGACAAGATCGTTCTGTATGCTTCAGAGTTCATTTGGCTGCCATTATCGTTACCATCAGTGGAGTCCAGTGAGGCAGATCCAGAGGCAGCCGTGCATGCTGGGATCACGCCGCTGCCTCACAGGTGAGAAGACGTGCGCTGCTGTTCCTGTCGCCTTTTGTATTGGGCTTTGTTCTCGCTGAAAGGCCTGCAACCAGCTGTGTATCTGTGTACGTCTCCTGTATTAATCCCCTTTCGATGATGCATCCCGGATGTTTCTCCCTTGGAATGTGGAGACCGTCTGACTGATTTGTGTTGCTTTAATACACAGCTGTAAGATGTTTTTCTTTCATCAATTTGTGTCATCTTCTTGGATGCCTGGGCATTGATGATTGCTCTCCAGCAGTTCTTTCACTTCCCGTAATATTCAACATGATTGATTTTTTTCTTTTTAGTCCAACTGCTCTGCAAAATCCTAATGGAATGTTTTTGTAAAAGCATGATCTCCAAAATGACTTTCCGTCTTATTTGATTCTGTGCAACTCAAGAAGCAAACTCCAAGACATTGCAGTCATTCACAGCTTGCCTTAAATACAAAACACCTGCCTGCCATTGGTCCCAACATCTTTCATTATGCGAGGCTGGCGGATTTGACAATGAACATGTAACTGTTTCAATGTGCAATCATCTTTTAGAGAATACAGACTGCTGGACTGCAAAGCCATTTGATTAGTATATGTTCTCTTTATCAGCCTTTCTGTTGTAAACTAAATCTCTAAACGTAAAATCAATTTGTTTGGCTTACAAACTTGTGATTTTGAATTCCACCTAGGGTTGCTGTTGCAGCATTAAGAAGCACTTTTCTTGTTGACCTGACTTTGAATCTTTATGGTTTGTTGCACTTGTAAATTGCTTTGGCTAAAAGCGTCAGACGAATGAAATGTAATGGATTTGCCAACATGCCAATGTAACATTTAGTAGAGTGAACTCTGAGCAGATGTTTTTGTAAAGGAAAGTCATGTCTTGGCCTTGAACTTCAGTCGATAAATCCAACATATGAATTTAAACATCTGTTCTTTCAACTGGGTAATATGAAGTCATTTGAAATATGATCTGTGTTAAAAGAACAAAGTTAACATGGAAACCAATTCAAAATTCAAAAAATGTATTTCAGTGTTTGTTTACTTTTCGTTGTGTGCTTTTTCTATTTTATTTACTTGCACTATTGTATCTGTGTTATTGTGTTGCACTGTTGGAGGAGACCTAATATGTTCATTGTCATAACTCCACTATAGCTATGTAAGAATGACAATAAAAGCCTTGAATCCTTGTATCTTGAATTGAAGAAAGCATACCTTGAGTGTGCTCTCCTATGTGGGTGAGCGCTGAGGTCCATATGGTGACGTTCCTCCTGACCCCTGCCCCGCCCCCCCTCACTCCCCGGCCCTTCTCATTCGCCACAACATGACAGACGGACACTTCAAACTGGGAGGAAGCTCATAATGAATACTTAGTGGAGTATCCTTAATGATGGTCATTTGTCACTGACAGACTTCTGTGGGACGACAAACACGTCTTAACATGCAATCTGTCGGATGGTGATGATGATGAGGCAGGATGGGAGGGAGAAGAACAGGAAGGAAGAGGAAGTGAGGTAATAGGAAATATAGCCCTGATCTGGGTCATACTCTGTTTAGAGAACCTTGGACGACTGTCAGAAACGACGTGAACACATCAGTCCCTGAGAAATCATAGCATTTTACCGCCTTTACGTAAAATGTGTGCAAAGTATAATGTAGCATTTAGTTGCAGAATAAGCACGGAGATGCTTCACTCAAGTCCTTCATTCACAGTTCTACTGAAGCAAAAGTACACAACCTTCTTCAGGAAAGGTATAATGGAGAATGTATGTGTATTTATATGAGTTGTATTCAAACAATAACCTTATTTGTATGCTACATTTATGTGAAGGATCGGAATCTGTAGTGTATTATAATTATAAAGAAGCACTTAGTTATTGTCCATCACTGTATAAATTGCCGTCATCAACAACAGCATACGGAGGCCACAGTTTTCTATTCGTATTACAGTCAGTGCCTTTTCCTTTAGTATACTTTGCTTCACTTATGTTAAAAGGTGTTCATATAGAAGGTCAAAACTACAATAAGTGCAATCTAAGCTCCACTATCTAAAAACTACAACAAAAGATCTGCTTTTCAAGAACTTCAAATGGTTACTTGCACAACAACCCTTCTGTATACTTTATCACAATGTGTGCATCACATGCATAAATAATAAGATCTCCTTAAATGGTCGTCTATAGCCTTTTTTAAAGGTGATTGTTAGACCGCTATTAATGCTAACATATATGCTGTTAAAGAGGACATATTATGCTCATTTTCACATTTGTGTTTTGTGCCTCCCACTGGGACATGTCTCCAAGCTTCAATGTTCACAAAGCTCTTTATTTTTCTCATACTGCCTGTGCTGCAGCACCTCTTTTCACCCTCTGTCTGAAACCAGAGCCCAGTCTGCTCTGATTGGTTGGCTGGTTTCAGGCAGGGGGGGGGAGTGTGTGGGAGAGAAACTCCCCCTGGAGGGAACACATGGATTTTAGCCTTTGCCGACCATTTACATGCACCAAAACTTTTATTACACACAACAACAAAGGCAACATCCCAAAAGCATTATACCACCTTTTTAAGCCATTTTGACTTTTTTCGAACCTGTATTTTGTTTTTGTAAAATGTCTTAAATGAAAACATGTGCCATGCAGAAAAAAGAGGATTTTGTCTCCCCGTGTCATGCCACACTCGGAGTGGAGGTCATGGATTGGCTTTCTGTTGACCTTTACAGCAGTAAAACGAGCTAACAGACACCCTTAAAAGCAACCTCATCCTCCTCCAGCGTGTCTGGTTCTCTCTGTCACTGCACTCTGATGCTAAGGGCTCCTCAAAAAGTTCCAGCTCTCTCTCAGACAGGCTGACTAATTAGGCAGCCGTTAGAACCAGGCCAGCGCGCGGGGAGAGCAGCCGAGAGAGACACGCGGCGCAGCGAGAGAAACATGAGAAGACTGAGGGAGAGGGTCATCCACTAATAAATAGGCGACTTGCAAAGCAGCAAGTACGTCTTGGGGGAGAAAGCTCATATGAGAACCACTAAATATGCTTATTAAAGAGAGAGTCACTTAGTGTAAGAGACCGAGAGCGACGAACAAAGTGTGAGACAAAGACAGAAGTGTCAGAGGAGAAAATCTTCACGACATAAAACAGAAAGCTTGATCAATGGATGCCTCAGTCACCTCGTTAATAAAGACCAGCGCTTTTATTAGACGCAGAGCCTTGCAATATTTATACCATGAATATTTCAGAGTCCCCGGCAGGAGCCCAGATGCTTTTCTGCAGCGAAGACAGAGTCGCATCATTCCCTACTACCCAGACGGACAGAGGAAAGGAGTTAAGGTCCTTCCTCATGCTTTATTATTTCAGTGTAGGGCATGAACAAGTAATACAAATTCATTCTGAGTACGTTGCACTGTCATCGCACTAAGGCTGGGCAAATGCAACATAGGAAAGTGGAGCAACAGGAAGGGTGAAAAGGGAATGAAGGGGCGTTATGTATGATATGTTTAATATACTAGTACATGGGCAAAGAACCAATCAAAAACCTCCCCTAATTTATGGTGTTAATTAAAGGCCTGATCCAAAAGGGAGCCAAGGACAGACTTACGGTTTGAATACTGATTAGCCGTATAGTGGCAGTGTGGCAAAACCAATATCCTGTAACATAGCTGCCATTGGTTTAGGAGACTGCAAAAACGGGAGTAAAACCAACAATGAATCTGCTTAGTTCAAAGGCAGTTGAACTTAAAAGCGATCCTTAAAACAAACCAAAGAACCAGTGCTAATGCACTTTGACATGTTGCCAAAAATCATTTTTAAGGTTCAAGTAGAGGCTGAGTCAGCTCGCTGCAAGGCTCAATTATACAAGGTAAAATGCCATGGGCTCATGCTAATTTGAATTTCAAATGACTTATTTTTTTGCCTTGTGAGGGCTGTTGCTGCTAACCAATGTTTTACACGTGTTAGTTGAATCAACTTCAGTGTAAAGTGTGTAAGAACTGATTGAAATCTTGACCAAACAGACTTTTACAGTGAGCTCACTAACACTGACAGTAGCACCACTAATTAAATCCAGTGAGTGTTCGATCAGACTTGTGTTGGATAGGAAAGGTGACTATTGGTGTGAGATCTGATCTAATAAGACTAATAGAAGACATTAGAGATTTGGCATTGAAGTGACTAGTGGTCTTAATCAGACATACGAACTATTCTCACACATCATCTTTAAGCTCTGTGTCACATAGCTTCTGCTCACAGTGTTAAAGAGAGGTCCCATCTTCCTGTCAGTGTCTGCTGTGCTGGCAGAACACTGATAATTGCTGCTTGTCCTGAACCAAGGCCTTGGCGACCACTTTCGTCCTACAGAGCCTCACCCTGGGGGCTACTGGGCAGCAGAGTGGATAAGAGCACCATCAAGTCCTCCAACAAGCCTCACAGGTCACACAGGGCTGATCTTATAGGTGTTGGTCTACCAGTCTCTGCTGGAACAAGGCTTGTTAAACCTTCCTCTGCTTCATGTCCGCCTGTTTCTATAAAGACCTCCTGAGTTTGAATAATGTCTGACCTTAGAACTTAACAAGTTTCTTTTGAAGGTTTTGTCTTTGGTTGAGCAGATCTTACGGTATGATGTCCCGGATCAAACAACTGAAACAGTAGTGCTTCAATTTCCTTCAGATGAAACAACCCAGTAAATGTACTGAGGAAGTTCACTGTGTTTTTAAACACTTCTTTTAAGCACCAGGCGTGAAGTGTGTATCTTCTTCCCCTGGGTGTCACTTTCATTGTTTACAACCTAAAGAAGCTTCTGGACAGCACGACAACATGGCTCACAGCTATTCAAGTTGATCCTGTATTAATGGAGTTTTCGAGACCTATCTAACATTTAGAGACCATACAATCCTAATCTGCATTAAAAGGGCTTTCTATAATTTATCGCTATAGATGTTATCGGGTTATATTGTAATTAGGGTAAGGGTTAACCCTAACCCTAACCTTTTAAATTGCCCAGCCTACCCAGCAATCCTTTAGTTTATTATGTATGTATGTACTCTACACTGGTTAATAGATACAGTATTTAAGGTTCAGCATGTACGCCAGGTCCATCATTACCACACAGTTGAATTGTTTGTTTTTAATTCAACCATTAAGAAGTGACATTTTGGCCTTTTTTAATGTTTGATCATTTTCACGAACGTCAACAACACTTGTTTCTCCACTGGGGAAAATGCACTAAACACCAGGAAGTGTGGACAGTTCACAGGCAAGATCAGGAGACGTGCTTATATTAAATAGTTTCTTTCTTATCATTTTTATTTATTATTCCTCTTTGGAATTGTATCAAAGGAAAATGGAATACATTACTATTCCTCTGAGGATCATGCAAATATATTCAGAAGATAATGTTGAAAACCCTGAGAATTGTGACATTGACATTTAAAAGGAGATTTGTGAAATGAATGGGCAATATTGTCTCAAGTGCCATGTTTGTGTCAAAGTTAATTTGTTACTATCTTTCATTTTATTATGAAATGTAACCTCATAACTGCTGTGTACCCTGACAGGGTTGTATAAAAGGCCTTTCACTGTAGCTGAAAGATGTACAGGGGTCTTTGGAAAGCTTTATATCAACATGGCACCAGACATAACCATGGTATGCATGGCTTTGCACAACTTACTTTGGTGGCAAAGTCTATTGAGATAGGGCCAAGAACATCCACAGCAACTTGACGGATCGCTCAGCGCTGACTGAGTAATTTGACTTGGCAGCGATTTGTGGAACAGCCTGAAGGACTGTTTTCAGAGAGGGTGCTCCTTTCAGGACACTGACCTTTAGTGAGACACTCTGCAATGACACAGCAAAGTACCGTCGTTTTCTGATTTCTTCCTAGCACACAAATGCAGTCCTGTTTTCCCTTTTAGTATTTCAGTCTATGTAGAGTCCTGGGTATACATTATGCATCAGATTGTTCCATCTCTCTGTTGAAGCTTCTGCATGGTGTAATAGTCAAAGCACAGTTGCACAGTTATGCTACAAAGTAATATAGAGCGCTTGTACACATTTTAATGGCCCCTCACAGCCAGCCTGACATGTTTTTTACCTCAGGAGCTGCATAAGAAAATATGATCAAATGTTGCCTCTTTAAACAAAGTTTGGCAGCATTGTGTTTGAGATACTTGAAGAGCTTAATATAAGGTCTTAACTGTTAACCATTCATTAAAGCAGACATATTATGCTAATATTTGAGGGTTCATACTATTTTGGGATTTTACTAGCACATATTTACATATTTTAATTTGCAAAAGTTATTTTTCTCATACTGTCAGTCTAAATGTACCTACACTCTCTGTCTGAAATGCTCTTTAATCCCCTCTCCTGAAAAAGTCTGCTTTATAAGGTTTGCGAGGGAAATGCAAAGGTAGTTCTCAAACCGTGGGGAAAGATACTCAAATGCATTAGAATCAGAATCAAAAAGACTTTTGGGGAAAATTGCTTTTCCTGACAGTTTTTCGATTATAGAATGAATAACATAGAGAAGATGAGGTAAGGATGAGCAATTGAAGATAAAATAGGATATATAAACATAGGAATAAAGTAAATGTCCAATAAAAGGTCAATGTGCCTGAGACTCTGAGGAGTTGAACAGTTGGTCGCTCTGTGGTGCATCTTGGTCATTCATTGAAGGTACTCTTGTGCCTGACCACGAGTCATGGAGTAAAGACATTGTCCAAGATGTTTTGTACCTTCGCAAGCAGCCGTCAGAGGGCCAGCTTCCCCTCCACAACATCACTGGCACCTATATTAATGAGCATAATGAGCATGTGACATTACATGTTACTTGTTAGACGCTTTTCTCCAAAGCGACTTATTCAATACTGGACTATCCCCACACGAGCAGTTTGGGGTGACGTGTCTTGCCCAGGGACACAACAACATGCTGACTGCAGTGGGGCTCGAACTTGCTATCCCCCTGATTCAAAGTCCTCCTTAGTAAGAAGTAGACGTAGTAAGAAGGGGAGCCAAATCTGAATTTCTTGTCGAAAGGCAGCAAGTGTGTGTGGTGGTTGGTTTGCACTACAGATAGCTAAAAGTATGGGGACAAGCACTAACAGTTCGTTTTTTCAATGTTTTCCTGAAATGTGGACTTGGTTAGGGTTAGACTTGGACTAGGGTTAGACTAGGGTTGGACTTGGTGGTGGGGAGCAGGGAAGTGGAAACTAAACGTTTTATAATAAATGTTGCATTTACTTAGGCCTCTGTCACACTGTCCCGAAATTGACACCCGATGGACACACGATAAAGGAAATGTTCAAATTCGGCTGTGATCGTAGCAACATCGGGCCATTCGTGAGGGCATCTTAAGCCATCGTATGACCGCCGGTGGAGTTTCTCAGGCTCCGGCAGCAACTACGTGAGCGGCAACTTCGTGAGGCACTCGTGAGGGCATCTTGTCAAATCGTGTCATCTTCGTGTTATGACACGCCGATGATAACAAGATGCCCTAACGATGGCCTTACGAAGGGCAAAATTGACACATGAATTCAACACAAAAATGAACCTTCGTAAGGTCCTTCGGCAATTTTTTGCCATGCCAAAGATTTTGCCACCGCTCACGAAGTTGCTGCCGGAGCCTGAGAAACTCCACCGGCGGTTATACGATGGCTTAAGATGCCCTCACGAATGGCCGATGTTGCTACGATCAGAGCCGAATTTGAACATTTCCTTTATCGTGTCCATCTGGTTGTTTTATTGCACAACAAAATCATGTAAACATATTATGTAAATAACCCAATTTGTGTTCTGTGAAACTGAAAAGGATATAATATATTATTTTGAAGGCGAGTTGACAGGAAGTTGTTGTTGCTATGGAAACAACAACAAGACGGAGAAAACGTAATATCTTCTACATATAAAGACGGAGAAAGTAAAGAACAAAGTCTGAAGATATCAGTACAGTATCATAGTACTGTAACATAATTGTTTGTGTTACTTTCGTTGCAGTTGTATGTCTTAAATGTAATGTAAATGTTGCCTTCGTGTCTGGTTCGGGGCCATCTTCGTGCTAAATTCACAATTCAATATTCGTGTGTCCATCGGGTGTACATTTCGGGACAGTGTGACAGGGGCTTTAGCCCTGCACATGTTGGAAGAAAAAGTATTAGGAAGAATGTTGCATTGCTGCTTTGAAACTGTACTTGGATGGAAAGTGATTATTTGTGAAGTGCTGATTTTGGTATTTAATGAAATGTCAGCTAGTCAACAAATCAATGTCATTTGACCAACTCTGATATGAACGATGTGACACAGTGGTTCACAACATATATAATATCATTGATCAACACAGGAAGACATTAATATTGTTTTAAGTAGTATCATAAAACATGCCTTTAACCATGTGACTAATACAGGAAGGCGAAACGTGTGCTTACGTTAATGTACAGACAGTAAAGATGCAGAGAAAAGCACTCAACGCAAGGAAAACATCAGCAGCTATTACTACTGCAAAGTGGCACCCAACTTGTCTAGGTTAAATGATTTTAATCTAGAAAGGATTTATTATATATGTTTACTAGAGTAATGAGCCGCTTCATTAGGGATATGGGAACTGTATCTGTGCCATTTGTCACTTGATTGACAGGTAAGCCAGTCTGAGTTGTATTGTGCCATACGGGTTCATGCAGGTATGAGGGGGCCTCACCTCCTCATCTGAAGCGCTTATGCGGCGCACTATTATGCGCTTATGCGGCGCAATTAGTGTAAGCGCGCCACAGTTTGTCCGCCGTTAAGTCCACTAGCATCCCCCCGCGCACTCGCAACACAGATTGGGCAGGGGCGGCCCTAGGTAGATCTTTTGGGCTTGGTCACTTTAAAAGTAGCTCCCAAGCTGAAACAGTGTGGACTTTTGTAGATCTCTAGGTAGACCACTATTAAAAGTAAAATACAGTGCCTTGGAGGCTCTTTGAAAGCGTGTGAAGTTCCATCACATTAGTGAGGAGAGCATTTAAAAAGGGATTTGGTCTTTTGACTTTTGAAGATCTTAAGAGTAGATCTGCATCCCGCTGGAGGAGAGGCTTTAAGATGTAGTTATGCAACAGTTGGTTATTTCTTTCTAGAGACAGTAATTGTGTGTTGGGCTAAATGCTTTGCACTTACTTCCTAATGAGATGGCCCCATTAAGGTCAAACTACTTCCACGACTTCCCCAATCAGCACATTTACATATCTTTGAGCACATAAGAGAAGCACATTATTTCTGCTTTCATCCCTCTATAAAAATTAAGTTTTACTTGTCAAAGAAAGGTTCAACATAATCAGTTCAACAGTGTAAATATGTAGCGATCTCATTTAAGAAGGGTGGTTTTTCCTTAATGCGTCCTCCTTTTGTAGCTGTATTTTTAATTAACGTCAAAGAATAATACATCCCCCTATCTCCCTGTTTTGTTCTCCAGGAAGTAGGGAATGCCTTTAAGATAATCTAAAAGAGAATAGGCAGAGACACATTTCCTTATCTCGCTCGTTATGCAGAGTAACCAAAAGCATTTCGAGGCTGTGTGTTAAATGAAGCCTGGTGAGGGTCCCGCAGACAATCTGTGCCCGCTCCTTCACCTCCTCCTCATCAGCATTCACACCGTCTCCCCTCCACTCTCACTTTCACTCCCCCATTCTCTGCGGACTTCGAACGACCTGCAAGGCTGACCGCTCGCTCAGAGTGGAGTCCTCCGAGGACCAGCTGCAAGGCTCCAAGTCCACGGACATAACCGTCTCCTTAACTCAGCTGCATCTCTATCTCCTTCCCTCGCAATTTCTCTTCATTAATAAAGTCTTTCACTTCCCCCCCCCCCCCCCTCCCCCTTTTTCTCACTCACCTTTCCCTATAGACCGTTTCAGGCCTATTTAGGTATGCATCATCAAGTGCACATTTCGAGATGTCTGACAATTGATTGTTCCTCCCTCTCCTTCATCTCCTCCTTCTACTCTTTGGCTCGTATTCATATCTCTCTTACTCCTCTGCAAAAGGCAGACTCCCCCAATTGTTTTTCATTCATCGCTCTCGTTACCCAGAATCCCCTGGGGCGTGACAGTCTCTGCTTACATCTTTGACACCTCCACTGTCGTCATTCCCTGAGAATGTACCGATGTTTAAGCATGTACTTCTGTATTTGCATGAGTCAGAGAGTTAATTTTAGGGATCCATGTATTGGTGCGACTGACAATTCATTAAAGTGTACAAGCATGACACACTACCTTGTGACTGTGTGCAAAATGATGTCAGCCCAAGCTGTATGTCTATGTTTGTGCATCTGTTTAAGATTCGATGTGCAATCTCTGTTTCTGTGTTGCATCTGTGACGGAGGGGAATACATGTGTTGCCTCTTATTTGGAAGCTTCTCTCAAGACTTTAGGAGGATATTCAGTGGAAGCAAGGTGCCTTTGTGGCTGGACAAAGAGATTCCTCTATGTCTTCTGCTGTTGGAACAGGTGCAAACAGTTGACAGTCAGAGCCAAGGCATTAGCAGTAGATTACCGGAGCGTAAGATCCAAACCGTCAAGTGATTGTGCACTCACTTCCAAAATGCCCATGTCCGTTTTTATTTCATCACGTTTAGGCGGAGCGTACCTTCTTGTAATTCTCAATTTACTGGGTGGAATACATTTCCATTATCTTCAACCCTCAGCCTCTGACTCATTAAATTGCAGTGTGCAGGAGATGAAGGCACAATTAGTTATAGGAGGCAAGAAGGGAAGAAAATACAAATTGGCCATTTTGGTGAATAGCGGCCATGTGCAGACTATGGGCTTCTTTGTAATAACAATCAAGTTCATTATCATCATTGCAAAGCTTTTGTTTTGAACATCATTCCTATCGGTTATGCTATTATATTACAAAGTGATGGCATGTTGGGACACGGTGACACCAGAAACAAGCAGCCCTAAAAAGCTATATTTTAAATAACAATCAAACACCTCCAATCCATTGAAGATGATTAGCTTTGTTTGAGAAACATGGCACATTTTTATGAATGATAAAGTACCAGCAAACGTTCCTTTTTATGTTATAAACATAACATTTTAGAGCGACATCTTTAAGGTTTTTTGAATAATGTTGATCACTACTTCGCAATGGACAATAGGTGAATATTTAATTTGTATGAGTAATGAGCTGATTACTATTCTCAGTAAAGTAACATTTCTCCCCACTTTTCTCCCACATTTCTATCCAAATGTTGCAGATAATAAAATCACACATTATTGTCTTTATTGTGTCATATACACATACATATACAATTCAGTCAGACAACTCACGTGTTTCTTAATATGTTAATTATAAGCAGCATATAGATTGAGTTTGGCGTCTAGGCTCGGGCCTCATCACTCCACAGATTAACATAGAACAGTGAGTGATGATTAGATAACTATCCCCCGAGCTTAAAGGTGGAAGCTGGGGTGGTGGGGGGGCAGGCGAGCAGCAGCAACATGAAACACAGCAGCAGGAACATGAACGTAGCAATAGCAAGTGAACACAGCAGTGGCAGCATGAGCGAGGCAGAGGCAGGAAGACCTGGCAGCTTCAATAGAGCGGCATGT
The DNA here is from genome assembly GCA_902827135.1 of Harpagifer antarcticus. NCBI lineage: Eukaryota > Metazoa > Chordata > Actinopteri > Perciformes > Harpagiferidae > Harpagifer > Harpagifer antarcticus. The sequence continues at coordinate 218,517 of CADEHL010000957.1, forward strand.
TTAGGATGTGTTTGGTTGGTTGTAAGAGGGACGAGGTGCGTCAAGTGTTAATGTATCATTGGTGCTCGAGTTGACTGCCTGAACTAGCTCGCAGGCTTCGCCCCATTTATTGCCCATTTATTGCCAAGCATACATTGATATTACCCATTGATTAAACTTTAAGGAAACATTTGACAGTGAGCAAAACCTGAAATGTATGAAATAATCCGATCAACTGCAAGTACAGCAGGTCAGAGCTTTGGGAGGCAAGTCTGTAGTTAGCTGGGATGGATAATTCTGTTTGTATATCGTAAATCTTTGTTAGACTCTGCCCTGACTAATCCATCCATTAGTCCACGGTTTTCCTACCATTCTCATTCACTTACAGCAGACCCTCATGTCAGAGTTCACCTCTATTGAACGCTTTACTCTTCTAACATGCAAACCATGTTTTTGTCTGCCTGCCGGCTCTGATTCCTTCTGGATTAGATTTGTTTGCCCCTGCCTTGAATCAAGACGCTGTTAAACTAATTTTAGCCACTCTAATCTGACGTGTGTTGCTTTTAATTTGACATATCACCTATCAGAAACGTTGGACCTTTTGCCTTCCTTCTCGCAAAATTACAAAATTAGAGCCATGTATAATAAAGCAATTTCTTTTTTAAGGTATGTTCATTTCTAAAAGTTTAAAATTATACAAAAAATATATACTAATACAACATAATACATATTTCTGGCACTGGCTCAGTCAGTAGGGGCTTGGAAAAAATTGCATACTTGTATATTGGAAAAAGGACAATTATTTCATTTTGTTTTCTTTGATATGTATGTTTTTCTTGTTTATTGGTTTAAGTAATTAGGTTTTGGTGGTGGAGTGTTTGTTGTTTTTATGAGTTATGTTCCCATTATGTATAATTGTAAACAAAATGTCAAATCTGCACATTTCATAATAAAAAACAAAGAAAAAGAGCCGTATAGGGTCGTCGGTTCAAGTCCCCGAACAGACCTAAATATGGAGTGTGGAGTGCTACTTGGAGAGGTCCCAGTTCACCTCCTGGGCGCTGCCGTGGTGCCATTGAGCAAGGCACTGGACGCCATACAATAGCTACCCACTGCTCCTAGTACTCGGATGGGTTAAATGCAGAGGTCACATTTCACTGTGTGTGTTGTGTGCATGTGTGTAACAATCAAAGAGGGTTTCATCCTCCAATTCCATTCTATTTTAGACTTTTTCCAAATGCTACGGACAGTTACCTATCTTACCTGCAGGGCTTATGTGAATTTTTAACAACATTTGTGCAGGTCAAAGAAAGTTTAGAGTCACAATAAACAATGTTGCCGCGTGAACGGGTTCATACCATTTTCTATTTGAAAGTATTACTTTTGCAGAGCACACAGAGAATGAAAACAGAGAACTGAGAGTAGAGGCTTAAAGGGGAAAAGTGAAAGCCCCAGAGACCGAGGATGCAATTCAGCCCAGATCTGCAGCAGCTTGACTCCTGGGTGATGGCAATTTTTCAGAAACAGGTTACTGAGAGTGTCCAGTTTAATGGCTCAGTATGAGAAATGGAAGTGATGCAACCAGGAAAGAAAGGAATATAAATATCATACAAGGAGATCGTCCATATATTCAACTACAAACAGCTGTTGTCCTTTAGGTTTCCACCATCAGTTTCACTTAACATAATAAAATACAATGGGCTTTTGCTTTTGGTCTGTTGCCAATCATTAAAAGGGCCCTATCTATGGGGTTCTCCCCTCCCTGTAGTGTGTTCAATAGGATTTAGTGCATGTGAATGATCTGAAAAGTCTCAAATCCCAAAGTTCCCTTGTTTGTTTGCTTCCATAACAAAGTGACATCACTATGTAACACTTGCGTTTCTATTTGCTAGCACCCCAACACATGTACGTGCTAAGCGGTTGACCAATAACAGAGCCGGCCAGCTAACCAATCAGAGCAGACTGGGCTCTGGTTTCAGACAGAGGGTGAAAAGAGTGCTCCAGCACATTAGGCAGTATGAGACAAATAAAGAGCTTTTTGAACATTAAAGCATGGAGACATGTCCCAGTAGAGACACTACATACAATTATACAAATGAAAATAAGCATAATAGGGCTCCTTTAAGTTTAACTGATTTATACACAATGTTCTCACTGTAGAATATATTGACGGTAATCTTGATTAGCATCATTTTGGAGGCCGATTGATATTGGATATGGATTATTCCATATAGGGAGGCTGTGGCGCAGTGGACAAGTGCGTTGGTGTTCGGATCAGGTTCAAACCCCACTGCAGTCAGCATGTCGTTGTGTCCCTGAGACACTACACCCCAAATTGCTCCTGTGGGGATTGTCCACAGTATTGAGTATGTAAGTCGCTTTGGATAAATGCATCTAACAAGTGACATCTAATGTAATTATTCAAAATCGCTGTATGGCTACATAGTTGTAAAGAAGAGTGTAAAATATATATTTGTTTGGAAAATATTTCCCTTTGTGATACATTTCATTCTCGCTCCTTACATAATGGGAGAAATAACTCTTTGCTAAATGTAAAGATTATTAAACATTTTACAAATTATTTAAAATGACCAAAAATGTTCACTTCATTGTATGTATTTTTTTAATTATTGCCTCAACACTAAAATCATTTGTACATTATTGAGACATCTGGTCCTTCTCTGTTTTGATCAACCAAACAGTGCAATGGAATAATAATTCAATTCATAAATTCCACAATTTCCACAGATTGTATTTCAATACATTTACCCGACAGTGTTCAAAAAAGCTATCCATCACCGAGAACAATTCAGTGCTGCAGCATTGCAATTAATTATTCCAATTCAGAATGTTCATCCTTGAGTGATCAGTGCATAAAAGATACTTGCAAACCCTTCTCTGAAAGTCTCGCTGTCAGGTGTGTGTGTGTACAGAGTCTATACAAACTGTGTTACCGGTTTCTCCGAAAGAAACCTAAGTAGGACTTAGTTGTGTTAGTGTGAAATTCTGTGTTTTTTGGCAATGGCTGCCTGTGGGAAAAATGTGACGAACACAGACTTCCTCTAAAGGCAAGCTGCCATGTGTGACTGTGCGCCTCCTGCCCATTTAGCTGGACTTATCACAAACAACACTTACTCACACACCAACACAGTATCTCATCAGCTCCGGAGATACAGGCGAGGCAAGGCAAGTTTATTTATATAGCACCTTTCAACAAAAGGCAATTCAAGGTGCTTTACAAAAATGAAAGACATTCAGACAAAGGCATTTAAAAACAGTAAAAGATAATAAAAGAAACATTAAAAGAAAAAATACATGAATAAAAAGTACATGAATAAAAAGTTACAGTGCATTAAGATATGAATAGTTCACACAGAAGTTCCACTTTACTGATGAACACGGCTCAGTTTCAATTAAAATTAAATGCAGCGACAAAAAGAAAAGTCTTCAGCCTGGATTTAAAAGTAGTCAGAGTTGCAGCGGACCTGCAGGTTTCTGGGAGTTTGTTCCAGATATTTGGAGCATAATAACTGAACGCTGCTTTACCATGTTTAGTTCTGACTCTGGGGACAGAAAGCTGACCAGTCCCTGAAGACCTGAGAGATCTGGATGGTTCAGAATTTAGCAGAAGATCAGAAATGTATTTTGGGCCTAAACCATTCAGTGCTTTATAAACCAGCAGCAGTATTTTGAAATCTATTCTTTGACAAACAGGAAGCCAGTGTAAAGACTTCAGAACAGGAGTGATGTGATCCACTTTCTTAGTGTTAGTGAGGACTCGAGCAGCGGCGTTCTGAATCAGCTGCAGCTTTCTAATAGATTTTTTAGTGAGACCTGTGAAGACACCATTGCAGTAGTCCAGTCTACTGAAGATAAAAGCATGGACAAGTTTTTCCAAATCCTGCTGTGACACTAGTCTTTTAATCCTAGATATGTTCTTTAGGTGATAGTAGGCTGATTTAGTAACTGTTTTAATGTGACTGTTGAAACTCAGGTCAGAGTCCATGACTACACCTTGATTTCTGGCTATATCAGTTGTTTTGAACATTGCAGGCTGAAGCTCAGCACTAACTTTTATACGTTCTGCCTTGGCTCCAAAGACCATTACCTCAGTTTTGTCTTTGTTTAATTGGAGAAAGTTCTGACACATCCAGTCATTGATTTGTTCAATGCACTTACTCAGTGTTTTAACTGGAGAATAGTCTCCTGGTGAAATGGTTATGTAAATTTGTGTGTCATCCACATAGCTATGGGAACTTATTTTGTTGTTTTTCATTATCTGAGCCAGTGGTAGCATGTAGATGTTAAAGAGAAGAGGCCCCAAGATGGAGCCTTGAGGAACCCCACATGTCATATTTGTCAACTCAGATTTGTATTTACCTATAGAATCAAAGTTGTTTCTGTCCTTTAAGTAGGATTCAAACCAATTTAGAACTGTTTCCGAAGGTCCCATCCAGTTTTCTAGTCGGTCTAGTAATATGCTGTGGTCAACAGTGTCAAACGCAGCACTGAGATCTAATAATACTAACACTGAAGTTCTGCCACTGTCTGTGTTTAAGTGGATGTCATTAAAGACCTTTACAAGAGCAGTCTCAGTGCTGTGGTTTGGACGAAAGCCTGACTGGAACACATATAAACAGCTATTTAAATGCAAGAAATTACTCAACTGTTGAAAAACAACTTTTTCAATGATTTTACCTAGAAATGGCAGGTTTGATATGGGCCTGTAATTGTTCATTACTGAAGCGTCTAGATTATGCTTTTTTTTAAAGAGCGGTTTAATGACTGCAGTTTTCAGGGCCTGTGGAAAAACACCTGAGTGAAGAGACTTGTTTACTATATGAAGTAGATCTGAGGCCATGCAAGGAAAAACATTTTGAAAAACCCTGTTGGAATAATATCAAGGCAGCAGGAGGAGGATTTCAGAAGTTGTATAATGTCCTCTAGGTTTTTATCATTAATCTGATGGAATTGTGTCATGGTGTTTGAGTTGATATTAGGTGGACACAGAGACAAAACATTTGCTGTACCTGATGCAGAGGCACTGACTGCGTGTCTGATTTTCTGAATTTTGTCAGTAAAGAAGGAGGCAAACTCATTGCACGCCCTGGTGGATAGAAATTCAGAGGCTACTGACACTGGCTACTGACACTGGGGGTTAGTTAGTCTGTCGACGGTAGCGAACAAGGCACGTGCGGAGCAAACAAAACATTAATAATGTACGTCTCGGGAAACCAAATAAAAATAGGTTTGGCATTCCAATAGTCAGATAATGAGGTATTTGGTTTGAAAATATACAATTCAACAATACATAAAAAACACAACATTTCAAATTGGATTAATGTATTTACAATTTTCCATTGGTCAAAGTCCTCTCGCATTTCTACATTCTCGTTTATTACTTTGTCTTAGTATTGCAAACCTATGGGATACCACAGGGCTCAGTTCTTGGACCCGGTTACCATATGCTACCACCATTTTCAATTTCAGCAGTATAGTTGTATTTTTTATATTGACGAGACTCTGCTATAGTGTATATCTGTCAAAGCTCAAGATGAACAGATACAGATTATCTTTACATGAGTAAATGTGGACCATTTCCCTTTAACTTCTTCTTTCTTTAACTTTGTGAATAATAAATAACACCCTGCACAGTCAAAGATGTCATATAACCAAAAATGTACCTACAATATTACTGATTGTTTTCTAAAAGGTGCCATGATGACTTTGTGTTTAGGAGCTCTCTCTACTCAAAGTTCTCCTACATCTTCTCTTTTCTGGCACTGGTATGGTCATCAAGGAAATAACTTCTTTACATTAGGTGCATCTCACTTCGGTTAAATGGATTTGTTTCCCTGCGACTAGTCCCTCCCACCAGGGAAGCACGGAGAGATGCAAGGAAACCACGAGAAGCAGGGAAATTAGCTTTAGGAGCAATGGACGTTGTTTCCGCCGGAGCGTCAAGTGAAGCAACGTCCGTTTTTGTCTGTATGCCTCCAGTACCAACTCATACGCTCGAAGGAACGTGGCTTTCACAACATCATAATCAAGGCTCTCCTCAATAGTCAGGGCATTGCAGACTTCCTGAGCTTTTCCCACCAATTTACACTGCAATAACAGAGGCCACACTCTCTTTGGCCACCGCAACATAGCTGCCTCTGGCTTCCCTTCGCATGGCCCTGACTAATCACAGGTTGGCAGGGGCATGACGTGAGCCTTGTCTGATTGGTCAATCCCTCCATTTTTTTCACCAAGGGAAGCCAATTTCGGCTGGCCTCCTCTCACAACAGAGAGTGCAATCTACTGTTTCACCATAACATCTAGAGGAGTGCTGTTTCACTCTTTGTAAAATACTCAATGAGAATGGGGGAGAGATCGGCCGGCAGAATAATTACCGAAACTAAACGAAGTGTTTTTATTTATTTATTAAAATGATAACTACAATCCGAAAAAACAGGGGAAGCCTGGCTCCCCTTGGCCTCCAGGAGAAAACGCCACTGCCCTGCTCGACTAGTTTTGTACACAAGAGTTCTTTTAACTCTTGTTTTTTTAGTTGTTGTAGGCACAAACACCTCATAACATTTTGCAATTAACAAAAACTCTGCTTTTGTGCAGCCATCTCACAATGGAAGGTTCTGTAGTGAACCACTCTAATTGATCTTCCATTGTACATTTCAAACAGAAAAACCGTCAACCAGAGATCCAGAATGTACAAGAAGAAAATAGATAGCAATGCTTACCCGACACGACGAAAAGAACGGAAGGACCGGACGGACGAGCCCCCAATTATGTTACGCCCAGGCCTAGGGGAACCTACAGTAGGCGCAGCACAAAGTTGCACTCTCCCCACTTTTCCCACTCCCAAGAACATGGACGCCAAGGCAGAGAAAACGTTTGGTAATTTAATTACCAAATCAGAATCACAAAAACATGCTGAAAGTCTGTGTACAAAAATAACAAACAGGAGTAACAAAACCACAAAACGAACTAACCATTAACACAAAAATCTTACCTAACAAATGATAAAAATAAACGTACAGGCTTCTTACCTACTCTAAACAGGAGAAAACGAATTAACCAAAGAAAAGGGTTTTGCACTCCTGAGTAAAATAACTTGTGTCTACAAAGACAGGTTAAACAGCTTTTCTTCCACCGTCTCACAGCAGAAGAGAAGGACTGTTATACGGTAAAATGTCAGTACACAGCACAACAGGACAAAGATCTCAACACGCGCAGAGTTGGCAGTAGGAGAAATTGAGTCAGAGAGAGCGGCCGAGGAACTGCACGGCTTCAGCTTAAAATGCTCCCGTCTCCTCAGGTGGACCAATCAGCCTGACGAGGGTAGCTAATAAGCTAACAGGCACCACCTGCTTGCTTGCTCACACACACACACACACACACACACACACACACACACACACACACACACACACACACACACACACACACACACACACACATACACACACACACACCCACACACACACCCACACCCACACCCACACACTCACAGACACAGAAGGAGAGAAACATATACACACAAATGACCGAACGACCCAGGGTCGTAACATAATCAAGTGAAATTATAAGAAAAGCAGAAAATAGAATGATGTAAATAGCTTTTTAACTGTTGGGGTAAGCATATAATCACAATCAAATGTATGTCTTTGTATCATAAACTCGCCCTTCAGTCTCGCTAATGTGTGCTGCGAGAGTGTTAACCATCTGCCGTCTTCTTCCGTCACAGTGCCGCGGCTTCTTCATATTCTTCAAGTGCTGTTGTCCCTCCTGGTTTTCTGTGAAGGATCTATCTTGTATCAGCTAAACAGATCATGACAACACTGAATTAAAGTGTCACTCGTCACAATGTTTATGTCTAACAAGGCCGAACAGTGTGGCCTGTGTTGGGCTGGATATGTCTATCAAAAGCCAAAGGTTGTTTCTTGAACTTACCAGAGATACATGAGAATAAATTGATTCTGCATGGAAAAAACACACGAAAATATGTCCTTCTTCTTCTATGTTTAGACATCTACTTAACACCAGGATGGAACAGTGGATAAGGATTAAGTTGAGGGATGATACGATGAAGTACAAATATATAACATCATTAGCAGCAAAGTTGTGGATCAAATCTTTAATTGAACAAGGAGCCATGCCATATGTGAAGGGATAGTTTGCAGCAAGGTGGTCGTTAAATAATAAAGAACAACTACAGGGGGATCAGGATCCGGATGGTTTTCTATTTTCATTACTGACAGACTTGCTGCACATTATCCCGCTTATTACCTGGTATCATACTGTAACGACATGACCCACAATATTGATTAAAACAAGTTTATTTTATTTGATAATTATCGTATTGCTTCCCCTAAGAAGAAAGTAGTCCGTTCTACCTTTTTATATCATTAAATCTGACAAGACCGTAACCAGTTCTATCACCAAAAGAAAAAGGTTGCTCGGTCTAATTACCAACATATTGTAATTTATTGTTTGTTCGACTGTTATTACACCCGCAGGATTGTCCCTCACTTTGTCAATTATGCCTCTGTTAAGAAACATCCCTTCTGTTATTGTTTAAGAACTTGAAGCACATCTGAAAAAAGAGGAGAAAGGGAGGGCTTCTATGTATACTGTTGTTATATTGGAAATGTCTACCACTCCCTGTAACTGCAAGTATATTTCATGTCCTCAACTGTCTTCTAAATAAAGAATTGAAAAATAAGACAAGTAGGTGATAGTCATTAGCATACAGGGTTCAGAGATTGTAGGACACGATAGCATGACGCTGCTAACCCCATGTGAGCGAGGCATTCAGGTGTGCAGTAATACTGAACAATTTAAGCTTGTCAGGCTTTTAATGAAATGTATCAATCACCTCTCACACCTCTCAAAGTAAGCCACACTTAACTTCACTATTTGAGGGATTCTGTACCAGGGTTCAAGCTCGTTACATGTCCACCTCTAACACGGGCAGTTAGCTTTGTAATGACGAAAAGCCGTGTAGGCGAGATAAAGAGACATGTCGGAGTCATAGTGCGAGGCTGGACTATTTCCCAGAAGCAGCATGTACTAGCGCAGAGCCCATGTATGTTGAATTTGCAGTATAGCATAAACACGTTGAACTGTAAGCTTTATGTTTGAAGTAAGCAAAGACATCAACAGAATATTTTATACGAGTAAAACTGTGGAAAAGTTGATCTTGTCAGCTTGCTATATAGAAACTTATATCTTGGCACTGAAACTAGGCTGCATATTTACTGAAGTGAATGTCAAATGCAGATCAGGAAAGGCTGGTCAAACAGAATCTGACACTTCACGCCTACTTGATGCTGAATTTGAATGCCTCCTTCAGACAGGTGCTATCGAGCTCTGCTACCCACCAAATACTTATTTAAAAAGATTTGATGATTGATTTTGCATTCTTTGCTTCTTCTACCTACGTGTTTTAGTACCTCATGATGTAGGTGTGTGTGCCTACTTCATTATTTGTTATTGTATCGAGTCTCAAGCACCTTTGATTTCTACAGAACTTAGCATTTTCATGAGGATTTTTGGCCACAAAAAAATATATCTTTTACTCTTGTTAAACTTCTTGGTTTGAGTCCTCTTTTCTAGCTTATCATTTCAAGAGTGACTTTATGGAATATGTATGTAATAAACACATGCCTTCCTTTCTTCATAAACTCCTAATTATTGCTGCATTTTATTTTAGCCCCAAGTCAAAACAGGTTCAGCAGTAGCATTCTTAAACCAAATCAGAGGTGACATGTAGCCCTTGTTTTAACTTCTCCGCACTGGTTGTCTTTTCAATTTAGAATAACCCCTAAGATTCATTTAATCACCTTCAAGTTCCTAATATAACATGGCATATGTCTTATATAATGCACTTGTCAAGTCCTTACTCCATGACTGTGTGTCTCAGATCACCCAACCATCCATAATTTCAAACTTGTGTCAGCCCAACCCGTACAGCTGTGTCTTTAAAATTGGTCTTTGAACATATCTGTCTCCCTGGATTTTGCTAGTTAGAAAGTTAAAAAGTTCTTATTACTACAATGATATGTCTTCAAGCCTGCCATCATAGTTTAGCTTCCTGTCTTTATCAAGTCCTGTTTTAATTGCTGTTTTTATCACACTGACATGATGAGTCTATTTTCGTTTATTAAGCCTTCAACACATTGTTTTCGCTGACAACTCTCACCAACACATAAGTTCTTGTTGACATCGCTCTCACAAACACACCAGCAAGTTTTGAAGCCAGTTGCAAATCAATGCTTTTGGATTGCTAATGCATGACTTTCTGAGGGTTTATACACAGAACAGAAGTACAAGTGTTGTTTCTTCTAGACCAGGGGTGTCACAGTGGCGTCCGGCCCATAGGGGCGCTAGGGGCGCCACCCCACCTCTTCCCACATACAAAAAAAAATATTAAAAAATATATAAAATAAAAAAAAAATATTTAAAAAAAATATATATTTAATATTTTTATTTTTAATGAACAAGGTAAATATCATACAATTGGTATCAGTAAAATGTATAATCTACGATAAAATCTCGTTTAAAATTGTGTTAGATGTCTAAAGTTACTGATAAGTCACATGTTTCCTGCCTGGCCTTGCCCGTGGCATTATTTTATCATTACCGGGCGCCGTGCAAGGAGCCCCCGAGCCAAACAGCAGCAACCAGCACGTTGCAAAAGTCTCAATAGTAAACTGTGCCGTCGAAACATAATTTCAGCCAATCAGCGCCGTCAAATATTTTGGTCACGAGGGCGCTCACGTTGTCGCTAGGGCTGTGCATCTTCACTGGTCTGACGATTCGATTTGATTACGATTATCCTGTCAACGATTCGATTCAATTCGATATCCCGATGCATCACGATTCATACCAATGCGTTGCATCCTCAATTTTCTATATTACTGCACATGGCTTATTTTTCATCAATGCATACATGCAGTAAATACATAAGAACTCTCTTTTTATTATTTAGAAAGTGCTTCAGAAATCAATAACATAAATGTCTTGACATTAATTTATAAACCAAAATGAATGAATTGTATAGGTCTAGCCTCCCTATATCTGTGTGTGAAGTTGTTCCATCCTCACAAACAAAAAAATAATGCTTCTGCAGTCTAGCTGCAGCTTCTAGCAACGACCTTCTGTTAAAGAAAGGACACTGAATGTCCTGAATGTGGCATCACACACAGGACTTGAGTCTGAACACATGCAGACAACAGGAGTATTTACAATAGCATATACAAACAAAAATACTGCATGTGGGTGCACACTTACATTCTCTGTCTTACTGTTACATAAATACCATGAATGTATGAGATTAAGTTAGCTTCATTATTTCTCAGTGATTAATCTGAGGTCACTATCAGCCTGTCACTCAGGAACAGAGGGGACGGTGATCGCGGGAGCTTTTTTCCTCCTGCCTTCACAAACTTTACACACTCATATATCGTCTGCAAATTGCTAGAGGACATTCATACTTTGCAATCCAAGACTTAATTAAATCCACCAAAAACCTGACATGATTGTAAGGCGATTATTTTTGAAAAACATAAATCCCTGTGTCGCAGCGACACGAAGTGATTCAGAGCGGGTCCTTCTGCTGTTGGTTCTGGACTGGTGGTGTTGTGTTGGTGGATAAAGCAGACTGCTCCGTGTTTGGTGTTGCTGTGCCGCTGTCACGTCTGTTCCCTGATCTCTGCGTCACCGACAGATTTGATATTAAAGTGACAGAAAAAAAAAACGTTATAGTAAAGCCGCGGCCGGAAAATCAGGAAGAAACGTTACTACGCTATAACCGATTATCTTCCGTCACTGCATCGATACCGAATCGTCCACGTCCGCATCGCAATGCATCGTAGAAACGATTATTTTCAACACCCCAAGTTGGCGCCCACGTTGCTTACCTGCGTTGACGTGAGTTGTTTTTTAGACTTGTGAGTGACCAAGGTGACGTTGGATGAGAATGGCTTCGTGTGCAGGTGGAGTCGCCGGACCTCGGTTCGCACCCAATTCTGTGCAAGAGCTAATCTCCAATCCTTTCGAAAGGAGAAGTTTGGGAGATAAACTGGTGCTTAAAGACCTTGGACCGGACCAACCCGATTTGTATATATCGCAGCAAGCTCGTGAAAAAGACAAAACGTATCAACGAGGCTTCTCACGTAGCTGGTACATCAGAAAGGTATGGCTAGCTGGATGCAAACAGGTAAATGCTGTCTTTTGTTTCCCATGCTTGCTCTTCAAACAGCCGGGGACAGATACCATCTGTTCAGAAACTAGACAAAAGTTAAACAAGTACAAACCACGGACTGTCTGTGTCATGGAGAATAAAGTCGCTGGTTTATTTATGTCTGTATAGGCCGTTGTTGTGAGTGTGGACGGTCGGAGCATAACGTTAGCTTAGCCAAGCTCCATTTAGAAAATACGCATTTTAAAAGGTTTCTCGCCTGCCGTCTGTCTGCAGACTTGTCAAAGCATTAATTCATGGTTCTCACTAACCAGTATCAGTATGTTGTTACTTCGGCATCATTTTGAAACGTGTATTACAATTAAATCACGGTAAAATATGTTCATCTTGTTGTAGTTGTAGCCCCCTTGCCAGCGATTCTCTCTCTAGTTTAGCATACTCAGCCCGACTCAGCCTGGTTGTTCCTGGCCCTAGAACCACGATTTTATGAGGCCAGAAAAACTGTGAATTAGGACCCGCTAGCCGGTACTAGGCCAAGTGGAAACGCAATCAAAAACGGACGCCGCACGGCTCGGCACCCTTAAAGCGAGTTCCGCGCTGCACTGGAAACGCGCATCACATCACCATCACCAGAAGTCCTAATTTAAGGGGTCATTTCTCCCAAAAAAAAATTGTTTTACTCACTATATCAACAGCCCCACCAAAAATATTTTCCACTGGGTGTCAAACTCAAGGCCCGCAACTTCATTTTATGTGGCCCCACAAGAGCTCTGAAAGAATATAATATGTTTATTATACGGTTACATCGCGATTTACAGAAGCACGTTGCCCATAAACTACATGTCCCACAATGCATCTCAAATTCGACATTTTTTCTCAGAATTTGCCTTTTATTCTTCAAAATATGCCTTTTTTCTTAGAATTTCCCATTTTCTCAGAATTTGACTTTTTTGTTGTGACTTTTTTTTCTTCGAAATGTCACTTTGTTTTTCAAAATGTCACTTTGTTTTTCAAAATGTCACTTCTTATTTTTTTACTTATTTTTTTTTTTTTTAAATCATTTTGTGACATTCTCACTGAAGAGACTTGCAATTACTTGCCCTAGACTTCTGCTTTCAGACGTAGTTAATTATGAAGTTATTACCTTATCCGATAATCATCCAATGCAGAGGCAATCATGTTATATAATGCATTATTTAATATATATTAAATATTTATATATGTATTTTGATATAGTCTTAAAGTTACAACCGGCCCTTTGAGTGCAACCATAATTCCTACGTGGCCCGTGATGAAATTGAGTTAGACACCCCTGGTCAACAATATTAAGGCAGCCTTGAGAAATTAAAAACCCAACAAGAACCCAGCAAAATGCATTTTAATGATATGACATGAACAATGTGAGTTCCTTCAGTGCTTCCCATACAACCAGAATGGTATTGATGAATTATGCAAGACCTCGAAGGCAGTCACTGGACTGGAAATCTCTTCTTGTGCTGAAAAATGTTCCTAAAATAAGAGCCCTGCTTATTCAGGTGCAACTTTAACAATAAATTAGAGCATTGATTAAATGTTAAAACTATTTCCTAAGCTGGGATGATCAATCACATGCACCGATTAATGGCCAAAAACCCAGATTTCCATGAAGGTGCATTCACACCTAATAGTCCGTTTTTTGGTGCGCACCAGACCACAGTTTGTTACATTGTTTCCTTTTTCAGAAGGTTCGGTTTGCGTTCACACGGGCAAAACTCAAACGGACTATAAACTTTAAACACAAGTCATGTGCACGGAAATGCTGTTCAACCATTGGTCAGACATTAAGGGGGTAAAAACTCAAATCCCGGCAATTTCTACCGGAGCCTCCGCCATGGAGCATCGGCACTTTCAGCAGGTTATTCTCATGCTGCTGTTAATCTGGAGATCAACAGACACTAGCGGCCCGCGCATATGATTATTTACATTTTTAAAAAACATTATAACACATATAATGAGAGACGTTCTGACGACAGGTGTTCTTACTTTTATGTAGCTGACGGAGAATTTTTACTTTACACAACACTGTTCAACACTTCATTCTGCTTCACTCTTTAACTAAACAACTGCGGATGTCTTGAAAGACTCTTTCGCTAAACATTTGGAAGACATCCGCGTTCTTGTGACACGTAAATACTAAGTTTCCTATGTTTTGGTGCGGACTGCGTTCACACCAGCAATTAACCGCTCCAGAGTTCACAAGCAAGCGCTCCGAGACCACCTATTCAACCTATTCAGTTTCAGTTTCTATTCAGTTATTCGGACCTATTCAGTCCGGTTGTTTAGTTCACTTAAGAGGTCTCGGATTGTGTTCACATGGACCCAAATTAACCGCACCAAGCGGCTAACCGCATCAGGGTTCGATTCAACCGGACTATACAAGGCAGGTGTGAACGCAACTGTCCGCTACAAGGAGTCTGAACAGATTCACTTGATTTTAAGTTATATTTCTGATATTTGATAATGATGAAGACATCTGATAGCACACATGGGGTACTGCAATGTACACTTTAAAAACATGGCACCTACACATAACACATTTCTCAAACAGCATCCTGCAATCCTGAATTCTCTGAGGAATAGACAACATAACTTAACTGCTTGGTGGTTTATTCATGGTAACTGTTAGTTTACTTGAAAGGCACTCAGAGATCTCAAGGCCAATAATGCATTCATGTGATCCTCAGATAGTCCCATTTCCAGAGTCGGAAAATAGTTTTTCTGACTTTGGTGTATTAATTCTCTGAAATCTATGTGCTACAAGAAACAAGTCGTCATATTTTGGTATTTAATCAACAGTCTGAGTGGCCGTTCACAGGGATTTTCCCAGCGAGGAGCACATTTCCGAAAAATTTGAACAAGCCCTATCTTGCATTGTCGGAACAATAGCGGAAATGGTTCCTGTTTTAACACTGCTCAAAAAATATGATGAGCTTTTCTTAAAAAGCTTTACTGTTCTCATGTTGAGCGATTTACATTCACTGGAATTTCTTTTAGACGGATGTATGAAGAGACAGTATTTAGCAGAAAACAGTGCAAACGTGTAGCCGAAGCTAATTGGAATGACACTCAATCAGAAGGTACTTTGCCCTTAGATATTAGATAGGTATTTTTTAAAAAGGGACATTTTGAGCTGCTGAAGACGCTAGATAAAAAGTCACGGATCACTAAAGTTAGTAGGGTATCATGTGAATCACAACTTTCTGTATCAAATGATGTGCCAATTCATCCAGGAGAAGTTGGAATATTTCACAGGGTAAGTGAAAACTCTGCTGATGGAGCCAGATGAAAAGTCAGGGGATTCGAAAAACGAATTTCCAGTGGGAAACATGAATGTACATACAACATTTTATGGCGAACTATCTAATTTGGTGGACCGACTGACAGTCTGAAATTGCTGTCACATGAGTCAGGGCTTCAAATTAGATTTTAAAACCTAATAATAAATGTCAATCTTGTGACATTTCATCGCATTTCTAGAATATTATCATTTAAAGTGACACTTCTTTATTTCCAGTGTCACTTTATTCAGTGTTAGATTTCTCCCTCCCTTCTTTCTCTCTGGTATTTTTTCCTCATCCCTCCATTTTATACTTAATCTTCCCTACACAGGAATTAATTGATTATTTCTCTAAACAAACAAACAGACCAATTAATCTGCACCCGGCCAGGATTTGGCACACAGCTCCATTAGACGCCCAGGAAAGGAGCCCCGGGACCTTGCAGAAATATAATAACGGCCAAAGATAATACCAGCCGGGCCCGGACAGAGACGTGCTGTTCCGCTGTTATTACCCCTCCAAAATAAGACCAAGGTGGTTTTTTGTCCCTGCGAAGAGAAGAAGAGGGTTATAATGATGGAAAGGACACAGAAGACGCTGTTAAATAGACCCTCCAGAAAATCCTTGAAACATGCAGGGTTTTCATGTGATTTTATGCGGTGAAATTGCGGGAAGTTGCGAAATATGCTAAATATGTGTAAAGAATTTTTTTTTAAATATTGATCTGTCTTATTTATTCTCTCTCACACACTACCTGCCATCAACGTTAAACCCACTATTCAATTAAACACATTCAATGTTTATTTATTGTAAAAGCAATTGGGCTATTTTAATCACAATCTCTCTCACACACACACACACACACACACACACACACACACACACACACACACACACACACACACACACACTTCTCCGCCTCATTCTGTTTTCATTTACTCGTTCGTTATCTGACCAGCTTCAATCTTGTAGGCGACTCACTTCGTTTCTTGTAGCCCTCAAAAGGGGTTTGGAGGTCGATGCCTCGGTGAACGTGAGTTGTTTGGCTTTCTTGTCCGCAGCAGCAGAAAGCATTTTCGAATGTTTGAATGAATCAAAGTGGGTCGTCACCGTCGATGTTCTCTTATGCTCCAACACACAGTTGCAAGGGGTGCAGAATAGTTTCCCCCCACTTTCGTGCAAGACATCGGGGTACTGCTTTGCCCGGTCTTTAGCAGAAATGTTTGTCGGTAGATGAGATGGATTTGATGTTTTCATCTTGGTGTTTTCTCTCTCGTGTGAGCTCCACACGTTCACTCTACGGTGTTGTTTACCTTCTGTGATGCGCGAGCTGATGACGTCATCATCATCACTACTTCACGTCAAGACGAGTTCACTTTTTTTAAATCGCATAATCGCGTTTTTCTGGAGGGTCTAGCTAAAGAAGTGATGGAGTCATGTTGCTTCTTCATCCTCATCCTCCCACTCACAGTTTCCAGAACAGAGCATGTTGTGCTGAGAAGTGACGCTTCAAACTTGATCTTGACTGATGCGACGGGATAAAAGCGGTGTTACTTTACGAACATGAACACAAGACATGTCTCAGTTGATATCCTTATTAATACCGTGAAATTCACTGGGTTTCCTCTTGCCTGCCGTTTACTCCCTCTTCTCCAACTTCGACACCACCATTTTTCATTTCTACTCGACCATTCTTTCGCATTTCCTCGTCTTTTCGTCGCCGTCATCAATCTAGCTTGTGTTATTCCCTCACCTCATCATCTCCTCTTCTTCCATTACGGTACGTCATCCTCCTCTTCTCCATCAATCCTACTTAATCATTCCTCTTACATTTCCTTTTCCCTTGTCTTCTCATCTCCCATCACCACCATTGACCCGTGGCTGCGTTCCTGGCCTTCATCATCCTCATCAGGAAGCTCATCATCTCCCCTACCGTCCCAAAGGCGCTGCAGTATTTGTATGTGTTGGATGTACTGTACTCTATAAAAGCTGTATGCTAATGTGGCGAGCTGCCGAGCATTACGCCGAGTGGACCAATTTCAGGAGTGCATGGCCACGTTTTATTACAGCTCATAATCCCAAGGTCAGCTGCACAAGATGAAGAGGGAGGAGCGTCCCGCGCAGCGTCCAATCGTTTATCACCCGTCCGCCTCTCCTTCCTGTTTCCCCTCTCATGTGCATTCATACGGTGCTCCACCTAAACCGTAATTTATGTCTTCTTCTTTTATTATCTTCCCAGCTGCTTTTCATTTCTTTATATCGTCGTATATTTCTATCCAGTGGAGGAAAGTATATTCACTCAAGTACTGTACTTAAGTACAATGTTGAGGCACTTTTACTTTACTTGAATATTAATTGGTATACTACTTCTACTGCAACCACTACTATTTTAGAAATACTTATGGTTATTTTACTAATATATTTAGACTGTAAGTGTAAATCTGCACATTGACATTGAATTGTATCTCATTGCACTGTCATCGCTACTACCTCTGCTTTTACCACTCTTATTTATTTATTGTATTTTTTTACTGCAGTGAGAGTTGCCAAAGACATTTCGTTGTACTTTGTATGATGACAATAAAGATATATTATATTCTTGTACTTCGTTAAACACCTGAACTTTTGAAAGAACATCCATAATATTAATCTCTTTGCAACTTACAAATAATGTATCTATTATAAAACGGACAAGTCAAATCAAGCAATCTGATTGGTTCTTAGCCGTGATATAATGAGCATATAGAATTGTAGTTACTTTTCACAACAAGTCAGTATCCCTCCGCATCTGAGAAAAGCTACAACCGTTACAACTGTTACATTACGTCCATTAGGAAACTAACTAACTAACAAAGCCTAAGATAATGTGCAGTAAGGACTTATTGACCGTTGTTAAGGACGCTCACATCTGCAGAAAGAAGTCCGGTCGATTTAACTGTATACAGTTGGGCTGAAACTGGACAAGAAAACAACAGCTTCGCGTCGGGCCGAACCACGCCCCTTAGCTGTGATATAATGAGCATATACCACGGCCTGTCGTGAGCTATTGCTTAAATATATCATATTCCAATTACTTGTATATAGACTCTCCTTGCACTATTTCTATTCTATTTTATTTGTATTACTTTTATTTTAACTATTTGTATCTGTTTTATTGTGTTGCACTGCTGGAGGAGCCTGTGACCTAAGAGTTTCATTGATATATCTACACTGTAGCTATGTACACATGACAATAAAAGCCTTGAATCCTTCTTCTACCCCACTACAATTCAGAGGTAAATGGTGTACTTTTACACAACATTTATTTAATATCTTTTGTTACTTTGCAGATAAAGTCCTGTGTCCAATCGTGTGTAGGTGTATACATTCTTCAAATAAAACAAAGGATGTTCAGGTTAAATCACAGCGTATGATTTCCCCCTTTGATTTCCCATTACAGTCTCTATCTCCATTCACACCTTAACAGTTACCTCCTCCCTCCTACTCCCTGTCTCCTCCTGTGATATATCTATGTAGGGCATCCAAACATCTTCCATCTTTGTCTCCCAATTTGTTTGTCTCCTCTCTCCTAATTCACCCCATTCTTCTTTCCTCTGTCTGTCTGTCTGTTATTATGTTCCTCTGTCTCTGCAGGAGGCAGTTAGTGCAGCCACATCACAAGCTGAAGCAACACACCGTGTGGTTTTACACCAGAACCACTGTGTGTGTGTGTGTGTGTGTGTGTGTGTGTGTGTGTGTGTGTGTGTGTGTGTGTGTGTGTGTGTGTGTGTGTGTGTGTGAGAGGGAGTTTCTTTCTTGTTGGTCACATAAGAGGGTAGGGGAGTCCTCAGAAGTGGGATTGGGAAAGATTGAGCCTCATCTCATGTGCATACATACTTTTGAAAGGGATTACACATGTGAGTGGAACAAGGCGTGTCTGTGTGTTTGAGTACGTGGGAAAAAATATTTTTTTGTGACCGCTTTACTGTAAAGAATATGTGGTGTGTTTGTGCCTGTAATATCGTCGACCTACCCATGTTCAAAAGTGAAACTGCGAAAGCTTGACACAGAATGTGAGAGGGTGAGAGAAACAGAAAGAACGACTCAAGAATTCTACGGAGAGGGTGAAAGAAGTGACACGTCGGTTGGCCAAGTGCCATGTCTTTTTTCAGGGGGTCGTTTGGAAGCTCATCTCCTAAATGGGAGCTTCGATTCTTCACCTCCAGCCGTCTTGTAATTATTATTATTGTCACGGCTAAAGCTCAGGCATAATAGCTTGTAGCCTCTGCTGCTAAATGACTTTACACAGGGTGAGAACATTTCCTGGTTCAACCCCCACGGCCGCTTCACCTTCATTCTGGTCCTCCTTTCAGACCCGCCCACGCAAAGTAAAGTGTGAAAATACTGTGTATGGGCAAAGGCATAGTGTTTTTAGAAAGTTGCACAAAGATCTTGGTCCATGTCGAAGCCTAAACAATAGAGAAAGGTCCAAAATGGCCCAATTTGGCTGGCAAACATAAAAATGAAGCATCTGCCTGCATTAAGCCTCAGCATGAGAGAAAGTTCCTCCTGGCGAAATCCACTCTGACCAAATCAACAGATTCTCCTCTGCATTATCATTATCACCATTTGCCT
The DNA here is from genome assembly GCA_902827135.1 of Harpagifer antarcticus. Taxonomy (NCBI): domain Eukaryota; kingdom Metazoa; phylum Chordata; class Actinopteri; order Perciformes; family Harpagiferidae; genus Harpagifer; species Harpagifer antarcticus. The sequence continues at coordinate 238,632 of CADEHL010000957.1, forward strand.
TTTTAATCTCTGTTCCTCCATCACAATTTAGTTGTTCTCATTTATATTTAAACTACCTTTTTCAAGTTAATGGCTTTACTACTAAGCATGCGTAAAATAGCAATTTGATCTGTATTTTACATTCACAGTCAATGCAAGCAGATTTGAATTGATCCAGCCTAGAGAAACTTTTGAAAAGTTTCGTGGAGAGAAAAATAGCGTTAAGTGGACTTTCAGACCAGAAATGGCCCAGTTTTGGTTGAGAGCATCAAATACGGACAGAAGTTACGGACCCGGGACTTTGAAGGCTTATAAAAGATATTTAGAAATCAGTAAGTAAGTTATTACTATGAAAATTATTGGAACCAATCAGCTATTGGTCTGACGATGACATTTCTGAAGGCAAGAGGCGATATTTGAGAGTCCCTGTGTAGCCTTTATTTCCCCGTGCCATTCACTTGTTTATAGTCCGATTAGTTATTCGAGACGCAACGTTTAAGCGATTAAAACCTCAATTATCAGTATACGATTACTTTCATTTTCCAAGATTGAATTACGGCCACTACGATACTCCTCTGTTGGTCTTCACACAGACTGTTCAGCTGCATACTTCCAAAACTCCCACTCGAACGAGATCAGTCAGTAATATTCGGACTACAAATAACAGACCACTCCCAATCCCCAATATGTCGTCTCATTGCCTACAGACTTATGGTTTTACCCACACGTTTGCTGTGTTAAAAATACAGCAAAGATATTTACCAACCCCAGACAGTGACCTCATAACTTGATTGGGCCCCGCTAAAAACATTTGAAACAGTGTCAAAAGGCCACATTTGGGAAGAAGGATGCATTCAATTCACCTTTCTGTGCTGGCATTCACCCTCAGTCAGGGGCCAATCAACGAGGCCTGGCCAGACAAGCCATCTGAAGTGAAGGATTCTGGGAAAGGGTCACCCACTCGCTGTGAAACGGAAGAGCTTTGCTGTTCTGATCAACAACACCGCAGGAGATACACTCACCAGCTCTTACTCTGACCCTGCACACATAGCCCTAAAACATCATCTTCTCACAAACACATACACTTCAAACACTTGCAGCCTAACTAATGCAGCTCTCAGATCAAGACTCCCCCTCCCATGTGAAACCACCCCTGGCGATGCCCAGTCTTGTTATCCCTCCATGTACCATAACCCTGTCCTCCTCCTCCTCCTCCTCCTCCTCCTCCTCCTCCTCCTCCTCCTCCTCCTCCTCCTCCTCCTCCTCCTCCTCCTCCTCCTCTTTTCCAGCAGCCCCTCAGAGATTGGAGCTCTCGTTTGATGGCACAGCGAAGGACCACACTACCGGAGCACCGGGGCTCATACCGATGAAGCGGGTCTATCTAGGCCACGGAGCACACACTCTCATCAAGTGCTCTCTAATTAGAATCCTCAGATACCATGGGTTTCCAGGCAAAGGGGAGAGAGGAAAGCCTTCTATAGATAGAGCGACAAGAATGTCTAATTAAGGTCTCATTCTTCTACGAGCCTGATTGCATTGCTTCCCCCTCTCTCGCTCATTCTCTTCAATTATGAAGCCCTTGCTGGCCTTTCTTCAGTCCGTGTGGGCTGGGGGTTTTATCTTGCCAGCACTGGGGTGTGAGGAGACTGACAACAACACCGGTAAAAGATCTGCCGGGGCCAGATGCGTGGGCAGGTGAGATGAGAATGTGTGTGTCCGTGATAGAGTTAGAGAAAGAAGATAATTGCGATTGACTGCATGTATTGAGATTATCCTTAAAGGGAGTTGGAGGTTGCGTTCAACCCATAATGAGTTTTCTTATGCAGTAGTGTCACTGTCTAAATCAATTATGCTGCAGCTCTAGCAACCAACTCATACTTAAATCAGCATGGCAACAACCAGAGAGACATTATTTTGTACATTATCTAGACATCACGCTCTAATAACTGCAAACCGGCTGACAAAGAACACAACAGGCACTACAAATAGAAACCAGCTAACATGCTCACCTGCCACAGACAACTGGCCTGTAGCTTTTGCAGCTAACGAACAACAAGCTAACGCAATTATTGCAGCGAGCAACTCCTAACAAGATCACAAGAAGATTAATTATCATACTAACGCTGATGCAAGCAGAACAGTGCAACAGCAGCACCGTAATACTGCTCCAGGCCTTCATTTGGATAATGATCCACTGTAACACTAGTCCTATCACAAATTATAAAACAAATGATTAATTGGCCCCTGAAATGCCTCTATTGGACTCCTTTGGTTACTTCTGCAGCATAATAACATCACTATTTAACACACGTGCTTCTATTGGCTAGCGCTAGAACATATTGTGCGTGATAGATTAAGGGGCGGGACATCTCTAAGTGGTTGACCAATCACAACAGAGCCGGCCAGCTAACCAATCAGATCAGACTGGGCTCTGGTTTCAGACAGAGGGTGAAAAGAGGTGCTGCAACACAGGCAGTATGAGAACAATAAAGAGCTTTTTGTTTAAACATGGACAGAGCCGCCGCTTTCAGACAGGCAAGGCAGGCAACTGCTTGGGGCCCCGGACCAGAAGGGGGCCCCCAAAGAAGGTAGATCAATAAGGTCCACAGCAGCAACAACATGAAACACCCTTTAATTTACTGCAACGACGTGTCGGGAAACACCCTAAAGGCGGCCCCATGCATAGAGCGCCGTAAAATGCTGCTTCTTATCTTAAGTTTCGTTGCCTTGCTCAACTCCGGGGGGGGGGGGGGGGGGTTTGAGGGGCCCCCAGTGAATGTTTGCCTAGGGCCCCCACAGACTCTAGAATCGGCACTGAACATGGAGGCATGTCAGAGTAGAGGCAATACATAAAAATATGAAACCTGAAAAACAGCATATATGGCCCCTTGAATTAATTAATTTGATAATAAATATTTTATACCTCTAGAGGTTTGCTGAATGTCCTGACTTCTGAGGACACCCCTATTTAAAGGGCACCTATCATGCAAAATGCACCTTTGTACGTCTTTTATACATGATTATGTGTCCCCGGTGTTCCAGGGAACTCGCCAAGTGTCAGAAAACACAACCCTCTCTATTTTCCTCCTTCGCCAAATCTCTAAAAAAGGGGCTGCAACGGATCTGAAAAAAATGGATCCACATTCCGACACTTTTCTACGTCACAAAGACGTACTCCGCTTATTGGTCAACTCTCCACCTATCAGGGGAATGAGCCACGGCCGTGCATTGCCAAACCTCTCATTCGCATATCGGCAGGCTACCGCAGTCACATCTGTGTTTCTGCCTGCTATTGCCAGGATGTCTAAGCCAGTTAAACCACGGACATGTTTATGAACTTCTCTCAAGTCCAACACGGATATGCCTCCAAACTAATGCTACACCCGGGATCAATACCAACCATCCGGGACCAGGCCAGTGAGGACACATCCAACTCTGAAGCTGTAAGTTTTTATTTAGCGGTGTTTTTCCTGATAAAGCTATCTCTTGCTTGTAGCATGTAGCTTAGCCATATCAATGTCGCCTCAACCCCAACTAGTAATCGGTTAGGTGTTTATATGTTCTTGTAACATTTTATTTTGTACGCTCCGCAGTCTTTGCTTTGTCTTTTATTTTAATTATCAGGCATTTGCGAACATGTTCAGACTGCCGTAATGGTGATCTGTGTAAAGGCTGTAAAGCCACGCCTGGCCTAGCCGATAACACAAGTATTTATTCTCCTATGTATTAGTATTTTGTATCCTCTAAAAAATCATATTGAGTAAGTTATAATAACAAACGTAATCTTCTGGAGGTAAGTGCCGTTTTTTCCAGCGTTATGTAAAAGCTTTTGTGATTGTAGTCTGTAAGAACATCATATATCATCGATCTGTAAGCTAAGCTAACCTACGCTAACTCACGCTACGCTACGCTAAGCTAAGCTAATGAGACATGCCGTTTATTGCAGCGTTATATGTAAAAGCTTTTGCATGTTTACTTGTGTGCGCACATGAATATAAATGGGGGTGTGTTAGGATACAACACTGTATGTATGTATGCGAGGGGACACACACCACGAGTAAAACGGAGCTAAAGCCCTGGTATGTTGTTGTTGACGACATGCATTTACTAATCTCAACCACTTTTTTTGTTGTGCTTTTTTAACCTTGCACAGGCTACGTGGCCAACTTGATGGACCTCATCTTCGACCAAGTCTTTGTGGACCCTGCACCATTATGAGCAACCTGACAGGGAGGAGGTCATCGCCGGGTATGCCACACGGTTCAATTTGGCTGCTGTCTGAACCTAACATAGACATTTCACGGATCAGAGGACAACGCAGGCCAGAATCACCACTCTGATCCTCTCTCCATGGGTTCAAATAACCGTTGATTTTGACAATAAAGTTCCGAGTTGATATCAAATGTGTCGTGATTATTCATGTTTGGATGGGTAAAGAATATTCTGATTTCAAAAGCATAAGGTTGTGTGTGGACTTTTTTTGTCATACACATGGGTGCGTTATGCCATTGCTGTGTAGTATATAATAGTACAATGACAGAATGAAAGATTGCATAAAGCCATATACACCAGTATTTATTTCCATGAACAATATTAGCATTCGTTTTACAATTTCAGTCAAAACAAACCACTCAGTGCTCTATTTGCCTCAACTGTAGTCCAACTGTGTTCAGCTCTGTAAATATTCAATGCATTCTGCAGGGAAAACACATTTAGGCACACAATCCAGGATGATCCACCGTACAGGTTAGAGTCCTCATGTTCCTGCATCCGTCTTTACACCTAGTGTGATAAACATATATTGAATGACATGTGAAAAATGTATTCTCTAAACAGACAACTTAGTGAAGCTAATGTTACGTGTGGTATCTCCATGCAGCACATGCTCCGGTTCAGAAGGCATCGTGGCGCAAGTTGCACATGTACCCCTTTAGAAAGAAGTCAATAACTGAGCTTTTAAAACACATGAAACACACATTGCTGACAACTGAGATGTTTGCACCTCCACCAAAACCTCCGCTGCTTCAGTTTCTGGATCAAATTGATAATATGCTTGAACACATGCATTGCTCTGAGATGACATGTGTATTCCACACTCGTAAACACAGCAAGCATGGTAACGTGACTCGCCGGCTCTTCTGCTGGGGGCGTGGTCAGCTGCTGCTCAGAATTTTCATAGGCAGGTTTGGAATAAAGCGAAAATGAGCGAAACGAGGCATGGCTAAAAAATGATCTGTTTGGTATTTTGGAAAATAAAATGTATAAATATACCTTATATAGGTATGGTCATACACTATATCATTTAAATATAGCATGATAGGTCACCTTTAAAGTGCAAGTCATTTCACATACATTGCACCACTTACAAAATATCTTAATTTTAAACCCTTGTTTCCTTCAAAGTTCAATGCAATACTGTTTAGAATGACCCCAACTATGACCATGTAAAATGTAAGTAATTTTGTGCTATCAGACTTTCAAACTAAATTGAAAATGTTGCAGCCCTGACCATACAAATAATGCAACCAACAACAAGTCATCATTATTTGCTTGAAGTCCAGTTATTCAGTCTATTATTCAAAGTCATTGTTGCATCCACAGCTGTGCCAGAAAGCTTTGGTAGATATGCCAATTTGTTTACTCCTCTTTTCTCCTGTATGTGGAAAAGTAAGGCAGTTTGTTTTATCATTGTATTTTCTCATACTGCATATTTTATTTGAGTACTGAAGTTCTATCTCTAGCTAGGGCTGGTTGTTTTGTTGGCTCTCCCTGGGGTTCAATTTAAGTTCCCTATTTGATAGAGAAGTCTCACAAAATGTGCTAACTGTATCCTCATATTCTTCATCTGATTTATGTCACTCCAGTCTACTGTAGACACGAGGATCCCCACCCAGTTATGTTACGTTGGTACTTTACTGTGATTGGCTGCAGGTTTCCAGATTCATCAGCCAAAAGTGAGGAGAACAAGGAGGACCTAAAACTGAACTGAGGGGTAACAGCTCATATTAGCACATTTTCACAGTCACATCTTCTTATATTACAAACTGATAGGAGATGTTACTGCATTTCCAAAAACCGACTTTCTAAGAGATCATACTGATGGGATACAGGTCTAAAGTTACTTAGTGCCGGTTGCCAGATTTGAATTCACAGCCAAAGTCTGTCCTTAACTCACTGAGGAGAAGAGGCGTGTGCACATACTTAAAATCTGATATTCGACTGGCACCACTAAAGGGAGATTTGTTATATGACGATTCACAAAGAGTCTATTATGCAAATGCCGGCAAAGAAACCTGCAACCTCCAGTAGAGTACACTTTTTAGTTTTAACGCAAACATGGAGGTGTGTGCAGTTTTTGGATGTAAATCAGAGCCTGGAGCTTATACAAAACATTCCAATTAGATATTATTGTAGACTCCACGACTAGTAACTCTGTGTCAGCCAGTGACAATACAAGCTAACAATATCATAAACATATACAAGAAGCTAATGTAGTCGCTAACCTGGGTTGGACATGTATTGCTTACAGTAATCCGCTAACAGAGAAAGTTACAATTTGCAATTTGCTGAATCTACCAATGAAGATCATGACCTTTGAGAACCACGAAGCTAAGTGTACACAGGGCCTTTAGTCTACCCAGCGTAAACCTGTAAGCCCCTGTCACACTGTCCCGAAATTGACACCAGATGGACACACGATAAAGGAAATGTTCAAATTCGGCTCTGATCGTAACAACATCGGGCCATTCGTGAGGGCATTTTAAGCCATCGTATAACCGCCGGTGGAGTTTCTCAGGCTCTGGCAGCAACTTTGTGAGCGGTGGCAAAATCTATAGGCATGCCAACAAATTTGTTCTGGAAAACTGTCCGACACCTCAGGAGGGGGAAGCAGGGAACCATCCAAGCTGTGTACAGTAAGGATGGGACGTTGTTGACCTCAACTGATGGAGTGTTAGGGCGTTGGAAGGAGCACTTTGAGGAACTCCTGAACCCGACAACTCCGTCCTCTATGTTAGAGGCAGAGCTGGAGTATGACGGGGGATCGACACAAATCTCCCGGGGGGAGGTCACTGAGGTTGTTAAACAACTCCACAGTGGCAAAGCCCCGGGGGTGGATGAGATCCGCCCAGAAATGCTGAAGGCTCTGGGTGTTGAGGGACTGTCTTGGTTGACACGTCTCATCAACATTGCGTGGAAGTCGGAAACGGTACCGAAGGAGTGGCAGACCGGGGTGGTGGTTCCCCTTTTTAAAAAGGGGGACCAGAGGGTGTGTGCCAATTACAGAGGCATCACACTACTCAGCCTCCCCGGGAAAGTTTACTCAAAGGTACTCGAAAGGAGGGTCAGGCCGATTGTCGAACCTCAGATTGAGGAGGAACAATGCGGATTTCGTCCTGGTCGTGGAACGACGGATCAGCTTTTTACTCTCGCAAGGATCCTGGAGGGGGCTTGGGAGTACGCTTATCCGGTCTACATGTGTTTTGTGGACTTGGAGAAGGCGTATGACCGGGTTCCCAGGGAGTTACTGTGGGAGGTGCTGCGGGAGTATGGGGTGAGGGGGTCTCTACTCAGGGCCATCCAATCTCTGTACTCCCAAAGCGAGAGCTGTGTCCGGCTCCTCGGCAGTAAGTCGGACCCATTTCCGGTGAGGGTTGGCCTCCGCCAGGGCTGCGCTTTGTCACCAATCCTGTTTGTAATATACATGGATCGGATTTCGAGGCGTAGTCATGGGGGGGGGGGGTCTGCGGTTCGGTGGGCTAAGGATTGCACCACTGCTTTTTGCAGATGATGTGGTTCTGATGGCTTCATCGGTCTGCGACCTTCAGCACTCACTGGATCGGTTCGCAACCGAGTGTGAAGCGGCTGGGATGAGGATCAGCACCTCCAAATCTGAGGCCATGGTTCTCAGCAGGAAACCGATGGATTGTCCACTCCAAGTAGGGAATGAGTCCTTACCCCAAGTGAAGGAGTTCAAGTATCTCGGGGTTTGGTTCTCGAGTGAGGGAACAATGGAGCGTGAGATGGGCCGGAGAATCGGAGCAGCGGGAGCGGTACTGCAGTCGCTTTACCGCACCGTTGTGACGAAAAGGGAGCTGAGCCAGAAGGCAAAGCTCTCTGTCTACCGGGCCATTTTCGTTCCTACCCTCACCTATGGTCATGAAGGATGGGTCATGACCGAAAGAACGAGATCACGGATACAAGCGGCCGAGATGGGTTTTCTCCGCAGGGTGGCTGGTGTCTCCCTTAGGGATAAGGTGAGAAGTTCGGTCATTCGGGAGGGACTCGGAGTTGAGCCGCTCCTCCTTCGCGTCGAAAGGAGCCAGTTGAGGTGGTTTGGGCACCTAGTTAGGATGCCACCTGGGCGCCTCCCTAGGGAGGTGTTCCAGGCACGTCCAGCTGGGAAGAGACCAAGGGGTAGACCTAGGACCAGGTGGAGGGATTATATCTCTTCGCTGGCCTGGGAGCGCCTTGGGATCCCCCAGTCAGAGCTGGTTGATGTCGCCAGGGAAAAGGAAGTTTGGGGCTCTCTGCTGGAACTGCTACCCCCGCGACCCGACCACGGATAAGCGGAAGAAGATGGATGGATGGATGCCAACAAATTGCAGATGGACCTTGCGAAGGTTCATTTTCGTGTTGAATTCGTGTGTCCATTTTGCCCTTCGTAAGGCCATCGTGAGGGCATCTTGTCAAATCGTGTCATCTTTGTCTTTACTTCGTGTGATCATCGGTGCCATCGGGCATTTTTCGCCTCACAAAGACAATACGAAGGAAACAAGAAGCTGCCCGATTGTCTTAGGAAGGCAACACGACTACGTGAAGTCCTCGCAATGCTCTCGTGTAGACATCGTATTATAGTACAATTTGTGTTCTGTGAAACTGAAAAGGATATTACATTGTTTTTGTTACTTTCGTTGCAGTTGTATGTCTTAAGTGTCATTTAGGTTGACTTCCTGTTTTATTTAGATCCTTTTATTTTGAAGGTGAGTTTACGCTGTTGACAGGAAGTGTGTGGTTCGGGTGCCATCGTGTGGCTTTCTGTAGGCATCGTACTTGCTTCGGCTGTTGCTTGGCCGTTGACCAAGTTTGGGGCAATCTTCGTGCGAAATTCACAATTCCATATTCGTGTGTCAATTTCGGGACAGTGTGACGCGGGCTGTATGGATGAATCGATCCGATTTTCCCTCCCACAAAGAAAGAATACCTAATTTTAAGACTTGCTCTTCAGATTCTGAGTCAGTTGTTAGCCATGTTGGTTTACACTGCTCAATCTAGCACAAGCAGAGGGAGCTGGGGTGATGCTAGAATAAGGTGACCAGATTTTCAAAATGAAAACCGGGGACATTTTGAGTTTTGCGGTCAATATATTATTAACATATCCAATTTTCTTCACTGTTAAAGAAAAAAGGGGGACAATTCTGGTTCAATGTAATTCGAACATTTGAACTGTTGCTCATATATGAGACTTCAAAGGTCTTTTATTTTGAAACTGTACATCAGATTGTCCAGATTCTCTCTGAGTGACTAGATGGGGTGTCCTGCTATCACCCTGAAGTGAAATAAGTATTTGTTACTGGATATATTTTTGTTTTATTCTTATCTAAAAACAGAGGGATGATGGCTAATATATGAGACTTCAAAGGTCTTTTAATTTGAAACTCTACATCAGATTATCCTGATTCTCTCTGAGTGACCAGATGGGGGTGTCATGCTATCACCCTGAAGTGAAATAAGTCTTTGATTGAAGTAAAATAAGTATATTATTGCATTTGAATGACCGGGAATGGACGGTTTCCATTAAATAATAATCTAAATATAGATGGACAATAGATCTAATTTGAGATTTTAAACAGCATACATTTTAAATTGTGCTTCAGAAAGTAATGTTATTTTAGGAGTGTTGTGAGATGGTGTAACATCAATTGAAATTAGTCACCCAGTGGAAATGTCAGATATGTCTTCATAACTGTATACTTACATTTTACATTCACTCAGTTATAATGTGGTAGTTATACGTAGTTTGTTTTAAATTATTATTGATCACATTATATAGTAAATATTTCTTAATTTAAGCTCCAGTATATATGAATATGTTTGATGGGTTTTTTTAGGTATATTTGTTATTGACCGAGTAAACGCTTTTATTTTGAAGGCAGTTTTTACAGGCCTCTACTGTAATGCATATTCACGCACCGCAATTCAACGTGCGGGCTGGCTTGAGTGTGTTTTCCGAAGTGGGGGCTGGCTCGACCACAGTCTGTTTACCAAGTGTTTCCTGACATGAAACGTTTTATTTCACCTTGCTATGTGTTTTTATCGTATATTAAAAAAACGGGGACAGTTTCAACCGGGGACAGGCCAATACAAACGGGGACTGTCCCCGGAAAACGGGGACGTCTGGTCACCCTATGCTAGAACCAGAATGTCTTAATAAGGGAGAAAGAGTACATGTGCCTCCAGGCCTTTTTCAGTTTTAGGTGTGAAAACATGTAAAACTAAAATATTAATCATGATTTTTACATGTAAAGTGTCTGCAGGGCACATTAGACGAAGGTTGTTGAGTTCAATGAGGAAGACTTTTCTCAGTTCTCGCTCCTCCACTTCCTTATCCATTACTCCCCGGAGCCATATGCCTCCCTCTTTCATTTTAAAGTTCAAGTGGCTGGTTCACAGCATCCACTCAAGGAAGTTAAAATGACTACTCTGCATCTCCTACTCAGAAGCCAATTACTAACGAGTGTGCTCTTTAGAAGCCCAGTTAGCTGCACCTGTGGCACCCTGTGTCCACCTCTCACACTGATGGAAACACTCAACAAGCGTCAGACTCCTTCCAGAATTAATATCTTTTAGAGCAATGATTAAGTTTAATATGGTGTCCCGTAATATTAATGAGTTGTACAACCAAAATGGGATTCGTAAGTGCTTTAGACCAGTGGTTCTCAACTGGTGGAACCGTTTGGAGTGGGTCGCGGATGTGTGAGTGAAGAAAAAGAAAATTGAAAAAAAAATAGAATTTAATTTTTTTTTTGGGGGGGAAAAGTCAAACTTTTATTTTGAAGGCCCGATTTTCTAACGCTGTGCATGCAGTCGGCGTTGTACTGGAATCACCGGAGACCATAAACGGTTTTGAAAACTTCTGTCATGTAGTGATCATCTTCTCAATAAAATATCTTTGCTGATGTTTTTTCGAGTCTTCTGGCCAATCAGAATCAAGATTGTTGCCGGAAGTCCCCACGGAGAATAACTTTGCGGTAGAACTCTTCTTTATACATCCATGGGTACAACTTCAGATACAAATGAACACATAATGAAATATGACCCCCGGTCTGATGACTGACAGGTCACAGAACAATGCGAGCTATCTACCCTTACCCACAATTTAAAGTAAGTCACACAGACTATCTCCTCTTTACTCTTCTCGCAGCAAGATGTCAGAACAAAGTGAAAAACAAACAATGGCATAAAATATTATTAACATGTCGGGTAGTAATACATCTATTTATTTTCTTCTCAGAGTGTACCAGAATGCATAGTTTATGTTAGTATTTCTAAAAATCTCCTGGGGGAGAATCCCCCCAGACCCCCCTGCTGGGGTTGAGTTTTCAGCATGTGTGCCTTTTTATATAGTTCAGCTTTGATTCCATCAACTCATTAAACCTTTTTTAAAAGCATACTTTAGGGATATAAGGGATATATGCACTGTACTTCACTTTTATTAATATTGTATGCTGAAAAGTGTATATATTACAGCACGTTTTTTTGTTGAATAGATTTGAGTGCTTCAAAATGTTGGGTCGCGATGTATTGACCAAGTAAAAAGTGGGTCCCGAGGCCTGACCAGTTGAGAACCACTGCTTTAGACCACACATATGTCAAGATCCTAGTTTTTGTGTTGAATGTTTCCTGTGTTATTTTGAAATAGTTTTTTGTGTGTCTTGTCTTGTTTTACTTCCTGTGTTTTCCCGCCTGTGTCTGATTGTGTTTCACCTGCCCTCTCCAGTTGTGTCTTGTCTCTCTGATTAGTCCTGTAAATATATACCTTCCCCAGTGTTCTCTATCCATTTGTCGTCTATGTTTCCCCAGTGTCGTCCTGTCAATCGTAATTTCTAGTTTCCTGTATTTCAACCACGTGGTTTTTGCTACTTGTCATCCCGGTTTGTTCCTAGTTTGTTTCGCTGTTTTCTTATACTTTTTATTAGCTTTGGTTAAATAAAGCTAGTTTTTGTTATATTCTTTTTACTGCATTTGGGTCAAACCTGTTGCTAAAGCCATGACAACCTATTTTGAACCATTGTACTGCCATCAGATGTACGTGAGACGTAGAGTCACCATGCAAACCAGCAGAGTTATTCATTCATTTTCCACACTTACTATTTCCAAACAAATGTGATGGTTGAGCTTTGCATTTTGTCAGACTCAGTTCAAGTGCCTGAATTTGTTTTGCAGACCATTACATTCAGAGTATGGTTTAGTCATCAAAACAGAGTTCCATGTAGCCAGAATAAGCTCTTTTGTCCAGACTGAAATGTTTAAAAATTACACGTTTGAGTGATTGCCATGAAAATACATGATTTACAGCCTTTTACGGTCTACTTAGGATCAACCCCATCGAGTTAAAACTGATCCTTTGACTTTTCCTTAAACTTCACGATTAGGTTTACCTTTTTTGGATTGGATTGAAACTTCTGGAAAGATGACATTGTGTACACACATTTATTTAAATTGTAATATAACCAGTGTTGGGACTAACGCGTTACTATAACGCCGTTATTTTTGCCAGTAACTAGTACTCTAACGCATTACTTTTTAAATTCAGTAACTCAGTTACCGTTACTACATGGTGCGTTACTCCGTTACTGCGTTAGTTTTTTTATATAGTCAACAGCCAGGAGAACAGAGATGAGAACTGTACTTAAGCACTTGAGTAAATGTACTTAAATACTTCCTGTGTCACATGCGGAGACGGGCTGTGGGCGTGTTTGTGTTGTTTACTAACAAGACTATCATGGTGGCGGCGGAGCTCAAGTCGAGTTTCTCCACCTGGAGATATTCTCACTATTTCACTTTTGTCGAGCACAAAGAAAAGAACGTTTCTGTTAAATGTAAGTTGTGTCCTGGCGGGTCAAAGAGCCTATCTACTGCCCAAACCAGTAATTCAGATCTCTTAAAACATCTGCAAAAACAACATGCTGGGACGAAGCTAGTAACTAACCGGCACAGACCCAGACTCAGCCGACACCACACCACCTCCACCTAAGCAACCCTCCCGATTTTCGTGGGAGACTCCCGATGTCATTGCCCTCTCCCGGTTTCCTCCCGGGGACATATTTCTCCCGATTTCTGACAAAATCAGATTTACTCAGGACTGTTTCCACTCGGACTTTAATACAGGGTGAGGAAGATAGTCACAGAAAACAGAACAAGAATCGACAATTCTCCTCTGCTCACTCCTTTCCTGCCCACACATATGCTCCATTGAGGATGGTGCTACAAGCCGCAAGACAGTGCACTTACAACTACAATAAGCATGTTAATGTTAATCTAATACAGCTCCGGCGAACCCTGCTCCGGCGATCCCCCCCCCACGGTGGTTTTGGAAATGCTCCCGATTTCTGAGGTCTCAAGGTTGGCAAGTATGCATATGGGACGGAAAACTTTTTCCAACTACCTGGAGAAAGAATATACAAAAATGGAAAGCCAGCTAATATCGATGCAATCCAGATTGCATATAATGCATGTCAAGTTGATCAACAGATTGTATTATTCTCCAATGCAATAACAAACTGAAATGAAGGCTATAAGGGCATTAATGGGAGCCCTTTTTTAAAGTAACTAAAACGTTACTTTTCACAGTAACGCATTACTTTTTGGTGTAAGTAATCAGTAAAGTAACTGAGTTACTTTTGAAATGAAGTAACAAGTAATGGTAACTAGTTACTGGTTTTCAGTAACTAGCACAACACTGAATATAACACAGCAACAAGTGAAAGTATATCACAATGCATCTGTCTCTGTGTTAACACATCAGGCAAGGAAATCAGAACACATCTATCTGCCTTAAGAATTTAGTTTTAAATCTTAGTAAAACAGCTCTAAATACCTCCGTAGTGTTTGACACATCAATTTACAAACCCAATTTTCGATCTCGTCTCAAGTACATACTTTACCTCCTTCATATCTATGGAGCTTACTACAAATCGGCTGGTTGTATTCAGCATGCGCTCAGCTCAAAGCATTCAACAGCTGACCTGTAGAAGTTACACTTACGCTCTGCTCATTGAAGAGAAGCCTCAAGCTATTCTGTATCCACTTTACCATCTTCGTGAAGTATTTATTTCAGTTTTAATTGCTGTTTCTATTTTCATAGTGTCTGCTTTGTGTGCTTTCTTTCCCTTTCTTCTTGTTTTCATTTGTGCAGTTTCTTCTACCCTCTGCACTCGCACAATGTTTTATGAGACTGCTGAGCACATTGAACTTCAGTCGTATAAATTAGTGTTTCAAAAATACACTTTAACTTCAGCTTGAATTAATTGCAACCAGGACATTTATATGAGAAATACAACTGGATCCACTTTGAGATTAAAAGCCAGGAGTTTCTTCTAATCTGTTTTTTAGTGAAGATTGCAATTTACTGTTCAACTTGTAATCTACATTTGGTTGGAATACTATAGATGTCAACAAAACAAAAGGTAACATCTAAACAAGACAACAAATATGGAGGCGATTTACAAGTGGCTCAGATCTTTTCATCACCATGAGGTCAGACTGTAAACAACATCAAACAGGTGAGTGCCATCAGAAGCCCTAGCCTTAAACTAAAACATCTTAAGGATTGTTTCATGCTACGGCTGACTCTGAACTGCCAATCACACTTTCAACGAATCGCAGTGTGAGAAAGCAGGGTTATGGAAAAGAGGAACATTGCATTTGGGCTATATGAGGGTGCTGAATGTCTGATCAATTATAATTGTCCTACATCATATATATATATATATATACCATATTTCAGTTTAAATATCAGTTCATCAACTTAACAGTCAATACAAAAATGAGAAAAAAAATCCTAAATTGCGAAACCATTGGAGCAGCATCTCGGTGTCACTTTATTTTACTAAATAAAAAGAAAGTTATAGTCTACTGTTTAAAAATCAAAAAATAAATTAATCAGAGCTTACAGAAGAATGCAGCACTCGCAGAGAGCTTAATATATTTTGAATATATGCAAATGCAGGCAGTGAGTAGAAACAACTGTTTTGTGGCCTGCAGCTCTCAGTTGTCTGTCCATTCTCTTGCATCATGTGCCTGCCGTCTGTGGGTTGCTACATTGGACAGTATTTCTTTACAAACACGAAATACAAGAAAGCTAAGACACTGTTTCTGTTCGCCTGCCTGCCAATTGATCCCTTTTGCTCTGTTTCAGTGCAGACGGTGTGATTCCTACACAACCTAACCTGTACACAACAAATGGCATAAATTAATGAGCAAAAGAACAAACAGAATTATTCAACAACAATACAGGACTTGACCAAACAGACAATGGAAATTCTTAGTCGAGGACTCTCCTCCTAAAATACTTCCTCCGACTGGATGAATACTTAGCAAATGTGTGGTATTATGTCCAAGAAATCTAACTTATGACTTGTTCTCCCGGAAAAATATCAACACTTATCAACATTCTGATATTCTTTCCTACCCCAAATCATCTCTTGAAGTATCCTTGATAAAATGGGTCTAGCAAGAACACTTTGGACATTACTTGTGTAGATGCAAACTTTGTCAGTTTTTGTGTTAATCGTTTCTTGTTTTATTTTGAAATGTTTTCCCTCTTTCGGTCTTGTCTTGTTTTACTTCCTGTCTTTTAGATTTCCCCTGATTGTCTGATTTGTTCCCCTGTTGCCAGGGCCGGACTGGGACAATAAGTCAGGCCGGCAATTATACACCCAGCCAGGCCACTACCAGTTTTTTTTGGTGACATTTTGCTGGATTTATTTGTGAATATTTACAGTGTTGCTGCCCATAGTGATAGCCCTATAGTTTAAATATACTACTCAATAACAAAACATATGAACAGGGGTTATTTTTATTTTTAATGTACAAATGTATTTGGGAACCTATATGAACATATTATAACTGGAGGAGGTCCTCAAATCCTCTAGGGGGGTCCGGGGGCATTTCATTTTGGAGTTAAATGCATCAATCTGGTGCATTTTGAGGGGACAATAAAGAGACTAGATCTATGGAAACACCCATATGAAACATATGATACATTTAAATAATCATAAGAACATGGCCATAACCAATAACATACCATATCCAATATAACAAATAATTGAAAGTTGTTTATTTATTTTTGGTTCATTTATAGTTGTGAGTGTGTCCGGGCTCCTGAATCAGCCTCACCTGTCTCCCCCCTCTCCCCCCTGCTCGTCTTTGAGGCAGCAGCAAAGACTAGTTTTAGCTCTCAACAAGTTTAAAAAGTTTATCTTACCTTTTTTCACCTATTTAAAATGTTTTTATTCCTGCATATTTTACTAATCACTCCCCCCCCAAATGGAAATATGTGTTTACATATGGTGACCGAACCGTTTGAAACCCACTGAGATAACTTAGACTAAGTTAACTATCTAAACACTCAGAGAGTCCTTAACCTGTAGTTAAGGACTGTAGTTATCTCTCTCAGTCTGACAGCAGAGGACTCTCCCTCCACCTTGTTGTTGAAACAGCTCCTTATATATTTTAGAGCAGCTAGCTAACCAGATGATACAAGTAACCGGTTCACTCTCTCTCATAAAAAAAAAAATTGCCAGGCCAGCAGGCCACTTAACAGGACTGGCCATCGGGAAACCTCCCAGTCCTCCCGATGGCCAGTCCGGGCCTGCCTGTTGCCCGTGTGTTTCTGCTTGCCCTCTCCAGCTGTGTCTTGTCTTGTGATTGATTGGTGTGTATTTGGTCTTGTCTTCCCTAGTGTTCTCTGTCAGATCGTTGTCGGCTGCCCTCCCTTGTCTCCTTAGTTTTGTTTGCTACTTTTTATTTGCTTAACCTTGCCTTCCCCTGCAGTTTTTTTTATTTAATAAAGCTCGCCTTTTGTTTATATCCTGATATCTAGTGATGGCGAGATGAAGCCTTATGAAGCTTTGAAGCTTTCCAGCCAATTGGTTCGCGAAAGGGTTCATCTCATGAGGCTTCATTTGAACACAAACCCCCTGTTGGTCAAAGTGTGTAAAACATGCAGATTTGACATCTCAACAGTGTGCTCTATCTCATACCGAGTTCCCAGTGAGTAAAGCTATAGAATAACTCTAAACAACGAACATTAAATCATATTTTCATGTTAACAATATTGTTTTCATTCCAGTTTAATGATTGTGATTGAAAAGCCTAAGGAGGCTGGTAAACATTGCAAAGAGGGATTTGTATTCCTTAATAATATTCGTAAACTTAACCATGTTGTAGCCGGAGAAAGGCTACACCATATCAAAGAATACATTTATTAACTACATTATCTCATTTAGCTGTTTCTTTTATAAACAAAAAAATGCTTATTGATGAGTCGTTGAACCAGGGACGCTGCGGTTGTGAGTCAACTGCTTTCCAGCTGAGCCACAGCCCACTGAATCTACTTGAAAACACTGCACCGTATTTATTCCTGTATTTATTCATGCTTTTATTTATTTATACTTATGACATGTTCCGACCTCTATATAAGTGAGGGTCTGAGCTCTCTTAATTCCATCATGTCAGCCCGGGTACAGGAGGGGAAATATGGTTCTTATTATACATCCATGGGTAATATGAGCGTGGTGGTTCAACCGATCTTCCTGAAGCAGTCACGTGGTATCGACAGGCAGGGCCGGCTCTAGACAATTTTCAGCCCTAGGCGAGATTTTTTCTGGCGCCCCAGCCAGAGAATCTTACAGTAGAAAAACATTTTAAAGTAAAATTCTTCAATCTGGTACAACTCTAAAACACCCATATTAAAAAGATCGGTTTACATTTTTATAATCAAATAAGTATGTGAACATAAAGGGGACCCCTTGGACTAAAGTTAACTATCTAACTCAGAGTCCTTTACCTCACTGAGCTGTAGTTATCAGCCTCTCAGTCTGACTGGAGAGGACTCTCCCTCCACATCATTGTAGAAACATCTTCTTCTTATATCCGTTAGTGCAGCGGTACCGGTGCGCCCTTCTCTCTCTCCCTCGCTCACTCGCATTTTGGCTGTGAGCTGCGGGCGCCAGATAAGCCGACATCCCCCATTTTCATCACTTGCAGTGCCAATCGTACAAGGCAAATTAAAAGTGTAACCGGGGTGAAAAGGGTTTAACATTTACTTAATTATGAATATTGTTACATCAAGGCCAAAAATTAGGATGAGCACCAACGGTCAAAAAAATGTGTTTCCCTCCCAGAGCTACAGATCTGGCGCCCCACGCGAACATCTATAATGCCAGTGCTACGGGCCGGCCTTGTCCACAGGCAGCGAGGCTTCGTTTGTCATCGATGACATCACTGGCCCAAACCGATACAAGCCTTCACAAAAAGCTTCGGGGATTACTCGACACACGCTCCGAAGCCTCGGCGCATTACGTAACATCACTACTGATATCTGACTCCCCTGTTTTGTCCTGGGTTTGGGTCCTGCCTTCCTTACCCCACCGTGACAGACTTTGAATTGGTACAGTAGCCTACTCAAACTTTAGATGTATGCCCTTGGCTGTATATCATAAGCAGCATTCTCATCCCCTTCTGCTATTTGCCTTATATACAAATGGCACCGTCTCTGCACCCTGAGCTAAGTGGCGCAAGATGATTGCGTTTTAAAATATATGAATAACAGAGAGTGTTTTTAACCTAAAGCAGAATGATAAAATAAAGTATGAAGCCAGATCTTTTTCCAGCACTGTCACAGCGCTGAGGTTTTTCTCGAGGGTAACTCTGTATTGGAAATGTTCAATGAAGATACCGAATCTGCATTTTTTAATTGGAATCGGATGTGAATCCACATTTATGGATTAGTAGTCTTGCCTTGACTTGCCCAAATTAGCTCTGTCATCATTTTGTAAACAGTTATGATTATCATAAAGTCTTTATGAATAGCAAAGGCACCTTGGAGCCAATCTGCATCTAAAAAATCCACTTCCCGTCCACATCATTATGACTGAGATTAGACTCTCTTTCTGTGGATTTAGGAGGGGCTCGTTCATGTTCACAAATTTAGAGCTGAACAAATATCATAAGAATGAAAATAGAACATTTTTTGGGGAGTTTTATAAATTCAGCAGCTCTTATCTGCGTAAGGAGCTTTATTTCTTTAGTAATCATTCTATTAATACGTGATTACACTGTATCCCCTGGAGTTTTCTTTGTAAAAAGGCTGATAGTCCTTTAATTAGACCTAAAGGGGATTGGAGCAGTGCTTTTACATATTCCACTAGTGCAATGAATTATACAACACTGCTGTATGGACTCACATTACGTAACCACGTGCCACTTATTCTGCTCTTTATCTGAGCTGTGAACTCGAAGCCTTGGCTTTCTCACACAATATCAGGGGCAAAAAAAACACGAGTGTACATCTGGCCGCAGCAAGAAGATAAAAGCACTCTCCACTTCACAGGCTCATCACCCGGGTCCCTGTAAGCCAGCAGGTCATCTGCACTGGAGGGCTTTCTGTCATAAATTCTGGACCTGTGTGTATTTTATTTTCATCTATAGGTATAGTTGTTCTGCTGCTACCTCGTCTGCTGTCCTGGCAGGCTTTGGCATAGAGGATGCTGTAGCAATGCTGTTGTCCTGGTAACAAAGCCTAATGACAAGATTTGATATGATCCTCGGATTGAAAACAGATCTGCAGTCTGCTGCTGGGCATTGTGAGACAGTCGGTATACAAAGGCTGGTATTATTCGTGTGTGTGTGTGTGTGTGTGTGTGTGTGTGTGTGTGTGTGTGTGTGTGTGTGTGTGTGTGTGTGTGTGTGTGTGTGTGTGTGTGTGTGTGAATTATTGTATTTCTTTCATTATGAAGACCAATCGCAATAGGTCAGAAATGTTTTTAAAGGTCCTGTTATGCTTCTTGAGGTTCTCCCTTTCCTGTAGTGTGTTATATAGGTTTGTGTGCATGTAAATGGTCTGCAAAGACTAAAATAAATGTCCCCCTGCCTGAAACGCCATCATTGGATTCCTTGTTTACTTCTGGAACATAATGACATCACTATGTAACACTGGCACTCTTATTGGCTAGCGCTCCAACACATTGTACGTGATAGACTAAGGGGCGGGACATCTCCAAGCGGTTACCAATCACAACTGAGCCAGCCAGCGAACCAATCAGAGGAGACTGGGCTCTGGTTTCAGACAGAGGGTGAAATGTTTAATTCACAAGTGGGATATAAACTGATATATTTAATGTCGTAGAACAACACTTTAAATGATTATGCTTGTGGAAACTACAGACTGTTTTCAATCACTTGACCAAAAACCCATTAAAAAAATTATTGACTTTGAGACGAATTAACAGAAAGTGCAAAAATCCTGACTTATATCCGGTTAAAGGAATTACTTCTACCCTATATGAGTACGGATAAGTGAACTTGTTATTTAGTTTGCACCTAGAACCTTGGGGTCTCACATTAATATGTCTTGGCCAACTACTGTTTGAAATAGTAAAGACAATAGACAAGTCCCTCCAGCAAGAAGAGAAGCGGACCATCTTCAAAATCATTTCCTTATCCATCCCATTGACCTTAAGTTAAGGAGAAACAAATTGTTATGTAGAATTGTTTCATGGATGAGACAACTTCATTATATTTGTTTAAGCAGTCCTTTCATCTTTGTGTTAGCAAGATTGCATTTCTGTTCCTCTTCTAAACCAGATCATTACATTTCAACTTGATCTACAGTTAATGACTTTATGCATGAAGCTCTTCTGAAGTGCCTCGTAACCCTGAAGGCACCTTAACAAAAAGAGTATTAAAACTTTCTCAAGGAAGCAAACATCAAAACAATCCAAATCAAGGTTGCTTGCTTCATCACTTACGAGGTCAGGAGAGTCATGGTCATGTGACAGGAAGTCCACGGTGAAGTCATTACCGGCGGTGATGGAACAATGAGGGCACAGTTGGCCTGAAAGCACTGTGTCTGAAATAGCACACATCCTGTCACCCCCCGCCGCCCCCCCCCCACCTCCCAATATCACCCTAAACTCTCCACCCCCTCTCCCTTGACTCAGCCATTACTTTGCACCACGGTCATGCACCCAAACACAGCGTTTTTTCATTTTGTATTCGCTCCCCTGGACTATCTGTGCTAGCGGCTGCAGAAAATAACAGGTTGAAAGCAAATGGAGACAATCTGAGCCTCGGAGTGTTTGTCTCTGCAAAGCAGCGGGACGAATCCAAAGGTGAAAGAGAAGGGTCAGCGCTGCAATCACCGAGCATGCCTTTGACATTGGGGGCATCACAAACAGCACACTTGCCTCGTCCCCTTACGTAACCTTGCCTCATTCTCTCCAACTGCTATACAAGCTAATAAGGCACACAGAAAAACAACAACAACATGAGAGATTGACACAAGGCTTTATTTCTCCAATGCCTCGTTTTAGAGGCGTAGTTAAGGATGTGAACACATTCTGGAATAACTGCTGCAAGTGGAGACAGTCAGCGGGCTTAAAGGTCCCCTATTATGCAAAATCCACTTCTTCATGTCTCTTCTACATCAACATGTGTCCCCTCTTCTTCATGTCTCTTCTACATCAACATGTGTCCCCTCTTCTTCGTGTCTCTTCTACCTCAGCATGTGTCCCCTCTTCTTCATGTCTCTTCCACATCAACATGTGTCCCCTCTTCTTCATGTCTCTTCTCCATCAACATGTGTCCCCTCCTCTTCATGTCTCTTCTACATCAGCATGTGTCCCCTCTTCTTCATGTCTCTTCTACATCAACATGTGTCCCCTCTTTTTCATGTCTCTTCTACATCAGCATGTGTCCCCTCTTCTCCATGTCTCTTCTACATCAACATGTGTCCCCTCTGTGGAAAGAGACTCTGAAAGTTTCAGGAACAAAGATTCTCTCTCTTTTTGATCCATTTCTATAAAAACCTGTCTGAAAATGAGCTGATCAGATTTTGGCCACTTTATGATGTCATAACGATGTGTTGTCTTGTGTAACCATTAGCCAATCAGCAACCAAGGTAACCCCCCCCCCCCCCCCCCCCACACACTTTATCACCTGAATCTCCTCCTAGAGCACCATTGAGTTCTTTCTAACCAAATGTCTCTGAGAGGTGCGTGGGGAGGGGCTCCTTATTTTCATCTAAAGTAACAGACAGAGAATCAGCACTTTTGAAACAGGGCTGAAACAGAGGGGATTGTGGGTAATGCTGCAATGATCTGTTTGGTGTTTGGAGCCAAACCCTTCAGAGACATGTTTTGTATCCGAGACCTATAATATATTGATGAAAAAGAGTATAATAGGAGACCTTTAATGAAGAGCCGAAGAGCAGGGGTTGTGGCCCCGGTCTCCAAGAGGTTTCTTCTGCGCCAACACGGCCCCAGGAGTTAATACCATCCAGCAGAGTCAGCCGCTGCTCGTTCCTCGTCTTCGCTCCCTCCAGCGACTTAATTTATGCAGCATCTTGCAGTGCCGCTGAGATTGAATAGCAGCCACGACAAGAATTTGAATTTGGGAGTTGAGGAGGATCGTTTTTTTAAGAGTTGGGTATCATGCTGTTCTTGGTTGTTGTGTGAGAGTGTGCAGAGGGCTGAGCTCCAGTAAACACAGGAAGAGGACTGACACACGCGTCTATTCCCTGATCTCGTCGCTGAAATGGGAATTCATTTCTCCGGGTGGTTGGGAGGGGGGAGCAATTCTGACGTCTATCACCTCAGAGGCTTTAACCGACACCGCAGAGAAATAAGGGCAGCTGCATATGTCATACACTTCCACGACAAGAGAAGGGCTCCGTGTGGCCCTGCGTTATCCTCCTCCTCCTCTCATGCAGCCTTCTTATCTTACTTCTCCTTCTCCTCAGGAAGCAATTTGAAGCAAAAGATGCTTGGTTAAGGGCTTCAATGGCTCTGTCTGCTTCGATATGCTGCTTTTCCTTATGAGCTGTCAAGACATGTGGACAGGAATGGGATGGGAGGAGGAGTGAGGAAGGGGGGAGGGGGGAGGGGGGAGGCGAGGGGGTTTGAAAGAAAGAGCCGTAATTTGGGAATGGGATATGGGTGAGCGAGAAAAAGCTGAGCTAAGTGGCATCCTTCCAAGCGAGTCCACGATACACTAATTAACGAAGGCATAATTAGAGTTAGGCCTGACACGGAGAAAAAGACTCACAATTTTACGTTTTTTTTTCTTTTTCTCCCCTCCTCCATCACCCACATGTACAAATGAAATGCACTCATCCGTGTCTTTTCACCATGCTGGTACTTTCATGAGCTTTTCATATCTTCAGCAGAAATCCCCACACTGCACTAGTTTCATTAAGAAGGAGGACATTCACACCTTAACTAGGCCAGAGAATATTCCTCCTAACTTACTCTTCCCTATTTCCCCATTACTCATCCACATTCTGTTTAGATTGTTTTCATGCGAAGATTTGCCACAATTGCATACGTGACTAATGATGATAACGGTACCTGCTGCGCTGCCTGAGGAGGACAAAGCTAAGGTGAGTAATGTTATTCCACTGTCACTTCTGCTTGGATGTAATCATCAATCACGCCGCCTCATAAACATTGTGTGCTCACACAAAAGACGTGATGCGTTTGTGCTAAATTAGATTGCGCCTCTCTCTCATTTATCAAGTCCTTCTCATATATAAAAGCCACACCGTACACAGCGACACACACAGAAAGGCCTCGCAGCTCCGAGCCGTCAAAATGTCCTGCAGCTATGTCCGTCCGTCAATTACATTTCTGAAGATGTGGGGGAGGGGGAAAAGTGGCGTAGAGTTTCAAAGGGGCAACGTTTGTTTAAATGAATTCCCAGCTCCTCTCATGTTGGAGAGAGGGCGAGCTTCAAAGCGTGGTGGCATTGACACTGAGATATTGTTGGTGTGTGTTTTAATGTGTGTGTGCTACAGTATGGGCACATGTGGCTGAGCAGCTGTGCGGCAGCAGACCTCAGCTGAACGGGGTTTCAAATGAGTCAAGGCCAGTGGGAATCAGACCGTTGTGACACAACACCAACACAGAAAGTAGCAAAACAGCCATATGGAGACACTAACCTTCCTCAAAGAGACACAACAAGACCCCAAAGAGAAGCAAATCAAATCAAAGGACACACAACACAACCCAAAAGACCCCCAAAGAAGCTTAAACATCGAAGCAGATGTCTCTTTCTGTCCAGGAGGCCAGTCCAGCTGAAGCCATTTAGAGTTAGAAATAGCCCCAATGAATGATACCAATTCATAAAAGCATAGTGTATTGTGTATTTCCTATATTAGCTTGAATAAATACAGTACCAGGGCAAAATGTTCTCTCCCCTGCTTTTTAAAAACTCTCTCCCTGCCTGGTTCCTCCGTCGAAAGCGTTCACCGCCCCTGGAAATGAGAGGAGCTGCAGACTCTCACAGACCAGGAAATTGATCAAATGAAAATGGGGCATGTTGTTATTTCACATTACAAATGCACCAGCGTACTCTGAATAAAGATGCATAATCTAGGGTATAATTTAAATGCAAAGTACGAAACATCCACCCCCCTCTCCCTCTCCCTCTCCCTCTCCCTCTCCCTATCCCTCTCACATACAACAAACAGAGCTCCATGGATAACAAGAAGCATTGGTGTGCATTTGCTGCAGCAATAAGACAGAGGCAAGCTTTGTTGTGAGTTAGCCCAGTTGCTCCACCTCCTCCTTGTACCAGCACATCTTCCTCTCTAACTGCTTGGGGCGGGAAGAAGGGGAGGGGGGGGGGGGGGCTGAGTGTGTGTCACTGCGTCTGGTGCCTCATAACCCAGACCTTGAAGTGTGTGTGCTCAGAGTTACATGAACATATACAGTGGGCGATGTCACAGTCCTGGACACTCACTCAATTAGCTGGTCAAAAATCAACGCAGCTGCAGTGTGTGTGTGTGTGTGTGTGTGTGTGTGTGTGTGTGTGTGTGTGTGTGTGTGTGTGTGTGTGTGTGTGTGTGTGTGTGTGTGTGTGTGTGTGTGTGTGTGTGTGTGTGTGTGTGTGTGTGTGTGTGTGTGTGAGCATTAGATGACTATCAGCCAGGCAGTTTAGGTAGCTGCTTCCTGAGTGCTGATGTGGCCTCCGTGATTCAATTGGCCAGGCTGCTGAGTGACTGCAGGGCTTCGGGCTCTCTGGTTGGTCAGCGGGGCTCTGGTGTAGCACAGCAACGCCATCCTGTGTAGAGCAGGGGAAGTGCAGCCGGGAGCTGATTGGACACTGACCAACTCAACATGCAGCCTGTGGGACTGAGGGGAGGGGGTGGGGGGAACAAAGGAATAGTGAGTGCTGCTGGTTTTATTTGATCATGTATTTGCCATAGCCAGGTTCCCTGAGGACCGCCCTGCTCCACATTCACTCCACACGACGTGTCTTGGGAGTTTCTTGGGAGAGCCTCAGCCTTTTAATGTAGAAATTCTTCTCCTCTCAATGCCATGAAAGAGAAACACACTCATCATTTCAATATCAAAACTGTAATGGCACTCATTTCTCGGTAACACCGTGGTGCACAAATTAGTCTCCAAGTTTACTCGTGAATATTGGCGTGTGAAATTTAGTCTGAAATTAGAAAAGCAAAAACACTTTTTCCTTCTTGCAATAAGTTCAGGATGCACAGCTTCTTAAGTGCTCCTGACATTAATATTCTCTGATGGGTGAGCTCACCGAGAACCAATTCCCAAACCGAACTGCCCCCTGCTGAGAAGCTGTTACCAGCATTTACAGTAGATGGCGACAGACGTCTGAGGCAGGTCGATAACAGCCTCTCAGCGGGGAGGTCTCTTTGAGAAAATGCACTCAGAACCTTGTCACGCCTCCTGCTCTCCAAGGAGGAGAGGAGGTCTCACTTTGATCACACACTCACGGATGTAAAATATGTCCCCTGAATCCTAATGTGGTCACGGCCAAGAAAGTTTACTGTTTAAGACGTATAATGACTTAACAGGTATCTCCTGATAGACACCTGGTAGTAGATGACACATTGGCTGTTAAAGATGACCTGCCTGAAATGTTAAAGGTGCAAGATATTTTTAACCCAAGTGTGGGCGGTACTACATGTAATTCCAATTAGCATGGCTTCCTTGTTCAGCACTAAGAAATACAGTAAATGTGTCGAACATTTCTTTGACAAAAAGATAGTGTTAAAATGTTTTCTCAAAAGGGCCCATCCCTTATGAATCTTTAAAACATCTTTCTATAAGATTCATCCTATCTAAGCGAGTGTTTTGAGTTGAAAGAAAGGTTGTTTTGCAAATGAACACTCCATTCCTACTTAGATCATCAAGAAAGAAAACCTGCATCCACTTTTGTTCCCTTTAATTATTCAGTGCTTTATTGTCAGTACCACTTAAGTATTAACTTAAGACAACGAAATTCCGTTTGCATCTAACCAGAAGTGCATAGAAGCATACAGTGTAGAGGCATGTCTAGTATTAAGTAACACATATGACAGATATATAAACATGAGGACAAGAACCTTTTCTGAACCTGCTGGTCCTGCAGATGTTTCTAAGGCAGCTACCAGGGGTGAGAAGTGTCCCTGATGATGCTCTGCACCCTCGCAGACATCTTGGTGCTGGATTATCTCTGTGTCAGGGAGATGGTTACCAGTAATGCGTGTTTTTCAGTCCGTAGCAGTGCAGTCCCTTTACCAGACCGTGATGCAGATAGTGAGGAGGCTCCGAATGGTGCAGCTGTGTTTATATGAATGTGAGGAGACAGGGGGGCTTTCTTCACTATCCTCAGGAAGAAGAGACACTGGTGAGCCTTCTGGACCAGGACCGAAACTGGTGACGTCCCGTTAATGCTGATGGCTGTGCGTGTGCTGCTGTTGGACCTTCTGAAGTTGACAATTCATTTAGTTTGGACAGCTGGGATTTACACTTGCTAGAAAAGTCTTAAAGGTCCCCTATTATACTGTTTTTCATTTATATATTATAGGTCTCAGATACATGTATATCAGTGGCGAATCGTCTGTGCCTTCAAGGTATTCAGAGAATACCCTGGAACACTCGATTTAATTATAGAAATAAAATGTAATAAAATGTATATAAAATGAATTAATGAGAATCGTATCTGTGTTGTTGATCTGTAATATTACAGTGTTACGTTGATTTGTTTGTCCTTCTCGGACCGTGCACTACGCATTTCAGTGGGTTTGTGTTAGAAAAGAAAGCAACCAATCAGATCTTGTTCTGGGTCTCTACAATATCCTTCAACCAAGGTATTCTACATCCTTGATCGAATGCCCTGGCCGTTGCACCGTATGAGAGCGTACGTTTGGACTGACAGTTTGATCAACCAATCATATATTGATTTGTAGCCAATGGGCGTATTCTTTCAGAGTTCCCCTCGGTTCCAGGGTATTCTAGAAGGCCCGGTAGTTAAATGGCTCGAGACAGAAGATCTAGATGAATGCGACGAAGCAATTCATGCCGTTTTATTGTTTTTAACGTTGAAATGACAAGTGCAACAGGTGAAGATGAAGTTGTTGCGGAATTGTTGTGAGTACCCTTTTCAAGACGACAATTCAGTGAAAAGACGGACATTGTAATGCCGCGGGGGGCGGCGGGGGGTGTGTGTGTCTACAGAAGGTCCAGTTGTGATAGACACGGTTCGCCACTGATGTATATACAAAACTTGTCTCTGAAGTGTTTGGTTCGAAAAACCAAACAGATGTTACAGTGGGGTTACCTTGGTTGGTGATTGGCTTACACAAGCCAAACAAACGTTATGACATCATAAAGTGGCCAAAATCTGATCAGCTCATTTTCAGACAGGTTTTTATCTAAATGGATCAAAAAGAGAGAGAATCTTTTTTCCTGAAACTTTCTGAATCTCTTTACACAGAGGGGACACATGTTGATGTAGAAAAGACATGCAGAAGTGGACTTTGCATAGAGGGTGACCTTTAAGTTATACATTGTTAATGGTTTGTTTCAAAAGAACCCTCCGAAGGTTGATTTGTAAAAGTCTTGCATCTGCGTTTGAAGTGATTTCAAAAGGCTTTCACTTCTTGCGATGAATAAGTGCATTCATTTGCAGGTGGAGACAGGATAAACTTAATATTTCCATTCAGATTACAATCAAACGGCAGGTCCCCGCTGAGACATGCAGACCCCCCCCCCCTGTCAAAGCCCTGCTGATTGTGAAGCTGACTCTCCAGTTGACATACATTGTAACTTTGTTTATTTGACAATTGCACAGGCTGCTCACTTCTCATAGTTCTTCCCACATTGTGTCTCCCAAAACACTTTATTATGCTAATCCTCCCCTGCATGGATACAGCAGAGCCAGACATCAGTGCTGTCATTCTTCAGATTGACAGCTCCATAACACACATCCAACGTGCTCCATGGGCTGCCGTCTGCAGAAACACTGGTTCCTTTCAGACACGCTGCCTGCTTTATGCGTCACTCTGAGATTTAAACACGAATAAGCTGGCAATTGATGCCCACACATACACACACACACACACACACACACACACACACACACACACACACACACACACACACAGATACACTTTGTATTTCAGATTGTGGAACAGGTCATAAGGGAAGAATAATCTGAATACAATTTTGGTTTTGTAATGTTCATACTTTGTTCACAATCCGCATCTCCAGGCAGCAACCTTTGTTTTCTAAAGTCAGTGTGGACTTAAACGTAGGTGCCTTAAAGTTGTGTTGTTTCTAAAAATCCAACAGGGGACGACTAGCTAGAAGTCTTTGATAAAATGTCCCTTCTTCTCTCTTTGTTTAGCACCTGAGTCAATATTTTCCTAAGGAGTTTATTGTCTCAATTGCTAGTTTCAAGACTTTTTTTGAATACATCATGAAGCTCCTTTTGCAAATCATGGTTCCATAAAGAGAAAAATAAATGATAAAGCAGGGTGTGCTTTAGGTCGGGGTTACCTTATGATTGACAGGTCATTACCCCATGTGTTCATAACTCTTCCACATTTGATTTCATTATGAAACAAATAATTATAACCAGTTTTGGTGGCCTAAAAACACCTTATTCAGTGCACGGTTATACTTTGCCATGTCATGTCTGTTCTGTTTGCAAAAGGACTAGACTAGAACTACGATAAAATGTATAATATGTTTTATCAGAAAACAGCCAAATGGACAATTGAACTCATCATTTAAGTCTTTTAAATGACCACGTTTGCCTCTAGCTCTTGATTAATAAAACAGTAAATAGTCACACAAAATATATTTTATGTGTAGAAACCATAGACTGGTAGAAACACACCAACTAACAATTCTCATTCTTTTTTAACCACTACACACTGAGGCCAATTTACTATAGGTCAAACGAGTTAATACAATTCCTGTCTGCTGTGATATTTCTCTGATCTACATAATTTTCAAGAAGACCTCAGAGCAGTGAATGGTAATTTCGCAGCAGCACTTTGACAACTTTTCATCAGACTTTCTCCCGCTGCCCGTGGGGCTCATTTTCTGTCTCGGCATCGAGATCTAACCCCTCTCACACCCCGGATAAGTAGATACATAAAGGTGCAGCCATTTTCACTGTCTCACCCCAATTTCTACAGGTTAATGATGATTACAAATCAGGTGGGGCTAACCATCAAATGAGATTCAGAGGTCACGCTCAAACTTAAACGTTTAATTTCCTAACCTTGACAGACGGGATGAGAATGTTGCATTTAAGATTTGGACGCTGAATTCCAATCTCACATCTGCCACAATTCCACAATGAGTGCCATTTGAAGAGAAAACACAATATCTCAGTGTGATCATTGCCTAGCCTTGAGCTTGTATCAGCCTTCATGGGTTCCAGCCAATACTCCCAATTCCCCCCTTCCCAAAAATCTGTCACCACCAGCTGGAGCCATTAGACCAACTCCTCCCTGGGTATGCGAGTGCCACGCCTCCCTTATAGACTCGTCAGCCAACAGAGACAGATGTTAATTTCAGGCCCATTTCCTCCCTGCAATATTATATCTATTAGCGATGAGCCACAGATAGTAGACTATGGCTGCCTATTGTCTGCCTTATTATTCGTACCTTGGCATTGCTTATACAGTAGTAACAAGTGGATGGGATGAATGTGTGTAGTGCTCACCTGCTGGCAGATCCTGGGTCAGAGCTATATAGTTAATGTTACTGTGGATTGATGAGGCTTATTAGTAGGTGACAGCATTGGTTAAGGTGAGTAAAACAATGATCAAGAGCGTTGCAAGGGTTGCATTTAGTTTATTACAGTATCAGGAGATTGCTTGGAATTCATGTAGATTACTAAAATATATTTATATTGGAAAAGTTTCTAAGACAACATTAAACATTATTTTGAAAAGGATGTTTTTTGAAAGTGATGAACTTTGTGGAAGGCCCCACGACGCAGACCTACTCCAAAATGCAACAGGTTCCTCCTTGGCCGAGGCTAAATCCTTCCACCTAGTTTCATGAACATTGTACCATTGATTGATTGATTGAAAAGTTTATTAACAGCTTGTATATTGGGTACAGTACAGTACAGCTCAAAACATACCATTGTTAAGGGGATGCAGACCAGAGAAAGACTTTCGTCTTGTTTACATCAGGGTCCCCCATTTCCAATTCATCATATCATTTAAGACATGTAAGACATATTTGACAAACAGATGGGTTATTTACAATTTACATACAGGTGGTTTTTTACATACAGATTTCTTATTTACAATTTTCATTTTAGATTTCGTTCTAATACATCCTAACCGGACATTTAAGACCAACCAGAAGTTTCTAGAAAGACAAACAAAGAGAAACGAAAACTGAGGCAAAATCTAACATCATTGGCAAAAGTAAAAAACAAAACTCAAGTGTGCAGTATGAAATGTTTTCATCAAGGGAGCTTTAGGGATATTAAAACAAATTATGTCACGTTTTAAAAAGAAAGAACATGCTTAATAAGATAAGATTTGAAAAGAAAGCAAAAACCACATCTTCCGGCACAGACTGAAAACTCATCTCTTTCGACTCCACTTCGAGCGATAGAATTACTAACAATGAACTGCTAACAAAGCACTTATATACTAACAAAGGACTGGCTTATCTATAGCCAGTGGAGTAGCACTTGAAATGGTTTGGCTCTATGAAACCTGATGTACTTATATGATTCTGTTTTCTTCAGGGTTGTATCTTCTTGGTCGAATGCACTTATTGTAAGTCGCTTTGGATAAAAGCGTCAGATAAATGCAATGTAATGTACATTTTTTTTAATAATAAGTCTCCTAATGGAGGGGAAAGCCAATGGTAATGATACTGTACAATTGGTTGCTGGGTTTTTCCCCCCGAGAGCCTCGCTACTAGTTCCAAGGGATGGGGCTAATTGCTGGTGCGTGAGACTGTGTGTTTGTACTCTTCTTCAACAGATGAAAGATACACATGGTAAAGATAAGGCTACTTGCCATTGCAATCACTTCAAATGTATATGTAGCTATAAATCTGATCCAAATTAGCTTTCTCTTGATTTTTGCAGAACCTAAAAGTCCATGGCATGTTGGAATGAAAGACCAGAGGAACAGGAAGCCACTGAGGTTTGATACTCAGTAATGGGACACAAGTGTTCAGGAAGTCCTGCTCTGTCACTCAGCAGGAGGATCCAGTGCACCAAAGCAGGGGATCTGGGGGTTTGGATGGTGCTCCTCTCCGTCCCTAAAGAGAAGGCCCTTGTTCCTGTGCGTCCGATGAGAGCTGACCTGCTGACAGAGGGCCCTCCGCTGGAGAAGATACTATCGTGTGTGGGAGTCTACACCACAGAGGAGTCACTTCCTCTGACTAATGCTTCATTCATCCTCCCTACACACTGCTCTCCTTAATAATATATCAGATACTGCTGCAGAGCCACATGCATGTGTTGTATGTTTTGCAGAATATTTCTTTGCACCCATGTGGAACTAACACGCTTGTTTCTGTCTATATGGGAATATGTGTGAGTACGTCTGCAGTTTGTGTTCATGCTGTCCTCTGTTTGGTTTTCATCTCCATGAGTGGGTGTTATAGCTCCACAGGGGAATTGCACTCTCTCAGTAGTGATGCCACAGATAAATGCTCCTTAAAGTGGGTATATTAAAACTGTCAATAATGTTGCGCCAATAAATGTTTTGTTTCGGCATGTATATGAGCCTGAACTCCCAAAAGGCAACAGGAAGTGAGAAGGCTTTTAGTAATGAAGGCACGGCAGTATATTTCTTGAGAAAAAACAGTTTTTAATCTTGTATTAAGTCAAAATCAATGATGAAATCTGATAGCATTATTTGTTCATGTTATGAAATGTTGTTCGATCACAGTTTGCCCATGAGCTAATAGCTATGTGTTCAACTTTACTTTAAAGATTTAAATAAATACAACAAACTATAGGTAGTGATAGATTACCTTAAAGGTAAAAGCAGTCTTACTTAACCAGGAGTTAGGGTTAGGACATATGAAGATAACGCTAGCTGCTCGTTAGCCTAGCGTAACTTGCTGAACACTGAGCCTTACATGTTGATTTTGTTAACGTGCAAAGGTAGCAATTTCCCAAGGTTTCAAGTATTGGTGCTAAGCTAGCTTCATATTGAGCATTCAGAAAGTCAATACATTTAAAAAGTGTCAAAGTATGACAATTAAAATGTAGTGTCGACTGGGGATTAGATGGTTGGTATCATATGACCAATGGCTGCAAGATGGCTAAGAAACCTTAAAGATTGGTTGAAAGAAATGTTCTTGCTTCAAATTCTCTAACACAGTTAGGTTGTTGGCAAAATATGAACGTTTTGTTGCTCACATTGAAGATAAATGTTCATATGAGACCCTTTCAAGATCAACGAATAATCATGATTTAGTCTTCAATCTTGAACTACTGTAATGCTGTCTTGTTTCTTGGAATGTAGACATTTTGGTAATGCAAGGATATTACTCAACAGCGTAGATTTGTTCTTGCTTCGCTCTTTGGAATAGTTAAATCCGTATGAAGGATTTATATTCCATTGGGAAGGTTAAAATGTGTCCGACGTAAGACAGAAATGGCTTGTTAAGATGATATTTCTTTCAAACCTGGCAACCCTGCACTGAGTGAACAGCTGACAATGGTTTATTGGTGGTAATTGCTGCTTTTCTGGCATTTTATCAGCCCATCTGTTGCTGACGATTGGAACATGTGGTCCAGTACACTCCATAGACACACACACACACACACACACACACACACACACACACACACATTCACGCACAACACAGAAAACAGAAAACAGCTTGCACCTGATCTTTTTATTGCACATTTTAATCCACATATAATTTGCCACACACCAATAAACATATACTGCACCCGCGAAAAAGCACACACACATGCCCACATCATACACTCTCTTTCACCTGGGCGCACCTCGGCAATATTCTGTTACAGATCACAGCGACACACACACTTTCGCAGAAACCAGCCTCCCTTTTATCCATTCACTCTACTGGAAAGAACATAAATGAAACACACACTATGCACATATAAATAATGCATATAGGAATCCAGACATTCATGCAGACACACACACACACACACACACACACTGATGCAATAAAAGCCTGTTTTATGACTTTGATGAATGGATTTTGGATATTGTATCCTTGCGGTAGGTACAGAAATGGGGTACTGCGGGGTACAGGGGAAGGAAACACACGCACACACACACACACACACACACACACACGCACACACACAAACACACAATGCCTACATATAAACTGACATGTACAGATATATCAACAATGAGTCGTACATGTACTATAGTTGCGTGCCTGCAGAGATGTTTAAATACACACAGCGGGGATCTCGTCTCTCTGTCTGGGGAAGCCCAGTCTTTGCTATGATTAATAGGCTGTATGGCTCCCACTCTTTACCTCGTACTATCTCTCTGCTGAAGCTGGAAAAATAAGCAAGCAGTCAGCTCACATGACACTGAGGAGAAAAACTCCCCGGCCAGCATGCATACAATGAGCCTGATAACGCTTAGCATGCAATGTTTTGAGTTCAGCACGCCTTGCAGCCAGGAAGAAGGGCTACTCTACTGCAATATTGATATGTTTCCTTAAAATTCCAACCCTTACTTTGAACCTCTTTTGTGATATAAAAATGCCCTCGAGCTACATCCCAACAAAACTCAATTTGTACTTTTTTAAGCTGAATTCACAAAGAGCTGAACATCTCTGACACTAAAGACCCAAAGGAAGCCAACATATCATTTAAATTTGCAAACTTGCATTGCATTGCTGGGGGCTGATAACATTTGCAAACTAGACAGTACTTTTCTCATTAGCTTTAAGTATGTAAAAATGTAGTTGTAAATAACCCCCAATGTTCTCACCAAATTCATCTGACTTTGAGCCAAGCAGATGGTTCCCCTGCTTTGTTTCTATATGTTATCTTTGAGGCAAGGAATGTACAACAGAAGAATCTAATAAAGCACCGTAATTATCCTCTTATACAGATAGCATCCATGGTCAAAACTAATTAAAAGTTTCACTGTTTTTTATTCATATACTTCCGTCAAGGAGGTTAGACTTCGCCAGTTTGTTCTCTATCTTTGTTTATCCAAAAAACTACTGCTGAAATATTCATAAACCTTCGTGGAAGGGTGAAGTTTGGGCCAAGGAGGAACCATTAGATTTGAAGGGTTATCCGTTACCATTGGCGCTGCTTACTTAAATGTATTCATATCTTTACATTTTCAGTGATTACAATCATTTTCATTCGGCAACTTTTCTGATTAACTTAAGCCTATGACCCAAAAATAGTGTTTTTGATTTATAATTAGATATATTGTTAAGGAAGCAAAAACAAATTCAAATGAGACCCCGATAAAGCCTCAAGATATTCACATATACATAAACCTCTACTTTTAAAGTATTATAAGTAGTAATCCCTTGATTAGTCTGCATCGTGGAGCAGTAACACCACTTACCGGAGAGTTGAGCTGTACTATCTGGATCATCAATTATCAATGTAGACCCATAGCAACACAATGTTAAAATGACTGGTTAACAGTAACTTTAATTTAACTTACAGCCCTCAAACAAGATGCATTCCCAAAAAAAGATTAAAAACATCTTGGTACAGTATATGGGTCAGATGTAGCCGGAAATTACTTATACTTTATACCAATATGACATTACAATTAACGCGTTGCACATTACCGCAACAGGACTGGATGATAATCAGAAGGTGTAATTAGAAGTAGTAAAACAATTTAGATGAGATTCCAGTGTCAACACCTTCTCCTCCACACAGGGTTCTAGGCTAGAGACAACACAACGGTAAGTAACAGATGATTAAATTAACACCATACCATACACATTCTCGCGTTCAGCAGCCAACAGTAATTAAGTTAAAAGGAGACAACAACACCTCACGTTGAAAGAGAACAGAACCACTACACACATTTAGAAGTACAGTATAATATGTAACATGTCTGCAGTCATGCCTAAAACATTGGACATTAACCCAAGTGTTTCAAACTGAGAAATCTTTCATTGTAAACAAGATAACGGTGTGTTTCAGCTGGTCTCCTGTCCCTCTTTTGAGCATCCGTCACGTTATCTGCCACAAGCTGCCATATATTGACTTTTCAACAGGTAATTCTTTTTACAATCTACTCTTTATATCTTGGTATCTTGTAAGTGGATATTTGAACCAGATGAAGGATTTTCGTCATAGGGCGTTAATTTAAGAAGGGTTATTTTTCTGGGGGAAATTCAGTTTTTCCACTCTGGTTTCACATTTATAATCCATTATACAACTTATTTTAAGAACTTTGAAGTGTGAAATTGTTGGAGTTTATATTGCACATCTTATTATTGTAACATAAAGGTCAGAGTAATCGATCAGAGAAACAACTGAGCTAACATTAGCGTCAGCAGAGTTACAGTCAGTGGCGTAGCCAGGAATGATTGTGTGGGTGGGCCTGGAGAAATGTAGGTGGGCCAGGGGGAGACTTATTAAGCGTGGGGTCTGAGCTGAAATTTCATTAATGATTTTATTTATTTTTTAATGCACTAATTAAACCTAAGCATAAACTAGCAGTGAAAACAAAGAAATAGGCACGGCAGGTTGTTTATCCTTGACGGTCGCACAGTGGGCACACACTGAGAGTGTTTTCATATTCAGCAAATGTTCACGCTTCACTGCAGACCTCAAGAAGAAATAAGACTTTCATTCACTCACGGCAAAAGTTACTTTACTTACTAATTTACTCACGGTAAAAAATGCACTCCCTATTCCATTGTCATGAAGGTGGAATCTAACTATATTCAGAATAAGTTGTATTGGATCTAGGCTCGAAACATGTTTATTTCTGCTGTAAAGTTGGGCATTTTAACATGGGGGTCTATGGGAATTGCTCCTTTCTGCATCCATCCCCTGTTGGTCACTAGATGAACTGCAGTTTGTGGCTCTTCCTTCTGGGCTTCCCGGCTCTGCCCCAGAGTGTGCCGCTTCTTAATCCTCCTTAATGATGAACTATGAAGGAATCCTATTGTATAATATATATTGATGGTATTGGTGCAGTTTCCATCCATGTTGCTGATACATTCTCATCACACTTCAATCAGTGGATCTTCATGGTAACAGCGGCACAGTGAGACTGTTATTAAGCTCAGTGGTGCTGTTTTTGATTAAGTGATGTTTACTTTGATCTCCATCTTAATTAAGCCTATTACCGTACTATAATTTGATGATAATTTATAGACATTAAGGAGTGCTAAGGCTGATTGGAACAACATTCTTTTAGTTATAAGATGACTTTACAACATTGGCAACAGACTCCTTACGATAAATATATAGTAAACCAAAGCTAAAACTGATGAAGAAATAGGAATAAAACTTATGATACAAACAATACAATTTATTTGTGAAAGAAAAGATTGAAAGAGGGCAATATCATAAAAGCATGAAGCACAGGGACACAGTTATCTAAACAAACAGCAGGACAGGTTTTGTGGTTCTGTTCAATCTCATTATTAAATGTCACACAGTTTAGACCCACCAGAAAGATGTGCCAGAGACGTTGGAAAGAAATGAGTTCAAATGCAATAATGAGACTGATAAAACAGTGTTGCCACAGATGTTAAGGTTATTAATGTTAACGAATGACGGAGAGTAAGGGGTTCAGCAGAAGAAAACAGAATAAGACAGGGTACATTTTTTGGAATAATTTCCAAGAACACATTGAGAGAGCTCTGTAGAGAACTAACAGTGGAACAACTCTGCAACATCCAATCACAAACTCACAGCCTCATCTAAGCAGAAAGCACGGCTGCTCTCGTGTTTTTCTCTGGGATTTCCAAAATGTTGAAGGCTCATTTAGTGAGTCTCCCACTGACCAGGAGGTGAGATCATAAACCTGTTGTCCAAAGTGCAAGCATTTCCAATTGCTGTGACACAAACGTTTACTGTCACAGTTACTTATAAGAACCCAGAGACATTTTTGTTATTGGTACCGCTCGGTTGTCTGCCCTACTTGTGTGATTCCATGGTTCCATTTTGGTGTTTTTATTGGATGTGCAGAGGACACATTTTCACTTGGGTCCAGGTGTTTGGCAGCTTAGCCTTGGCTGTCAGTCCAGGCTTTACAAGAACATGACAAACTCCTGAACTGTTTACACAACTTCACCCCATTAACTGGCACCAATTGAGAAGCTTTGGAGTTTTTATGGAGTAGAAAGAGAGGTCAGAAGAGGTACGATGGGACAGAAACAAACTTTCAGAAGTTCCCTTTTCCTGTGTATTTCAGTTTAAGTTTCACAAGAGTAAAGCAGTGACCAATGAAAACATTGGATGTAGGTGACAGATAAAGTAATTTAGGGTGGTGCAGCCAATGGACTGTGTGTGTAGATATACCGAAAGAGTGGAAACCCTTCAATGGAAAGTAGCTGCACTACTTTTGTGTCAATTTCAACTATTCAGCTGACTTTCTGTTGACCGATAGCAAACCGCTTGACAGGGAACAGAGGAACAGAGAATTTTAAAGCGGCCCTAGTCTTGCTTTTTGGGGTTTCTCTTTCTATAGTGTGGTATATAGGTTTTTATTCATGTACATGGACTGCAAAGGGTCTCAAAGTTCCCTCCCCTTTTGCCCCATAACACTGTGTTTTCAAAGTAAGGTTCATCTTCTTCTTAAATCTGAGTTCATTTGGTATGTCCAATGTTTATATAAGACCCAGGCTGTAATAGTTTGACATTTTCCTTTAGGATATTTAAACTTTCATGCCTCACCACTAATTCTTTGTAAAAGTACTGTTATTTCTAGCAATTACTTCTAATGATATATACGCAAGTACTCACTAACACCCAGCAGAGTCTGTAATGAATTCCTCATTTATTAGATCTGATTTAATTTCAGCCCAAGACTGCATGTTCTGATTAGCACTCCTTCAAGTAGAGAGGCAGAACTTCGTCAAATCGTCTGCTGTTGTGATTGATTCGAGTAAACCTGTAGACTTAAATAAATGAACGTCTGATTTCAGCATACTGAAATAGGGTTTAAAAATATCATCGGTAAAAGTTGGATGAAGTTGTTGTGTAGATAAGACAGGTATACGCTCTTTCAGCCCTAACCAGACCAATCCCATAGTTCACTGACCTGTCACCAAGATTTGACCAGGGGGGGCACATTGTGTGTGTGCATGTGTGTGTTAGAGGTGCGTTGAAATGGCCAAAGGAGTGCACACTGCACCCTGACATGAGTCTTTGTCTTTCAAACTGATTGATGGGTTCATGGCCCGAGTTTTAGAGTGGACACACATGCATACAGACTCACACACACACAGAGCTCTTGATCTTATCTTGCAGTCACTCATATAAGTGCCAGATATGAAGGCCTGAAACCTGATCCTAAGAAGTCCTGCTCTGTGATCAGGGAGACGGACAGAGAGGTATTTCTTTCCTTTTTTTACCAGCCAAGAAAAAGTCAGAGTGTTATTTTTAGAGTTGGGAACTGACCAGTAACAAGGAAGTTAGAAGTCAAGTTTTGTTTAGCCCAAAGGCACCTAGCCAGTAGTTGCTCATGTATTGGAGGGTGCTATCCATTCACTTCACCTCGACATCTTCCCAGATTCAAACTGCTGACCCTCCAGTCACACTTCACTTCCATTTATCACCTCTAGGTAAAAGCCACAGCAGACAGCATGCTTTTGTAAATCCAGACTCCCACAGTGACCTCCAAAATGTTTAGCAGTGGCAGTAGTGGTGAAGTGGCACGGCACTCGGGTTAGCTCGCTCTCTCCCTCCAGTCGCTGTCAGTCCTCTGTCAGCTGCCATCCATCACGGTCCAGCTATTTGGGTTCACCTGCAGCCGCCTGGGCCAAGACAAGAGGGCTTGTCAGTCTGTCAGTCACTGAGTAACGACACCAGGCCTGGGTGACCTCCAACACTTACTAACAAAGCACAAGCTGCCTGCAGGAGAGTGGAGCAGAGTGAAATAAAATAGACTGGAATGGGAGAAACGCATTCAAATGCAGTTCCTCCGTCAAATAAAGTCCCGACGAAATGTTAAGCAGAGGAAGAAATGTGCTACTTAGAGTGGTGCCAGACAGTGACAGGGAAAACGTTTGGAGATTTCTATTTTTGTTGGAGCTGACCAGGTATGCTGAATGAAAAATGTATGACAGGCGCAGGTAATTACTCTAATCCCACATGAGACAGAGATAGGGAGGCAGCAAGAGGAAATTAAAACAATTCATCATTAGACTTTACTCTGATCAATAAACTGCATATCATTAAATAGTGACTCTGGCTATAATAGAACCACATACACCCCCCACCCTTTTCTTAATGCCTGGCGTTAAGCCTGAGAACTGATCCCACCCTATCTCTTCCCCTGTTGCCTAAAGTCTCATCCTGCATGGAAAAATGATCATCCATGGAGCTGAACGCTGCCGGCCTCGTAAATAAGACGGAGGCAACGGTTGAGAGGGTGTCCTGACACGAGCTATCTGAATGTCCAGCTCTCCATTCAACCGCAGGGGTGTAAATCAGACATCTGCTGGTCTGGGGACAGCGGGCCAGAAGGGTAAAAGAAGAAGAACCGCGGTGAAAGGAAGTCTTCCTCTGCTGTCCTTCATCCCTCTCCCCTGGGAAGGACTTACTGAACATGCATGCTATTTGCCTGCCACCCAACGTCAGATTAGCACAGGTATGCTCATTTACACCACAGGGCTGCTGAGTGAAACCACAGTCCTGTGCCGCTGGCAATGGAGCAGCACCACAGGCAAAGCTGGCGGGGAAAAAGAGGACGGCCAGCGCTTATCTGCAGGGAACAGAGACTGACAAACGCTGCTGCCAGGAGCCAGCCAGAGGAATTCTTGTTCCAGCCTCGGCACACACATGCAGATAAAGTAGAACACTCTAAAGGTTTCTGAAGACTTCCTGCCCCCTCTGCCTTGCTTGGCTTCCATCGCTCTGCTGATTTATCTCTCCCCTCGCTATCATCAATAACCTCACACTGAGAGTTTATATTGTTCCACCTCAGGTGCACTGGATTCAAGCCAGACTACACGTCCACTATAAGTTACCCAGCAGGGAGTGACAGTTTGAAGGCCAGAACAGATATCTTTGGGTTGAAGTTGTAAATGACTGAGCGGCACCATTTTTACATCCGAGCAATTTTAATGCCAGAAGAAAGTGTATAATTTAAAGGTTTTATAGATCTTCAGATACTGTATTACGGAAAAGGGAATGACTAGTTATGGAAACATTTCCTTCTAACACTCGACTTGGACATAAAAGGGGATTAAACACATTTTAAAGTGTTTTTGCTACTTTAGAGTAGTACTACCCAACTCTATCATCACGATGTTGTGTATATGATTGCAAACGGT
Source organism: Harpagifer antarcticus (assembly GCA_902827135.1). Taxonomy (NCBI): domain Eukaryota; kingdom Metazoa; phylum Chordata; class Actinopteri; order Perciformes; family Harpagiferidae; genus Harpagifer; species Harpagifer antarcticus. Next base: position 279,629 of record CADEHL010000957.1, read on the forward strand.
TGCATATTTAAAAATTCAGCAGGCATAAAAACATTAGCATTATTTTGCATGATTTATTTTGCTGTTGAGTGCATGGTTAGCTTACAGAGGGTTTTAAAGAAACCATTTCACCATTTATCTATTGTTAATATCCGTGTTTATTCACTTTAAAATCAATATTAGTAGTTATGCATATATGCAAGCTTTGTATACAACCAGCACAGTGTTATAGTATAGCTGCTTTTCCAATCGACACACACGGCAGAAAAGCACATTAAAGCAGACCCTCCTGTAACTGGAAGCTCATACTCATACCAAACATAATGTCATAAGTAGAACTCCTCTGATGAAAATGTGTGCTAAAATATAAAATAAAAACTGAACTCTGTGCACCAGCTGCACGGTAATAGCCTATAGCCTGTACATCTTGTTTCACTGCTAAACCTTTAGTACAGGGCCATAACAAGCAAAGCATCTGGCACGGCGTGTCCTGATGATAGCACACACCTGGAAGCTTTAAACACAAGATGTACGACAATGCAGCTCACATTGTCCCATTGCATTTTAGGTATTCAAATGACTTTGGATTGTCGAAAGGAGCCAGTTGAGGTGGTTCGGGCACCTAGTTAGGATGCCACCTGGGCGCCTCCCTAGGGAGGTGTTCCAGGCACGTCCAGCTGGGAAGAGACCAAGGGGTAGACCTAGGACCAGGAGGAGGGATTATATCTCTTCGCTGGCCTGGGAGCGCCTTGGGATCCCCCAGTCAGAGCTGGTTGATGTCGCCAGGGAAAAGAAAGTTTGGGGCTCTCTGCTGGAACTGCTACCCCCGCGACCCGGGGGTAGAAGATGGATGGATGGACACACTGTCAAACTATTATTCAATCCCTTGATTATTTAGTTTAAATTGAGTTGTTACTTCACTTAGTAACCGGTCCTCTTCTTGTAGATGAACTACGGACAAATTAGCTCTGACGACTAAGCTGTTTTCTTCGTCCCAAAAGTCGTCATTATTCAGAACATTATTGTGAATTTGAGAGATTAAGAAAAGAAGAACTTGAGAAACTTTGGCCAGCGCTATACTGTAGGCCAACGATGAGATGACCCCGAGGAAGATGATTTCTAAATGTACAGGCAAGGTTAACAAGGTCTAGTTGCTAGGCAAACAGCCTGTCCCTGGGATGCAGTAAATAACAGCGCTACGTTGTGGGTCTGTGCGAGTCCAGTATGTCTGCATCTGGTCGCTAAGCTTTTCTTATGCATCTGGGTGTGTGTGCATGTGTGGGCTTTTGGGTAGAAGCTTCTCAGCCAGCCTAAGATCGATCAGGAGGGGGAACAAAAGGGAAGAGATGAGTGTATTTTGATCTCTGTACATTGCTTCGAATCCAATTTGTATCGCATTTGTGAAAAACTCATCTGGATAGAAACAATTTCAATCCAGAATTCCCAGGCCTTGTGATTCAGAGGTGATGTGTGTGTGTGTGTGTGTGGTTTTGATGTTGGCCACCGTGAAAATGTAAGATTGTGTTTATCTCTCCACTCTTCATGTTCTTGTGTTGATGCAGCAATAAGAAAACCACTCTGGGAAAAGAGTTGCTTTGTCAAGAGAGTAATGGAGGTGCAGAAAGACTCTGGCTCTAAGTATTCAGCTTATTATCTGATATGAATCTGCGTCGCCAGATTTGATTGCGGCGCCCTCGCAATGTCTCCGACTTAATCACAGCGTCCACCCCCTCCCTCACACAGATTATCCCCTGCTATCATGGAATCAATTGTCCTGTCTCTGAATCATGGCCCATGCTTCGGCTGGGCGGAGGGAAGGCTCTTTGATGCAGGTAACTGGAATTCAATTATGTTCCAGTTGAGAAACCCCATCTGGTGCATAATAAAGGGATAAAGAAAGACATGGGTGTCAATGTGCATGCCTGTTGACTTTGATTAATCGTTTTTTAGCCATGCTAGCTACATTTCTCTTGGGATGGGGTTTGTTTGGTCAAGAGGAAATCGTCCAAATGTATGCCTTTGAGTGAAAACTATTGGACTCATTGCCATTCAATTTGGTATAATTATGTATCCATTTTGCAAAATGGTCATAACTTCAGCGATCTCTTAAACTTCGATGAGTATCAGCTGTTCGTTTGTTGCCAAAACGCAAATGGTCACATGCTAGCTGCTAAACGTGGTTAACATTAATCATTATAATATTATTAATGACTATCATAAGGACACAAAGATGGTCCATAGCGTACTACTAACTACAGCAATAATACAGATATGTAAAAAAGAACACCTACATAAGAATACCAAATTAGCGTTGTCATATCAAAAGACAAAAGTCAGGAAACTGCACACATATGTTACTCACCATACCTTAACCAGCTCAACACAGGTTAGTCAAAATAATGCCTTTTTCTGTAGACTTAGCCTGCTCATACATTGTTACAAAATGAATTAAGCAAATGTCACTAGAATTCAACACATGCTAACTTTACTGGCATATTAGCTAGCGAATATGGGCATATTAGCTTGTGCACAGTGTCTGGATATATTCATTATCTGCTTAAACCTATAGTACACCTAACAATGAATCAATCTGACAGTCAGTGATTCACATTAATGTAGTCCATCAGTGTCTTGTTAATGTCACAGCATTTTGTCAGTTTATGTCCTGCAAAGACACACTAAGGACTCTAAATAGTGACCCACTGTCCATCCCAGTAACCTCTAGTTGACCTGTCGCTGACCACTACCAGGTAATTAACATTTTCACGAGTCACCGATGTCACTGAAACCCCCCCCCCCACAAACACACACACACACACACACACACACACACACACACACACACACACACACACCACCATCACCACTACCCTGGCTCATCACCTGACCCACTCAAGCATGGGACAGTTAGGGTCGACTGTCAGTCCAATACATCTGACCAGAAAGAGGAGCCCTGCTCACCGCTCTCTGACTTTCAGTCTCTCCCTGCAAAAGATTCATAGCCCCGGGCGTGAAGGTTGATAGCAGCCTGACTGAACAATGAGTACCTGTGTGTGTGTGTGTGTGTGTGTGTGTGTGTGTGTGTGTGTGTGTGTGTGTGTGTGTGTGTGTGTGTGTGTGTGTGTGTGTGTGTGTGTGTGTGTGTGTGTGTGTGTGTGTGTGTGTGTGTGTGTGTGTGTGTGTGGGTGGGTGTGTGTGTGTGTGCCTAACCAAGCAGAAGAAATGACCTTGCCACCCCTGATGCCTCAAGTGCCTGTTAGAGGATTCACTGAGCGTCGCTCTGCTGCTGGAGCATCCGTATGGGTCTGTTCTGGTTTAGAGAGGAACCTCACTGCTCTGTTACACTCGCATTAAAGAACGTGCAGGGTTAATATGAACAGACCAATTTCCCCAAATTTGTTGCGGAAAATGTAAGGCGGGGCCTCTCATATGACGCACACCTGCACACTTGCTCGCCTGTTCCACTCTTCGAATGCCAGGAAGTATTCTTGCCTCGCTTCTGAAGCAAGTGACTCGGCAGACGTGCTATCAAGCAAGCGTACTCGATATTGAGAAACACCCCTTATTTCCAGATATTTTCCAAAATCCTATGGAGAAATCCCATTGGCTCTGAGACGAGGGAACAGGTAGTGGTAAAATGCTAATTCACTTCCGGGTTTTAGGACTCGTCACAGTGACGTATACTAGAGTATACTCTAACCTTTCAAATAGAAAATCTGATTTGAATAGGTTATTGTGATACCCTGGAATAAGACAGAACCCCTGCCATTGAGTATTCAGCTTAAACATATTCAGGCCAATAGGGTATTGCAGGTACAGATACAAAATGATAACAACGTTTAAAAATACATCTGTTACCTTATATTATAATATTCAGCACTATCTTTTCTAGGACTTGAATCTGATAACATGTGGGCAGTATTGTGTGAGACAATATTTAAGACAGGTGAAAGCCTTTAGCAGAGTTGAAAGCTGTTAGATTAATATCCTTTAATAAAGTGGCATCAATGTTCACTTGGTTATTTTATGTTCTGTCGATTGTATTATTTCTTTACGTGCACTTTATAACACCAAATTCAAACCTTTCAGTTGTCTTTCAGTCGCTTCTCTTGGTGTCCTCACCATATTGATAAGTTACAGTCCTCAGGGAACAGTTTATTATTAAGGCAGCAGGTCAGTGACACATAGGTACTGGTCAGTTAGACGGCAACAACACATAACCTATTCTGTCTTTAAGTGTGAATATGTTCTGGTCACAAAAGTGTTGAGTAACTTGGTATCAACATATCAATTATCAAAGTCAACTTTATTGTCGATCTTTCCGTTTTACAGAGAGATCGAAATACCGTTTCCAACAATCCTGAATACAAAAAGACAAATATATATGAAAATATGTAAAAGATATGTATATACCTATATATTCACACTCAACAGACACATGTATACATATGTAAAAGCACAACAATCAATATATACAAAATAACAGTCACTTCAATATCTTTGGGAGCCAGATTCTAAGTTCCTGCTATCCATTCTCTCCCTGTCTCTCTGTCACGTCTTGTTTTATCAGAAGTGCAGCGGACCCTCCTAACTGTTACTGTCATCACCCTCTCTAATGTCGGGCCCTAAACAAGGCCACATTTCACCACCGTATCACGGACTCCAACGCCCAATGCTTTCAGCTCGGACACACCTGTGTGTCTCACAACATCACAGGCCATTTCCCCTGTCCTCTGACAAACAAGGACAACCCCTCCCTCACACACACACACACACACACACACACACACACACACACACACACACACACACACACACACATACACACACACACACACCGTCTCTAAGACAAATGATGATTCTCTCTGGCTGGGAGGGGGTGTTGTTGCTGGTGAAGGACGGGGCTTGTCTCATCTGTAAGCTTAAAAGGAAACATTGCTTTACTTTTCCATCCGTCTGGTTTTGATCGGTCTTAACAGAGATGTTGAAGATAAGATCATTTTGAAGTAAATCAGCTGCATCAGTGGCTTGATGATTATAATAATGATTACAGTACGGCAGGAAATATTGAGTATGTTCACCTTATGGTCAATTAGTATCGGTGTCATCCTTCAAATCCAATTTCAATTTACAATCTCATTGATTCACGTCATGGTTAATATATACATCAATGACTTCTTTCAGTGGTCAATGTTGTTACAGTTTGCATGAAGAGTGATTTACAACTTTTCTCTGACTTGTGAAATGCAGTTTTTTTACCTCCCTTCGCCTCAATCTATCCAATGAGAATCCTGATTAGGAGAACATGACAGCTCATCAGCAACTATGTTATGAGAGGTCACAGGTAGACATTGCAATATTTAAATGTGAAACATCATAACAGACATTTTTCAAAACAAAGCTACATTTTGCTGCTTTTTAAAGGTCACAACATTTTCTAAATCCTGTGATGCTGCAAGTGAACAGTGTGCAGCAGCAGACACACTCCCTTTGTGTGTAATGCATATTCTGACAGCTGTAATTAACCCGGCTGAATTAAACCACTCCGTATTTATACATGAGGGAAGGACAGGCAGAATTACGGACATTTTGAGCATAAATAAACGACATATTCTCTTCTCTCAGACACAAACACATACTCAGTTTTCATGGCAGTCTTTGAAGCTTTTAGCTTGGGTTAAATGTAACTTCAGGAAGGCCTCCCAGTCTGCAGTTCAGCTCACATCATTCTCCATGCATCATTACCGCTGCAGAAACCTTGAGCCAATAAACAGCTCAGTGGCACCGCTCTTATTTAAAGGAAGAGTGGAAACAGGAAGATACACGCACGCACGCACACACACGGAGAGAAATGCTGACACACATTTCATAAAGGGCAATAAAGATCAACGTGCTACATCCAACACACGTGCATAAGCCTGCAAGCACACACACACACACACACACACACATACCATGTATACATCACTTCAGGGGACATTGCATTGACTTACATGCTTTTCCTGGAGACTTATCCTAACCTTAACCATAACCAACACATGCCTTACCCTAACCCTAAACCTAACCAAGTCTTCACCCAAAAATTAATGATTCCCCTTATGGGGACCTCCATTTTGTCCCCATAAGGGAGGCGAGTCCCCACACGTGACTGTGTAGACAGATGTAGGTCCCCACAAGTATAGTAATGCTAGGCCACACACACACACACACGCACACACACACACACACACTCTCACACACACACTAACACATACACTCTCACACACACACACACACAGTAACACACACACACACACGCATACCATGTATAGTCACTTCAGGGGACATTACATTGACGTACATGCATTTCCTGGAGACTTATCCTAACCTTAACCATAACCAACACATGCCTAACCCTAACCCTTACCCTTAACCTTACCCTTACCCTTACCCTTACCCTAACCCTAATCCTAAACCTAACCAAGTCTTCACCCTAAAATTAATGATTCCCCTCATGGGGACCTCCATTTTGTCCCCATAAGGGAGGCGAGTCCCCACACGTGACTGTGTAAACAGATTTAGGTCCCCACAAGTATACTAATGCTAGGCCACACACACACACACACACACACACACACACACACACACACACAGCTCATTAAACTCCAAAGGGACCACATTTAGATCTGAGGGCTGTAATTAATAGTAGAGTACACACTGAGCGCTTTTAAAGTCACCCCTCAGGACGTTTCAAGTAAACGAAAGCGTCTTTCAAATAATTAAAACCTGAAATCAGATTCGAGCTAAAGTGGCCGGTGTTTTTCTAAAGATAGATGCGTGCTTCTTGTTTTCCTCATCCCAAGACAATATTCGGCCCTGCAGAGGAAAGGAAATGAAGAATAAATAAAAGAAGACATTGGCAGCGCCGGAATAATTACACGCCACTCCATCCAATCTACATAAATAAACGCTCACTAGGCAATAGAGAGCGAAGAAATGCGTGCAGTTATGGTTAAAATCATTTTTCAGGCCATGGCCCGCCACGTTTTGAAGCATGTTTACGGTTGCGTGCATGTTTTACATTGCAGATGAAATATTTGGTTTAGTTTGGCGGAGCAGCGGCTGATGACTCACGGCGCAGGACTGATTCAGAGTGTGTATCCTATTGTGACATTAACCATTCATCTCTGAGCCACGGCACTGCAGCACCAGCAGCACAACTGGCTTTCCTTAGAGCATTATTATTAGATGATCTATTTGATGTGCCTCAAGGAACAGACCTAACCTGCCATGTGATGAGTGTTTAAAACATACGACTGGCCCTCAGGGTTTAATGCACGTGATGTTGCCCTGGTTTGAACGTACAGTGTATTCAATCTAAAACACACATATTACAAGATAACAACCTGTGACTAAATCCTGTGTGATGTGTCGTGTTTCTTCCACAATGCAGGCGGATAGGAGTCTAAATTCCCCCATGGGTGTGTTTGTGTCTGTCTGACAGCTTAGTTATAAACTGGCAAATCCAACTTTGAAGAGTTTAAATAGGACAGCAGAAAACAACAACAACTTCAAAGAGACAATCCATACTTTTTTCGAAGTATATTTGCATGCATCTTTAAAGACTCTACTGTGCCTACTGTGAAAAATGAGCTTCTCACAACTTTTGAGAACTAAAGTTAAGTAAAAAAATGAACATGCATAACTCATACCGGTTTATATTGGGTAAATGTCTTTCCCTTTGCAAAAATAAGTAATTCCACACTAACTACGCCTCAAGCTAATCACTTAATAACATCAGATTATGCAAACAATACTAATTTCTGTTTCTGCTAATCAAAGCATTCAAATCCAGAGAGATGCAGCTTTATGTTGCCTCCCTGCTAGCAGCACATGTCCAATGTGTCTGATAGGAAGCCATGAGTCAGAGTCCTTGTTCACAGCTGCTATCTGTTTGCCTGATCCAAACACTTGTTGCCCTTAACTGTTTACACTCACACTGCAAAGACTGCTGCTTCGCTCCAAGGCTGTGTGGGGATGCTCGGCTCCCGCGGGCTTCACGGGGCTGCGATCAGATAGCAGAGCAACACACACACACACACACACACACACACACACACACACACACACACACACACACACACACACACACACACACACACACACACACACACACACACAGCAGGCCAGCAGCCACACAGATATATGCAGACAGATGTGTGTGCACAGGCTGTAATGCAAATTGTTAAAGCACACAAATATGCATTCATACTTCGATGCATGCTTAAATTGAAATGCACAGACTGTGTGCTTTGACACAAATCTGCATGCCAACAGGATCAGACACAAGCTAGCAGGGGTCCAGATCAGCACCAGCATGCATCAGTGGACTTGTAAAGCGGGGTGAGTTTGGCTCGATGGTTCATTGGCCGCCGCGCTCCATCAGTCCCTCCGTCAGCCCGTCCATCTGTCGGCCGCCCGTCTGTCAGAGCTGAGATGAAACGCTCTAGCTTCCCATCATGAGCTGACGGACTGAACAGGCTTCACTCCGCTGCAGAACCACACTATTGGAACAACAGTGCATGTAATACAGCTGTTCAACAGCATCATTCAGGCTCACACTTAATGTGTGATCATTTGAATATGCTTGTGTTGGAAATGATGTGAGCTGTGCACTAAAAGTTTGATTAAGACATATGTAGATTTGGTTTATTAGATATTCTAGTTGTAAATGCAGCATGTAGAGAAAAAGTCAAATTGGGCCAATCACAGGTGTCAACGGCTGATTTTAAAAATAATGAATTAGCATCTGAAATACAATGTTTGTGTATTTGTTTAACTGGGACTGGACCCATATGAGGGGTGGCCAGATAATACATAGGGGTCTCAAAATGATGAACATATGGAAGTCCTTTTTTACCACTTTATATAAATACTGTGTAAATTATTATAATCACGGCTTTTATTTCAAAAAGAGATTCTCACACATTTAACTATTGTAATCAAGCTTTAATGAGGATTGACTTCTAATTTATGACATATTATTGCACACAAATTCGTAAAAAGTCATAATTATGAGAAAAATACGTGTTGTAATTCATGTAAATATGATAATAAGAGGCTTATGTTGTTGATTTAGTGGCATAATCGGCTTATATATTGACAAAGCCCATAACAAAGTTCTGCTTCACAAAATTATTTTTTGGAAGACTTTGCTGAAAAACTGTCTTGATGTTAATTAATGCATACTTTCATGTTTTCATGCCTCTGAACATTTTCACATCACACAACACATATGAAGAAAGTGTCTTTGGTCAAAAGCTGGGGACTTTAAATGATCCAAGTGATATGTTGTGTATTACAGCAGATTAACATTTTAACTATGTTGCCATATGTGTGTGATGTGCGCCATGTAGTCGCACATCACAACAGGTCACTGTATATTAACTGAGTGCTAAAGGCAACTCCATTCAAATTGTTCTGCAGGTGTAAGGGGCCTCTGAAATGAAAAATAAGCTTTATATCGCACTTTTCCTATAACACGTGCAGCTCAAAGTGCTTTACAAAATGACACGTCACAAGTTAAAAACAAACAACAAGAAATTCCCCTCAGATTATTTGTGAAGAACTTTAAAAGGTACATGCAGCAACATCTAACATGTGATCAGGTTAATAGACAAGGAGGTATGATAATAAAAATAAAATAAATCCTGGTTTCTCTCTGACAGATAAGACACAAGACGACTGAGTATTTACAATATGAAAATCCTGACTTTCCCATCACCGGCCAGAAGGGGGTGTAAGAGCCCCACGTGTCTCTCCTCTCTCCCTGACCCCTCATTCAACGTCACCATTTGGAGTCTACGTGGGGCACCCTCACCCATGCCTATATAAGTATGTATATTAGTTGTATTTGGAGCAGGTAGACTTGAGGATGCCCTGTTGGTGAACCTCCGCTTTTTGATTGACACCGGCAGCCTGTCCCGCCAGCTTAGATTCCGGGCGGCTGTTCACTCAACTTTAAATTGCTGCCTTACTCATTACTGCAGCAAACAGACAGATATTTGTTAATGAATCCCCATGCTCCGGTAACTCTATCTTCCTCCGAGGCGCAGGGAGAGCACCCACTTCTTCTCTTCTGGGAGCAAAAGAGGAGGGGGGGGGTCAGGTCAAAGGTCAAGGGCGGGGTCACAGGGTTTTAAGATGCTAGGGTCCACCAGGCACAGGTTATCTGGGCCTAATGGAGTGGTTAAAAGCTAAGAAATGCAGTAATAGTGAGTGTCACTGTAGCTCTCAGTTTGTCTCAGTTGCACAACAAAGGAGCGGGATAACACATTTTCTATTGCCGTCTATATGTGACTAATGAGGTTAAGGAAAGCTTTAATTAACTGCTTTTCTTTGTTTCCTTCGATGTTTTGTTTACTTAGTTTGTAAGTCATTAAAAGATGCCACTTACGCAGCAGATGTTCCCTGTCATTCAAATAAAGCAGATTTAATTGAAAGACTGCAGAAGACAAGTAGAACTAATGCAATTTACCCTAATCTTGATGTTATCATTGCTGTGTTACATCTGTTATGGTTTCATGATGACATGTTTGTGTGTACTGGTGTACAGAAGAGGAGAAGCATTAATGTCTAACACTGCATCATAGCAGAAGATTAAGCAAAGTGTTGATATTATCTCAAAGTATGCACTGCACAAACTAAAAGTGATCCTCAGAGACAAGTGCCTTTGATTCTAGTCTTTGAACTGAAGCGAGAGTGTTGTCGAATAATAAGTCGTGCTGTTATACGCTCAGTCAGCAGGTGGCAGGTGAGTATGTGTAGTGGTTGACTTTAATGGGATTACCAGCGGACTGAAAGTGAAAGTCGTTTCACCACATTTTAGTCCAACATCTTGACTATTTGATCGACCGTCATGAAACTATTTATCGTCATTCATCGTCCACAGAAGATGAATCCAACTGAAGTGACCTGCAGCTACATTGTGAGTTGAATTTTTGTTTGTGAAATATGTCGACAAATGTCTTGGATTTTGAAATGTTGCTATTTTGACACCTTATATCCGCGGCCTAATGCTTACATGCTTAACTTTGCGAAACATGGCTGGCTTTAAAGTTAATAAACATTAATGTGTTAGCATGCTAACTTTAGCACTTAGCTCAAAGCATTGCAGTGGACGCTAACGGCCCGTCCACACACAGGCATGAAAAAAATCTTTCAAAGCTTCGCCCATTCACTTGAATGGGGTGACGTAGAAGATTTTGAATCTTCGCCGAACTGCATTGTGGGGAGCGGAGCATGGCTTTGCAAGCTGGCATCAGCCAATCAAATCCTGTTTATGCAAATCCCGCCAGTACAAGCGCTAGCCAATCAAACCGCGTGCAAGCTGGGAGAGCCAGACCGCAGTTCATTTCCTCATATTCCAAACGAGAAATTACGGTAGCAAATCACCCGGTTCTTTACGACCAGAACTATTTATCGGGATACAAACCGGAGGAACCAGGCATGGAGGGAGGTGGCAGAGACGGCGGGTGAAACGGTTTTCGCCTGTTTGGGGATTTTATATCCAGTTTACTTCGTTTGAACATTGCTATTGCTTTGTATGTCGGGGGCGGGAGATTCATGTGATTGGTTGTTGGTCGCCTTGGGCGCGTGAAATCGCCAAGCTTAGACACGCCCAGCATCAAGACGGACGGGCCGTAATGTGGCTGGAGACTCTTGTTTTGATTTCAGATTCCTTGTGTCATTTGTGAACATTTGAACATGGACTTGTTTGTTCTTGCTAATGTACAGACTTACATTTTTCATAAAGTGATTGAAAACTATTTTCAATGCCTTTGTGTTCTGTTTGAACATGCAGACTTTTAAGTAGAAACAACCCTGACTATAAAAAAAGACAGATGATATTGAAGCGGCGCAAAGCGTTGTCAACTCAAAGTAAAAAATGACAACATTTTTCATATTAAATAAAAGCACATTTTGCTGTTCTTCAACGCTGATTCGTTGCTCTGATACGGCTATTAAATAAGCCACAGGATATCGAAAAACACACACTGTAGCTGGTTTTGAATCACTTGTGCAATAAAAGTTCTTTCAATTTACTTTTTCATTTGTCTTTAGAGCAATAAAGAACACATGTCTCCACAAACAGAAACCCAATAGTGGCATTCTTTATCCTCTCTCCTTTGAACTCAAGGATTTAATGTTAAACAGTTTCAACAAAACATCTGTGCTGGAAGGTGCACAGGGGGGTAATTTATTACTGATCCCATGTTCTGCATAATGAAAGTAACCTTTCCAACATTGGCTGGTACAGCTTGGAGAGGTGTGCAGGGAAAGGCTTCGGTAAAGGATAAAGCAGGTGATGAAAGACTACTGTTTTGTGCTGAGAGACAAATCAAACCCTCGTGCCACCAGAAAGCAAACTATTTGGGGGTTTGTTGGGTCAGAATGTCAAAATGCTTTTCCGGCTCCTGCTCACACTGACACTGTGTCCACACACACACACACACACACACACACACACACACACATACCATGTATACATCACTTCAGGGGACATTACATTGACTTACATGCATTTCCTGGAGACTTATCCTAACCATAACCAACACATGCCTAACCATAACCCTTACCCTTAACCCTAACCCTAATCCTAACCAAGTCTTCAACCTAAAAGTAATGATTCCTCTCATGGGGACCTCCATTATGTCCCCATAAGGGAGACGAGTCCCCACATGTGACTGTGTATATTAATGCTAGCCACACACACACACACACACACACACACACACACACACACACACACACATACCATGTATACATCACTTCAGGGGACATTACATTGACTTACATGCATTTTCTGGAGACTTATCCTAACCTTAACCATAACCAACACATGCCTAACCATAACCCTTAACCTTACCCTTACCCTAATCCTAACCAAGTCTTCAACCTAAAAGTAATGATTCCTCTCATGGGGACCTCCATTATGTCCCCATAAGGGAGGCGAGTCCCCACATGTGACTGTGTATATTAATGCTAGCCACACACACACACACACACACACACACACACACACACTAGGCTTGGATCATTGGACCAGAAATGCATGTTCTAACTGATAAATCAAAGGGTGAACATAAAGGCACATGTTGTTTCTTTTCTTCCCCCAGAAAGGTATATCTCACAGAGCTTAGAGCAGATTCATTTCAAAACACTTCTTAAATTGCCCAGTGTTTGCATTAAGCACAACAAAGACACTGAGAAATGATCAAGGGGCTGGCAGCAGAATACACTTCAGTGCTAACGCTGTGTAACGGCTCATAAACAAAAGTGATCACCCACACCAGCGAAATGCAAGTGAGGCTGATTAGAGCAGATTTATGCTTTATACACAAGCAGGTTTGGACGCTCAATTGAAAAGGAAATCCATTAAAGAGCCGATAGAAGGAAAACAAAACCATAGAATATAGTGCTATGCCATTAAAGCGTGACAGCACAATATACACTTAATGGATGTCTGCCCTATAAATCACATATAGCTGCCGTCAGATGATCGTAGTTTAAAATGTATGTGGATTGCCATTTATCATTATAACGGTTCTAAGATGTCTCGGTGGAATACACCCACACTCACAAGAGGTATAATATTAAGTACATTATTTATAGTTGCCATTTTAGCACCGTGGCTTAGAGATAGCAAGGGCTGTCAAACAACTACTGTCCAATATTCAAACATCCAACAATTGTTTAATGGATTGACATTAAATAAAGAACATTACTGACCCCATATGGATGACTGTGGCTACCCCCCAACTGTTGCTAACTAGCAGGTCAAAGTCTTACATCAAGGGGATGGATTTGCTCATATTTTGTTAAGACATTCGTGTCCGCCAGAGGATAAATCCTACTGACTGTGTGGATTAGTAGACGTTTTCTTTAGCACCATTATCATACATTAGCTTGCTAACCTGTTGAACCTGTAAGGATGAATCAGTCTTTGGGTACCCCCCAACTGTACTAGCAGGTCAACGTTTTACTCATCAATAGTTGTACAGCTACGAAATATTGGCTCATATTTTGTTAAGGCATTCATGTCCTCTGAGGATGAGTCCCACTGACTTTGCTGATTCGTTAGCGTTTCCTTTAGCGCCTTGATTATGGCTGAGCTTGTTAACCTGGTTAAAACGTTTGTTTCTTCTTTCCGTGGTAGCATTAAGCGCTAAGTACAGCTTCACAGAACTTGGTTGTAATCTTGTCACACATTACATAATTGTTCTAGTAAGTGTAGTTTGTCATACTTACATTGACATGTGCAGACATTAATGGCCTACTGAATCCCACTGACTGGTGATTCATTTACTTTTCACTTAAGCACCATCATCACGCTTTAGCACGCTAAAAGATAGTTAGCATGTTTATCCTTTCTTTGTAAGCATCAGTAGCCCGTTAAAAGTACCATACACTGTAGATCAATACATTACAGCAGAGTACAATATCAGAGCTGCTAGCGTGGTTGGAGGCTATATTCGTGTTTTGTTTAGGTCTGTTTGAAATGCTGATATATCTACATTTGGATGTAATACTCATGCAGATGTGTTGGACTTGTTACTCCTCTCAGGATGGGAAAACACATTACTGTGGAATACTATCAAATAATCAACCATATTGTTCCTAATAACATTGACAGTTATTAATGTTATAACTGTTATAACGCTATGTAACTATATAGCATATTAAATGAAATACATTCCAATGTATAAGACATATGTATTTCTATATTTCATGTTGATTAGATCAGAATCAGAATCAGAAGGGGACATTTACTTTGTTACAGCAGAAAATAGCCAAAGACAGCTTAATGTCACCTAAGAACATGATGATATGCATGTATACATTTCAATGCAAGTTTGACTGGTAACTCAGTCTAAATGTACTCATCAGTTTCTCTCCAGCCTTGGTATTGTATGTTAGCAGAGATTGCCGTGGCCTGAATAAGAGAAGTTGTCCAGTTTGTCTTTGCAGCAGAGGGAAGGTGAGCCGGGTGCTCTGAGGAGCGAGGCTCATCCATCCAGGTGGCTGCTGACAGGGCCTGATAAGCATCTCACCCTGGGCAAAAATAACACAGCGTCCCATTGAGACCTGATAATTACACAGGCCCACTGCTACACCAGGCCTGATGTATGGCCCCAGATAGCCATCTCACACCCGCTAAACTGCACACACACACACACACACACACACACACACACACACACACACACACACACACACACACACACACACACACACACACACACACACACACACAAACATAAACACTTGCACTTAACACATGGGTTGAATGAGCACCAGTGATATCGCATATCCCTTCTATTATAGATCTGGAAAATGCATCTGAAGCCAACTTTAGCTGTAACAGAACAGAGAGTTATGAGGTTTCATTTTACCAAGACTATAAGTACAAGTGGTGAAAAGTGTCTGCGTGGTAAGTTGTGCTGCGAGGCTGCAGGTGTACAACAAGCTTTCAACACAAACTTTCACAAGGTAAGAAATATCCCTGACACCTAGCGTGACGGGAGATGTTGGCGTACTATCTTTTCTTGTCACCAAACATGCCACTCACTGACGCCATACACTCAACAACCTGTTCAGAGCCTTGTCCCAACAAAACACGGAGCAGGGAAACACCTATGATATATAAGGTTGGATTTCAAAAGCAGTTATACTGAATGCGAAACCAATGTGTAAAATGACATTAGAAATGGTATCTTTGCAATGAATTTGAATTGTTAAAAAACATTGAGATTAAAATGCAGTAAATGTTTCCTTAGAACTAAGATACAGGGACAGTTATGATTATCTTTGAGTTTGGCCCTATGTTTGACAACTTTCAATGGCTTCTAGTGATTTGAACTATTGGTTAAATGACTATACTACTTTTGGCTTGTATACCTAACCCTAAACCCAACCCTAACCTGCCAACAATGACAATGGCATCAACAGACAACCCGAAAACATATTGATTATAGGGGCGTTTCTCTCCCCCCCCCCCCCCCCCCCCGATTCCTGAAACTGCTCCATTGGACTTTTTGGTTTACTTCTGTAACATAATGACATCACTATGTACCACTCACGTTTCTATTTGCAAGTGATCTAACACGTTGCAGTTGAGGAAAGGGACATCTCTAAGCGGTTGACCAATCACAACAGAGCTGGCCAGCTAACCAATCAGAGCAGACTGGGCTCTGGTTTCAGACAGAGGGTGAAAAGAGGTGTGATGAGAAAAATAAAGAGCTTTTTGAACATTAAATCATGGAGACATGTCATAGTAGAGGCACAACATACTCTTTCATCATACTATACTCTGACTTTAAAGCTAACACGCCTTAGGTTAGAGTCACACGTTTGTAATTGGTCCTGTCTTTGTGTAACATATTGTTGAAGTATTAAGGGAATGACACCACATAACACTCGAAAATGATTAACTCCAGAAAGCAATTAACCGTGTGTGCATGTTGGTCACCTCTGGAAAGCGAATGTCAGCTGGTCAGTGAAGTGAATGGCAACCAGAGGATTACATTAATATGTGTATTAAGAGTCTTTCCCCAGAGTGTGTAGTACAAGGCCGGGCCATTGTGCGAACTTGCAGGTGATCCTTTCTTTACTTCTTATGATGAGTGGACTTGCTGAAAGTGACAGCAAATATGACCCATTGTGTGTCCATACACAAGACCAGCAACTGATATATCCACCTTGGGGCAAGTGCACCGAGAGGGGGAGAGTTCACGGCGTGTCTGGCATTGTGTGTTCGTCCCCTGGGCAAAAGGACATATGATTTATGGTAGGCTACTGTACTGCTATCATGTTGTCACTTCCTCATGTTAGCTACACTGTAGACAGGTAAGGTTAAATCAATGCCACCCAGCAGTACCCTTAAAGAATTCAACTTTTACCGTCATCTCAATGTCAGTGTGTCAAATTTCAAACACAGATCTTTGTCATGTGTGCTATCTGTTCTTGTGTTAGTACATTTCTTCAAATGTTAAATAAGTTAGCAGCAGCATTTCAGATCAGAAAAGAGTACTGCAGTTGCATGACTTCACGAAAGGTGGACTGATGTTTGCCGTAGTGGCATTTAGCAACTTGTTAGCAACCTCCTCTTAGGTAAATTAAACTCCAACAATGCAACATCGAACCGACAGACAGACATGTAATATATGTAGACATGTAGGTAACATATGTTTTTAGACGCTCTCACCACAGTTCGTCATCTTGCAAATAAAGACCTATAATAGTAATGTTATCTATCTTTACATTACACAGACTTTTAGTATATACTATTATCTCCAGGCCCTCAACCCAACAACTGAGGGCCTAAAGTTATACAGAAAGTAAACTCTTACGGCCCAATCTGAGTTATGGCCAGGCAGTGTGTAGGACAGCCTGGTAGCCCGGGGTCTCCAGCACCCGGCTGAGGGAACATGTGCAGAAGAAGAAACGAGACATCAAAGCCCCGCAGCCACAGAAACAGGCTTCATTAATCTCAGCCTCCCTGACAGCGCCATTGTACCCTCATAAATAGCTCGGGCCCATATCTGATACTCCACAGTGACGAGTGGGGAGATGGAACAGAGATGTACAATACTGAGGTTGTAAGTAGGTGATATCAATCTATACAACTATGTAAGCACACGGTCCGACGAAGTTATATCCCCCGCTTTCTTACACAACAAATCTCTCCTGCCTCTTGCCACCCAGAGCAGATAACAAAAGCAGAGAGGATGAGATTACTGTAGTAAACCTGAACGTACAGGTTTGGTGTCAAAGGACATGTTCTTCAGAATAAAACACATTCCTTTAGGTGAAAGAAAGCAATAGTTGTACCCAAGAAAAGCATGTTCAGAAAGAAACACATTAACCTCTCTTGGTACTTACCAAGGGCCTCTTTGTATCTAGAATCAATTGAGGTGAATTAGTATAAGTAGAATTAGACTAAACACCATTTTGATAATGAGAATCATTTGTATTTTTTATTAGGAGCTTGGGTCAGAAGAATTTCTACACTGTAGCTTATGTGCATATGTCATATTGTTGGTGTGCTCTCTATCTCTGTTTCTTATCCTATATCTAATAGAACTGCTCGGGTCTTGATAGATTGAGTGGGGAAGTTCATGAGATCTTTCTAGAGGGTTATCAAGAATAACTTTTATCCAATGACCTTTTGCCTCTCTCTCTGTGTCTGTGTATTCTCTTGTTCCGATTAACCCAGCCAAACCTTTTTTCTTGTTTTGTATCTATATCTACGCCGGGATCCGGAGTCGAGGCTGATCCTCTTGCTGTAGTCCTGTGTCTTGGATCCTCTATCCTGAGTTCTGGATTAAGTCGTGGACTTCGGGTCGTGGCTGAACCTGTCTCTGCGGTCCTGCCTTGGGTCTCGTCATGCTGCTTCCCTGATGGCTTTCACATGATTGTTGACATCCTCGTGGATTCGTCTTCTCATTACAGACACATGCATTTCCTAACATTCGGTCTATATGCTGTTAAATGTATGATCTCTTCGATTTACACACGGCATCTATTGCACGTCTGTCCGTCCTGGGAGAGGGATCCCTCCTCTGTTGCTCTCCCTGAGGTTTCTCCCATGTTCCCTTTAAACTGTGGGTTTTCTCTGGAAGTGTTTCCTTGTACGATGTGAGGGTCTAAGGACAGAGGGTCTAAGGACAGAGGGTGTCGTTTTTCTCATACTGATATTCTGAACAATCTGTGCTGTTGTATTTGCTGTAAAGTGTCTCTACTGTAGGCTATTTTTATTATATGTACAGCACTTTTGCTCGACCAAAACTCGTTTAGAAATGTGCTATATAAATAAAACTTGATTTGATTTGATATGACAATAAAACCTTTGAATTTGAGTAATGTTTTCACCTTCGTTTTGGTTCCCTTTCATTATCTTGAATTAATTGTGTCATTAGTGTAGCTCCGTAGCCACAGGTGCAGGAGAAGCAGACGGTGAAGGCAGCCTGACAATATGTTTACAATGTATGCAATTGGTTTCCCACATGTTCACTGTGGGATTTAAATGAACCGTCAACATCTTTTTCTTTTTTTTATGTTTCCCTCATGCTTCAATGTTTCCCTAATGCAGAGTTGCATCATTCATCCTTTTTCTTGAAGACAGCCACTGTCGCTGTATCCCCCGCTGTTATCATCTTGCAGTTAAACTAAGTGTAACAGCCTTCCCTCCAATAAAAGTCTCCCTCCTGCTGCGTCCTCCCCATTCTCTCAGCATCCCGTTCTTGGCGGATACACTTCAGCACATGGCAGCCAGCGGGGAGGACATTCACACCACTGACCCATGAACCTGTCAAATCAACCCCTCCTGCTAAAGAAGCTTCCCCCCCTGCCCCTTAGAAGCAAATAGGGGCTACACAGGGATGTGGATATGTAGCTGTTGGGATGAACATGTATGTAGGTCAGTTCTGGTGTCAGCCCAGAGCAAGAGGGGAATGATTCTTCTTCACACATCTATTTTTAACCTAACCTTTGGGCTAAACCTGCTCTCATTCAGTGATGAGCTCCAATGTATTACTTTACAGATGGTCAATAAAGGAATAATGTTACCACAAAACGATATGTTTTACATTAATTAATTATCCTGTTTGATGTTTCATTATTCAAAAGACAACAGCTTTTTCGACATACAATACAATTATTATTTTCTTTCGACATATTTTTTAGATACTATACTGTTTTTAAAAAAAAAGTTATAATAAATAGTGGAACATTTGGATTGTCTATGCTGTACATTTATATTTTTAATGTGTACACACGACAGCTACTGCATGTACGTCCGTCCTTGGAGAGGGATCCCTAAGTTTGTTTTACCCCATTCATTCTGAGGTTTCTTTGGGAGTTTTTCCTTGTAGATATGGGGGTCTAAGGACAGAGGGTCTAAGGACAGAGGGTCTAAGGACAGAGGGTCTACGGACAGAGGGTCTACGGACAGAGGGTGTCCTATTCTGTGAGACACGTGTCATTTGTAATATTGGGCTTTGTAAATACAATGTGATTGATTAAATGTGATTTATACAGAAAGAGGACAGAAAAGGCCTAACTGGGCCATGACGGATCTTTGGCCCTCAGCAGCCCCCATTGTTCACCCCCCCTCCCCCCCTGACCAGGAGCAGAGTGTCAGGGTCTGTTAATGAACTTGTTTTCGGACAGCCGTGCTACCTTGGCCTGGGGTTTGGGGTGAGGGAATGCACCCAGTGGGACCTGCAATCGAACCACCTGCTGCTCGCCCACTCCGCTCCTTGACTCCCAGCCTTCTCCGTTTACCAAACACCGGTCTCTAGGAACACTCATCCACCGCTATTTAGCATTTGGCATGGCGCGGGGGTGCGTTTGACGGGGGGCTGCTGTATTCGTGTTTGTGTATTGTATGTGTGTGAATGTCCATCTGTCCATCCGGAGCAGGGGTTATATGTGTATAAATGTGTGTGTGATGGTGTTACGAGGTCTGAAGAGACAAGCAGCTGAGGCCTAATGAGCTATAATGAGGGCTAATAGTGGAAAAGCCATCTAGAAGCCATGACCTTGGCATTATGACTGATACCCACAATCATAACACATCTAAAAACAGCCTGGGAAACAAGCTAAAACAAGCTGTCGTCTCCCATGGTGGTAAGGCATCGTCTATATTTCAGGGGAGGCGTTGAATTACCTCAAGAGTTAGCAACGATTACCGATTTTGCGGGACTTCGTTCTGATGAGAACACCATTTTCATTAGACCATTTACGGGAATAACATATATTTTAGCTTGTTTAATGTATTAATAATGACACGTGAAGAAGTGTCTTACTTGTAACATACTGTGCGTAATGGCATCTTGTGAATGCGTCTATCCGGAGCTCTAACTGCAGATAAAGAATTTAACCTGGGTGGTCACTGTGGGAAATGAGCCCAAAGTGTATCTACGTCGCTGTTGGCTCCATATTCTGCCAGGACACATTCATAGATATTATTAACTATTAAGAGGTCATTCTCTCAGAGTTAAAAAACACTAAGGCCATTTGCGGATAATGGTTTGAATGTATTCAGCTAAAAACTGATTAGGTTAGGAAGATCATACAGCAAAAACAATTACAAAAGATAATTGGAACAGTTATTAAATTGTGAACGTTCATTGCAGGTTTTATGTGAGGTGCACTTTCGTTCCCTGAATGAAAGTTGGCAGAGCCATCAACCCAACCAATTTCAATCCACTTACATTCACACATTATGTAAACGCACTACTTGTGTTGGCACTTAGCATTGGACGTTCAATGTAAAGTGAATAGTTACTAAATATGAGCTAATTAAATAATACTACCACGCGCACAGATCTTGAGATCTTGTTTATTGGACCTTGAGATGAAATTATTGGTTTTAAATCAGAGTAATAATGACAAGGATGTGCAAAATATTATTGTATTATGCCATGGTTAACATGTTTTTATCATTGATATGAGTTTGAAATACTACAAACTGTATATTTATTTTTCTTTCATTTATTCTTGCTTATAAACTACAGCTCCTGGATTATAATTGATGATAGTAGCTGCTAGAATACCCACCGGTTCATTATGATCAATGAGTTTCACATATTTGTTCATCACTCCTATGTCTGTCTTTCTTAATCAACCCCTTCTTCTTACAGGTTGCTCTCATTCTACCGGCAGGTCAGATAAGAGGCAAGAGGTGAGCTGCCCATATGGACTGCAGCTGATTTTCCAAACATGTGCACACAAACACACACACACACTGAGTCGTCTTTATTTTCAAGTCTGCACACTGCTGAAGCCGACAAGCCGATGCCTTTTTATGGGGCAGCTAACACAAACAGTTCACAGGCCATAAGACCTTGTCTCCACGGTTTTTGTTTGGCCATAAATTACAAACGAGAGCACCCATGGGACCTTTAACTGAAATATAGAAGAGACAGAACAACAGAGGTGATTGAGAGTTGTGGAAGCTTATCTGTGTGCAGAGAATAATGTGACATTTTTCTTTCATAGACATTACAAAAACCCATTCTATTCTCATCGAGTCCAGTGTTTCTGTGTGTATTTGTGCCTGCTGTGTATAACGAGCCTTGCTGTGGCCGGCTGGCTGCTGAAGGGAAGCCTGTCAGAGCGGACTGAACGCTGCTGGAAGAAAAACAGAGGAGCTGCTGGTTTAACTGCACACTGGGACTTATTAAGACTGGGAAGGTGTGTCATTCACTGCAGTAGACGCTTAACAGCCCACATCAAACTCTCTCTCACACACTTGCACAAACATGGGCTGTGTATATGTGACCCTACCACCCTGCTGTTTCACAGCTCTGTCAGGGCCATTCAGCCCTCAGACGTTCACTTTATTTCAATCAGTGCTGGACAGGTATGCTGAGCGCTGGGAGCTCCCCCTGCTTCAGGCCAGATAGTCTCTTCCACTAAATTATGTTTGATTGACAGGTGGCTATGTTCGGTTGTCTCCTGACTGTTCGAATGGAGGAAGCTGCATCATCTCAAGCATCAAAGGTCTCTTTGCAACAGATCAGTCAGTCCGACTAACAGGAGGAATGTAGCTCCAGGATAGAGATATCTTCACTTCCTCCACCTGTAAAAATGCCTCCAGTGTTGGTGAGAGCCCAGACGTACGGGAAGTGTTTATGTCTTGAGGGTAAACAAGTGGAATCATCAACAGGTCTGCATTGGTCACCTATCAAGATACTCACGTGCCAACTTGTATCTGGATGTCCAATCAATAATCCTCAGTGTGTGCTGAAGTGATGGCGCTAAGCAAAAGCTTTTGACAATGGCCATGTCTTATGGCACAGCTAGGCCTCTGCTTCTCTTTTCTGCATTTTATCGACAGTATGCTCTGATCAAATATCTTCCACTGAATGGTCCAATTCAGCCAAAAAACGGTCAAATGCATCCTCCTCCATAACAGCAGCAACTAAACTGGGGTGCTATGGATGCAGGATGAACAACAGAGCAACAGATTTTGCTAATTTGAAATGATCTTTTCAGGTTATTACATTACATTGCATTTAGCTGACACTTTTATCCAAAGCGACTTACAATAAGTACAATCGACCAGGAAGACACAGCCTTGAAGAAAACAGAATCGTATAAGTACATCAGGTTTCATAGAGCCAAACATTTCAAGTGCTACTCAACTGGCTATAGATAAGCCAGTCCTTTATTAGTAAGTGCTCTGTTAGCAGTTCATTGTTAGTAATTCTAAGGTTATGTAACGACACACTGAGGTAGTGTTTACATTCACCAACACACTGCAATGTGAATTCATCCCTGCTTTTATTACAATTAAAGCTACTTGCTGTTTACAAAGCCCACAGACAATGAGAGTGGTATCGATTTGTTCATCTATATTGCAGAAAGACATAGAAAGCATGAGAAACCCAACACTGACTTTTGATAGTAGTCGGGACCTTTGGTTAAGTCTGGCTTTGTGGGGTTTTGCATCACTGTAACAAGATCATGCTACTTCAGCGTCAAACAGGAAGTATTTGCACGACCACAACGGGTCACTCATCGTGAAAACGTAATCATAGGCTGTGTGAGTGTTTGAAACAAGCAGCCAGTGTTTTGTGTGTGTTTTGTGGTGAAGATAGATTCCAAGTGTAAGTACACGGTATCTTCCACCACCGATATCTTCAGAATGAAGCATCCTTGACCACTGGTCTCAAGTTTTTGTTTTTTTGCCAACCCAAATGATATACTAGTCACTCTTACGCTCCATATAACATGACATACAGTCCTGTGCTTTCTCAGAATACCGCCTTAAAGGGGAAATCTCAGAGGGCCCTTAAACATTTCTGCCTGGTTGTGTAAGACTGTGTTGGCCCATAACAAAGATGCCTTAGGGTTAATGTTTCAGACAAGGGAGAGACGTCTTTATGGAGCTGACCCTTGGTGCCTTGAGATGAAGGCCGTTGATAATTAATAGTTTTATTCCACATGTCTTTTTATCCTCTGTCGGTCTACGAACACACTGACTCTGTTCCTACCTCAGTCCTGACTCATGGACTGGGGTGGAATAGTCAAGGTTTTCCTTACTAACTTTTCTTGAGCTTGATGTCAAATGTCATTAGGACTGGGAACATATAGGGAGTATTCATAAGGGCTTAAGAAAAGGTAACCACTGTGCTAAGAGAATTCCACTGCCCTTAAGCCATATATATGCAATTGATCCTCATACGACAGTTCGCAAGGTGTCGTACGATACATTATTTCACGTTTTTTTCTCCTATGAATGTTCACCAAAACGTCTTCAACATTTGTATTCACAGGGAACAGCTTGGTTACATTTAGGCAACAAAAGTTATTGGTCAGATTAAGGCAATGATTGTTGTTTAGGTAAAAAATTACAGCAGTGGCCATGTTATGCTACAAAAAGTCTGCAGCAAAATCACTACGTACAGTAAGGGGCATTACTTAAGCACAGAAGTAAGAAATTAATAAATCCTGGGTTTACAAGAGACATGAACGGCAATCATTTACATTTTCAAAGAACCGTCCCAAGCAATAAAAGACTGAATTCGGAGCGTAAGTGATGCATCGCGTACCACACAGTTGTGCTGATTAGAAGCCATGGGAAAAGAAAGCCCTGGTCCTGGGTCTCATGGGTCCTCCTCGTGGTCCTGAACACCAGTCCTGCAGGGTCCTACCTGAGGGGCTGGTTACATTTAGCCCTCAGCTGCTCCTCCAGGCCGCAGGTTCTAGGGACAGACAGTGATTGAGATCCACATGACGGCGTTTCTTCTGCTTATGATGCTGTGTGTTTGATCTGCAGGCTTTGATCTTAAAGAGATTCTTCAGTGTCGTCCTTCAGACGTACCAAAGAAAAAACAGAGATCCTTAGATGTTACTGTGAACCCTAACATAACCTTGGAGCTCGATGTATCCGCTTACAGCGAGGTAGCACGATGACTGAAACCAGTGGCTGGCACTTCATGGCTGCGTCTAGTTTATCTTTCAGACTGTCACACACTCCTGAGACTAAACCGGCAAAGTGCTCCATCAAAGGTTATTTTTATTTTTCTGTGATATGTGGTAGAGTAAATGATGTGTAAATGAAGCAAATAAGAAGTTTGTCTGATGATTAGGATAAAGGTGTTTCGAACAGATCTGCCTATGAGTGTAAACTGACAAATCACAGGAGGTTGTGTTTTATGAAAGGAATAAGAAAAGGTTTCTTTCTTCTTCAAGTTTTATTGAGAGCCGATACTAACCTGACAATATAACAATGCTGCGTGTTGATAAAACATCAGAGTACTTAAGAAAGGGGTAACTAAAGGGTGTCTTTGAAGCACAAGAATACTGTGATAAGAGCCATTCTGTTGAAGCACTGGAAATTTATATATTTCTGATATCTTAAAGATCCCAGCGGGACAAAGATATGCTCAAAATAATAACGTGTGGATAACAAAATGTGTAAAACAACATCTACTACCTTTTCCTGGCTGAAAAAAACAATTATCTGTTCATATGTTGGACATAAGATGTCTCCTACCTTACTGAACGTTTTGTAATGATCCTCTTCAGGTGCATATATGTATTAAGTGTCTCTACTGGGACATGTCTCCATGCTTTAATGTTCAAAAAGCTCTTTATTTTTCTCATCCTGCCTGTGCTGCAGCACCTCTTTTCACCCTCTGTCTCAAACCAGAGCCCAGGCTGCTCTGATTGGTCAGCTGGCCGGCTCTGTTGTGATCAACCACTTATAGATGTCCTTCCCCTTAGCCTATCACATACAACATTCTTATATGACGTGTGTGAGGGACTACGGATGGAAATGAGCTCAAAGCTAAAATCTGGCATATTTACATTTGAAGCATTAATTGTTTAAAGTGTTCATCAATGTGCATTGTCCCTCTTCAAATAAACGAGTACATGAATGAAATGAAGTGTTACAGTACATAGTGATGTCATTATATTA
This sequence comes from Harpagifer antarcticus, assembly GCA_902827135.1. Lineage (NCBI taxonomy): Eukaryota > Metazoa > Chordata > Actinopteri > Perciformes > Harpagiferidae > Harpagifer > Harpagifer antarcticus. The sequence continues at coordinate 305,583 of CADEHL010000957.1, forward strand.
CAGAAGTAAACAATAGGCGCTTTCACAATCTCGAGTAAAGCTGCTCCAGAGCCACTATTTCAAGCACACTACGTCATCGAGTCCCGCTGAAGGACTGTTCCAATGTCCAGCATTGGAATTCTACCGAGCCCGGCGTACTTCGTTTGGAGACATTTCGAGGCTGCACATGTGTAGACTCCGCGGTCTTAAAATCCCCACAATGCTTTGCGCACGGACCAATTTCCCAAAATCTGTGGCGGAAAATGTAAGGCGGGACCTCTCGTATGACGCACACCTGCACACTTGTGTGCTGTTCCACTCTTTGTTTTCCGAATGCCAGGAAGTATTCTTGCCTCGCTTCTGAAGCAAGTGACTCTGAAGACATGTGAGGTGAGAAACACCCCAAGTACTTTGCCGTACTTAGTTCATCAGAACTCTTTAGTTCTGATGAACTAAAGAGCAGATCGCGTTCACATCAGAATAAGTCCCTGAGGAAGGATTAGGCAAATGAAGCCGCTGACGTCACTTCTTCTTCTTCTGCTTTGGGTTTACTGGCAGGCCGCAAACAACTTCACGGCGTACACTGCCACCCGAAGTCCCCGGCCGGAAGTCCACGGAGTTGGGGACTGGCTTCAGTAGCTTCTCGTGAACTAAGTTCTAGTTCCGGATTTTTTTGGTGTGAACACACAATTTCGGAACTATATCGGAACTAACCTGGGAAAAGTACTCTGGTGTGAAAGCGCCTATTGGGTCCAATGGAGGTGTTTCAGGCAGGGGGGTGGGGAGTGTGTGGGCTTCTAATGACCAAACTGTTAACCTACATCATTAGTGAAGCTATAATGAAGACGCATGGTGGTGCAAAGAGATCATCTTTGATATTTTTGGAGATAATTTCCTCTTTTTCCTCCTAAAGAGAACTGTGTTATTCAAGCTTTCAGCAGGAAACATAAAATCGATGTCCGGGAATGGGGATCCTGAGACATATTTTCTTTATCCAAACACTAGCACAACTCTAACACATCAGTGTGTGTCATGGTACACTTGTGCTGCGGGAAAAGAACAATATCAGAGGAATCCAGGATCAGGCCATGGGAGGCTGGCACTGTCTGCTCCTCAGGCCACTCACAACAACACGCTCCAATAGGACGTCTGTAACAATATTAGTGGGGTTCTTTTAAAGGCCCCAGACAGCCCCGAAATAATGTTCTGTACAAAATAATACATTAACCACACCAACCCCTGTGTGTCTACAGAAGAATTACAAATATGAAGACAAGAACATATTTATTTTGTCATGCAAGGCCGTGAAATCTCTTCAGTAGATGTGAAAATATGACTGGATTTTTGGTCGAATTGTCCAAGAACTCTGTGTTTTAAATGAGACTGTGGAATTTTGAATGTTTTCTTTATTCAAAGTTCAGAATAACATCAGTATTCATGTTAAGCTGCATGTAAGCAACGTTTTGATACTAATCAACTCTGTTTGAAAAAGTTTCTTTAAAAGGGTATACAGACTTTTGGTTTGGAATTTCACTACTTTGAACCAGAGCCCATTGATAGCCACAATAATCTGACTGTCTGCACCAAAAATCTAAATTCTTCAGAAAAGAAGAAATGTATTTGTTTGAGGCCGGTGAGATTATTTAGGTAGATTTAAAATGTTATTGTTTTTCGAATCACATCACAATTTTTCATATATATATATTTTTTGTATTGAGTCATTGTGACATCTTGTGTTTTTTTTTATACGAACTCAAAAAGAATATCAGTGAGAGTTCATTTAAAGCTCGCAATAATAAATAAAAAATAAATAATTATTTACGTTTTTTTAGGCAGCAGTGTGGATCAAGTTAATAATATCTCTCATGCATCTTCGTGTGACTTTAGGGCGACAAGACAAAAACAAAACGTCCTATTTAAATATCTATCTGTAAAACGCAGCCTTCCCATGTTCTAGGCCATCTGCGTACTGATCAGATATGAGCCCATGAGTACACACTAAAACTCATTTTAACCACACACACGTGCACAGTGTCTTCTCCATTTATCTACAAAGCTGTGTCCATTTGAAGTCAAAGCAAGTATTTTTCCTCAAAAGGTATATTCCCTTCTGGTATGTAACTCTTTAATTGCTCTATTACACATTCTGAGACTATCTATAAGACAGCAGGGAGTGGCACGTCCAGAGAGAGAAGACGTCCCCGCTCCACCTCCCCAATTACCTGTCCGTCCTCACCCTGCTCCCTGCTATCAGCCCTCCCCTGACATTGTGACCATGAATCAGACCTTCAGTGCCTCTCCATCTAAATGACTTCCTCAGGTCAAGGGTCAATGTCCCATCACTCACTAACCCCTGGCTGATTAGTCCGTTAGGTCAAGGTCCCAGGATGGGTATTTGCCTAAATGAATCCTAATGTAATGTTCAGTGTATTTAATGATGTGAACACACTCAGTTATCTGCAGTATTCAGGGCGATGATAAAGATCTCTGTATTCTTCCAAGCTCCTAAAAAAGAAGCTTGAGTCATCACATTAGAGTATTATTGTTCAAAAGATCAGAGTTATATTTTAATCTAACAAAGAACACATTTTCCTGTTTTTTAATGCGTTTCCTTGCAGTGTTTCAAAACCTTTTTCATAATTTAATCCACTGTTTATTTTCATATGACTCAGCATCCGTTTGCTGTTGAGCACACTTCTTCTCAGCTGCCCTGACTCCATTTTCTCACATAACCTTGTATTTAAACGGCAGCCTGCTTGTTACTTGTGTGTGTGAATGGCTCTCGATGACACATTGGTGTCAGGAAGTAGCTCTGGAAATTGAACACGATTCACAAACACAAAAGCAAAGCAGAAGGTGATATTTACATCAACAGCAACATTAAAGGCTGTGACAATGTAGCCCCCGTGTTGCAGCATGTGTCAACAAAGCGACGCGACACACAAATCCAAAGTGAATTTGCCCCCATAGAGTCTCGTGGGGTGGAATAAAGAACTTGCGATTGTGTTTTGTTTTTGCCACCAGCTTCACAAACAGTGGCACTAACAAAGTATCCTTTCTGTGCCATTTCCTTCCACTCTGATTGGACTAATTGGGACCTGTTGACAGCGAATCCCATCCGTGCAGGAACAAGCCAATCACGACCTGGCATCTGTCATCCCTGGCACACAGCGCTTCCACTCCCCTCATAAAGGCCTTTGTCCCTGCGACCTCAGCGACCTTTAGCATTTTTTAATATGGAGAGCCTGATTAAGTCTCCCAAAACAGGACGTGGAACTATTTGGTGAACATCATTTTGGTACAAAGAACAAAGGATTTATACAAACTGCTCCCATCGAAGTTGAGAAAAACTCAATATTTGAAGCTGACAAACTTCAAAAAGATCGTCAGCTTTAAGTCCAAGTGTTCTCTCGTATGTTTACTTACTCCTGGTTGTGATAAGCTTTGTTCCCATTTGTGTTTCGTGTATCTTGTCATTAGAACTGATATTCAAACATTTCATCTGAATGACATTTTCAATTTAGTTATCTGGTACTGGTTTCACTTTCCATGGTCATCATCAAGTACATATTGCCACATACTGTATGGATGAGGACTTTTAGCTGGACGAGGACATTAAGTCAATGTGTCTCTTTTATACAAGACTAATCTCATGATTATAAATGAAATAGAATTGATTTAAATAGACCTCGTTTGAACCCGACAAGAGAATCGAATTCAACTGAGTTCGTAATTGTTTATGATTTGCATTGATTCCAGCATTTCAATTGGCAGAACTTTCTTTTCAAAATGATTATATTAATCCTAGCAATTTGTGTTTGGGTTTTTTTACAGCTACGAAAATCTAATAAATGCTTTACTAGCTTTAACAAATCAATAGTATAAAACATCTTTGACGTTGTGTTAATTATGTATTACTCATTGTATCATGAAACACAAACGCTTGGCCCTTTCAAAGCACCTGTGGTGCCAGTGGTACTTCACTGAGTTTGGTTGGATGGTCCCGACTGCGAAGGAAACAGATACTTCCTTACAAAACAATGATTTTCTTCCGTTTGCTTTGAACATTTGCAACAACACCTTTGCTCCAGCAGCGAGACAAACGAGCAGAGGAAGAGACGGACTGAGGAACCAATGAGCTCCGTCAGAGTCTCAGAGCAACTTGTCTGTCAGCACCATTATGAGCCGCTCATATCTTGGCCTGCACCTGTCTTTGGCGGTCCAGGAGTGTATGACCCCCCCCCCTCTCCAGACTCCTCACTGCCCTCCGTCTTTAGGAGCTAAAGGGAAGGCTCGGGGATCCCCATTCAGTGAGCGTGATGGACAGGGCAGCAGCCAGAAGAGAAGGCAGCTGTGATGAGAGAGAGAAAGAAAGGAGTGTGTACCCATGTCCCCTTTGTGCTTTTAACTACCTCCCCTCTTGTCTTCCACCGCTATGTCCACACAATAGAGTCTTAACAGGAGCTGTCAGCAGACAACACTAGTGTGACCACCGTGGGCACTGAGGTTAGCCAGGATCGCATTAGCTCTGTGTTTGTATGGCACTGAAAGCCGGCTAGCTACAGTTAAAGCTAGTTTTGTAGTGTTTTCTAAAGGGGCCCGCGGCAGCTTTCAGCCTCGTGTTTACCCACACTAAACTCCAGAACCTCATTGAGAAATTGGGAAGGCTTCAAAATATTTGGAAACTAAGTTAGGTGGGGCTCCACTTTGCACCTGAGGTTTGATCAATATAGTCAAGTGATGACATGTCAATTTGCACTGGCAGAAAAGAGATGGCGGGAACATGAATGGCGGCGCTGAAGGATGGCGGCAGGTGAATTGTTCTGACAGCGGATACAGTGTATCAACGTGCATGCTTTTAAGTGTGTTTATCTCCCCGCGCCACTCAGACAGTATTTTCTTACATTTACAGCTCTATTTGACCAGTGCTTGTGAAACCGATACTCTCTGCCATCCCCATTGTGCTTTTGTGATAATGCCATGTTTATGAGTTATTGCACCGCACACAGTCACGAGCCAGCTGCCGCCATTATTCCATGCTTGATACATGTAATTAAGCCTGAAAAGCACGTACAAGCTGCGGATACAAAAGAGGTGGGGTGGCGTGATCAGATAAAGTTGGATCACTTCATGATTTTGATTGTTACTTCACGAAGATCGGGCAGGTGAAGGAGCAGAAAAGGATTAAGAATACACACATGCGCATGAAAGAAAATGGACTCAGTAGGAGACCACCTTTGCTTCACTGTGTGGAGTGGTGCGTTTGGGGGTTTCCACATCGTTTCTTTAATCAACACAAGTATGGACCTCTCGTGCAATATCAAAGATAAAATCAAAAATGGTGTACATAGCGATAGATTATGTAACAACTGTTTTAAATACACCGTGGTGGAAGAGTGTTGTTTCACTCCCTGACCATTAGATGGCAGTAATGCATAGCTGAGCCTCTTGATCTCCTGGAAGTAGAACTGCTGTTTTCTGCTTTCTTGGAAAGGCAGAGAAAATGCTTGGTTGATCATTTGTATGTCTGGGTTTAACGCAGTGAGTCAGCACCGCGCGGTCCAGTTGAGGTAAAAGCCTTTTTAAATCCCTATAGACAATTTGGGCAGTTGCATTTAACAAAAAAGGTTGTTGAGTTCATGTTTTCGTGGAAATTCAAATGATTTCTAGGTTTAATTAAAACAAATCACATACTGTAAACATAAGACATCTGCCACATGTGCATAGAGGCAAACGACATGCACAAACAATTTCCTATTGGGAGGTTCAGAACGATATGCATAAAGGGAACCTTGTAACATGATATCATAATGAGAGTCTCTTAATCTTCACCTGTGCTATCCAGACTCAGAATCAAAGGAGAACATTGTTTCTGTTTTGTCTCATGGTTTACTGTAAGCGTAGGATCAAATCTCCAACCACCAATAAACAAACAAGCAAGTCATCAGAAACACGTTTGACACAGAGGATCAGTCACTGTGGTGCGGGCAGCAGCAGAGCCTTCCTGTGGTCGCGCTTTTATCAACACAGACGGCATCACAGGGCCTCTGGTCGGCGGTGCAGCGGTGCTTCAACCAGCCTTATCTCACCACCGTGTGTTAGCTTAGCTCTCCGTTAGCTAGGTCCACTCTATCACTGCTAAAGGATTTAGCCCAGTGTCGTTATTCATTTAAGGTTATTTGTTTATTCCAACTAGAGTTTACAGTCCTATGATCTATTCTCGACACATGCAATCAACTCCATAACCATTTCCCCCCCATTTTTTTCATGTGATTCCCTAAAAAATAAATAAGTAATAATACAAAGTAATATAACAAATATACAAATAATAACAAATTGAACAAAAAAAAAATTAAAAACTTTAAATGTGAAATTTTTAATTGGAGATTAATTGTTCATGTTAAATGTTTAAATTCCTATTTTCAAATCGTTTTAGTAAAAATGAACCATACACATAATTATATATACAAAAATCCTATTTTTAATATTAAATGTATGTACTTATTTTTAGCCATAGGAATTCAATGTTTCAGATTATAGTTGCCAGTCTGTTACTTGAAGGATCTGCCTTTTTTCCACATTAATATTCATGCACACACTGGACACAATTACCTCATTCACACCAACGCAACTCCGGTTCAAGCTCCGTGCTAGAGCTTTTCAGGTTCAGAACCGGTTCTTCGGTTTAGCTCCGGCTACACCGCCCAGAGTCCGACTGGTGCTGTGTCATTGCGTCATCGTTTGCGTCATGACGTAACCGTTTGCATGCCTGCTTCATAAAGCCAAACCGAGCGGAAACCCCTCACAGCTGATACAACAACAACAACAACAACAACAATGGCAGATTGTGCTCCAGCTTCCTCTGTACCTCTTCTGAAGACCAGATTCCCAGCAGGTAGCTGGTCTCTTCAGTGGACCACTGCTGCTTGTTAAGTTTCTCCATCGTTGTGTACAAGCTGGTTAACACGCGGGCTTCTTGTTGTTGTTCAGGAGTTGATTCCGCCCCTGCCCCCGCCCCCGCCTCGACGTAAGCGTGACGTATGTGGTGCTTTTGCTCTAGCCGGAAAAATGTGGTGCTTGAAACGAACCGGATTCCGGAGCTAGAGGCTGCTCCGCTGCAGTGTGAACAGGAAAACCCGGTGCTTTTCAAGCTCCAGCTCCGAACCGGCCCTGAAACACCGTTGGTGTGAATGAGGTAAATGTGTAGTTCTATATGACTGTTTTGATAGTGTTTTTTAGTTTACCGTATTATAATCAGACACAAAAGATCCTGTCGACTCACAATTTCTTTGCACCATAACGATGCACAGAAAAAAAAAAAAAAAAAAGTTGTGAGTTGCCCACTCCTAAAAGTATTTGATAATCAAGTATAATGATCTTATAGAATGTGAAAACACACTTTTTCAAATTGGGGATCGTTATACTGTTGCTGTAAAATAAAATAGTAAAATTAGAATTTCAGATTAAATTATATCTTGTCATAAAAATGTGGATGCAATAACATGTTATGTATGTTGGCTGAGTCTCTACCTGAAGCGCAATCTGCTGCCCCGAGGGATCTTTATCAACTTTTATGATCAGTTCATTTGGGTACTTATCCAAACTCTATTACAGTGCACTATGAGTGAATGAATCAAAGACACAATCAACCCATATCATTGTCTCGGTCATTCCCACGATAATGAAACATTTAGAAAGTGTAGTCTGTTTATAAGCACAAAGTGAGGCACCAGGACAAGCTTGGATATTAATAACATTGACTTGCATTCAAATCAACAATGGATTAAGGCTGTAACAGGATGCTGCTGGTCACTTACATTTGACAACATGCTTCATATTGTTCAAAATGCTTTTTACAAGAGCACAGAGAAAGGGAGTGTTCTGGGGATAGCTGGGCCGAATATTCTCAGTAAACCTAAAATAAAAGAAACACTACATATTTAAAAATAAAATGTATTTCCTGTCTGATTCTGATATCCTACAGGACAGAGAAGCAGACAGTCAGGAGACAGAGGTGAGATGTCATTTATTTATGCTGGGGACTGAGCACATGTCCCCACCACTTGTTTTTAATTGGCCAATTGTGTCCCTACCAATTTTAAAAAGTATAGTTTGCTAAACATTTTCTAAAACAAAAGCGTGCACAAAGAAATGTAATTAAGGAAAACACTTAAAATAGTTTGTCACACTTGTGAGTTGTATTTCTGAGGACTCAAGTGATGCAATTTGGACATGTGACACATGAAGAACCCCTATTCTGCTTTTTGGGGCTTTCCCTTTCCTGTAGTGTGTTATAGGTTTGTGTGTATATGAATAGAGTTTCTCTCCCACACACTCCCCCCCCCCCCCCCCCTGCCAGAAACGCCTCCATTGGACTCCTTTGTTTACTTTTGTAACATAGTGACATCAAGAAGCAACAGCGCTTCTACTGGCTAGCGCTCCAACACATTGTAAGTGATAGCCTAAGGGGCGGGACATCTCTAAATGGTTGACTAATCACAACAGAGCCGGCAGACTGGGCTCTGGTTTCAGACAGAGGGTGTTTCTCAATGTCGAGGACGCTTCCTTGAGGACAAGTCTTCCGAGTCAGGTCCTTCAGAAGCTAGGCAAGAATCCTTCCTGGCATACGGAGAACGAAGAATGGAACAGGCTAGCAAGTGTGCCGGTGTGCGTCATATGAGAGGCCCCACCTTACATTTTCCGCCACAGATTTTGGAAATTGGTCTGTGCGCAAAGCATTGTGGGGATTTTAAGACCGCGGAGGATACACGTGTGCAGCCTCGAAATGTCTCGCTACGAAGGACGACGGGCTCGGTAGAATTCCAAGGAGCCTGGACATTGGAACAGTCCATCGGCGGGACTCGATGACGTAGCATCCTTGAAATAGTGGCTCTGGAGCATCCTTCCTTGACATTGAGAATCACCCAGAGGGGGAAAAAAGGTGCTGCAGCACAGGCAGCATGAGAAAAATAAAGAGCTTTTTGAACATTAAAGCTTGGAGACATGTCCCAGCAGAGGCAAAAATAACAAATATCAACCTGTAATCTTTCAACAGAAAATGAAAACACAAACATCGCTCCAGCCCTGTGAGCGACACCACAGTCCTTCCTCTCAGCCGGGCAGAAAAGCACCACTCTTGTCTCTGCAGGCCGAGAGCTGCCAAACGAGGCAGTGAACATCGCTCTGAACCCAAACCCTTTGGCCAAGTGCAAGAGAGGTATTAGGGTCCATGTCAAAACAGCTTACAGCTAGCAATGTGTCTCTAAAAGGCCCTTTCCTATTCATGGAGTCATTCAAAGTGACAGCACCCTGAGCCCCTGCTCTCTGACAACCCTGTGCAGTGCGGAGGTCTTGGCTTATGAAAGGGAACATGGCGTCGCTCTTTGTTAATGTTGGCAGCTCAGGCCAGGTTCTTAAAAACAAGGAGGTCTCCTTTAAGAGAAAGGCTCAGTGCGGCAGCATTAGCATGCATGCTTTGATGGAGGTCTCATTTTGTACAACTGGGTTGAATCTGTGTGAAACTAATCACTTTCACAATCCTTACATGAGCAAGAAGAGTGAGTTCATCTAACAAAGGAAATAAAACATCATTGTGGTAACGTGTGCAAGCTTGCTGTGTGCCACCATGTTGGTTGTTGACGTCACACCAGCTGTGTGTGGCTAGCTGGTAGCTGGACTGAAGATAGTATAAATTGTTAGTCTTGTTATGCCAATATTAAAGATTTAGGCTTTTGGGAACGGTAAGCATACTTTTGTTTAAAGCTACCTCAGCAATTTAATATTACAGCTCCATAAATTAAAGGGAATTGTGATAGAGACCAAAGAAGGAATGGTCTATACTAAAGCAGCACAGGCTGGGATATAATATAGTTTACACACTAGTTGCTAACTAACAATGACTCCAGATCCAACCCATAATGCAACTGGGGTTTCTATTTAACTTTGCATAGTCAAGTTAGACATGCTAAAGTGAAGGCTTTTAGGAGGTTGGACATCTCCTCAAAATAAATGATTAGGGTTATTTATTTTGAATCAATTCATATTAAATTGATATTCTTGTGTACAACTGGTTTTGTGGTACATAACATATCCTATAAAATATAGGATATTGATGATAAATATATGGAATTTGAATTGAATTTTAAGGTAATTTGTACTTAATATTGTTTTCCTATAAGTTAAGGGTTCAATAAAAGTATGAAGGTGTTGCTATGAGATGGTAATCCAGTGGGTTATCTCGCTAAAAACAATTTAACGCAAGCAATTCGCAATGTTGGTACAAAAGATAAGAAGAATGTCTTTGTTCTCATAATTCTCATCAGTGTTTCTTCTACTCATCAGTCCCCTGTGCCTTTGACCTTTGACCCCTGTGGCTGGTTGTAATGTTGCTGAACAAGGTGCGGAGGCTTCCTCTACGAGTCACTCTAGTCACTCTGAATGAATGGAGGAGGACACAAAGGCACCTGACAAGTAAGTTTCAGTGTGACATTACTGGTATGTACGGCAGAAAAGATCCGATATCACTCTCTGCTGAGCGAGAGACAGATCGCCCTGGCAAGCTAAATAAACAGAAGATTAATCTGTCTTCTTACTGCGAGCTGACAAAGGCAGTCATGGATGAAATCGAGGCGTTGGACAGCGAGTCTTTTAAGATGAAGCGCTGATAGCGAGAACACGAGAAGGAAACTCTGAAATGTGACGCTTCCTTTAGACAGATGAGAAGATTCACAGTTACTCACATTGTTATCGGTATGGAGGGGAGAAATAGTGAAGTGAACAACAAATATGAACTACAGGTGTTCGTTCTGATATCATAATATAAGTATTTTGACTTTTTATTCTGAAAGAGCCATGTTCAAAGCCATATTGACAGACTAAATAAATGCTACACTCATTTCAATTTTTCTAATATGAGTATTTTCTCATATTCTTATTGAACTACATTTTTTGTAAATGTAATAATAATAATAATATATAATTGTATTTACCTTTCAGTTATACACACAGGTTAAATTCATAACATTTCTTAAAAAGCAATATACACATTAAAAGCAGTTCTTAAAGTGTGTTTTTAACAACTAAATTCCTCTTACTGGTAATGTCTGCACCATTACACACCAAAGCAGACTCCTTGTAAACCTTCTTGACAACAAACCTGATTTTGATGAGTTCAGGTGGGTCCTTGCCACTAAAGCATGTCTGCATGTAAAGCAGGAAATGTTGTTCAGATAATATCTATGTAAGAGTAGGGGGGCTGCGGGCTCCTCTTATCAGACGAGGCCCCTGCTGTAGTGTTCATTTCGTTGACTAAAACTATGACGAAATATGTTCGTCAACGACCTTTTTTTCCATGACGAAAACGAGACGATGACGAGACGGCACCGACGGCAGTAAACAATAACTGTAACGAAATCATCATGCAATATCGTTGACGAAAAGTGACGAGACGAAAATGTAGTTTACTAAATAAAAACTATGCCAAAATCTCTCTTTACTTTCGTTGACGAAAAATGAGGAGACGAAATATTATCAAAGATAACGTTACATCTCTGATAGTCAGTTTTTCTCCCAGCAGTTCCACTTCCGGTGCTGCGGCTGGGCAGCAGCTGTGTGTCTGTGCTGCGCGCGGCGGTACATTTGAATTACACCTGGCAGCGGCACACTGTGAACTGTCAGGAAGACTCGGGTCCAACTCATGGTCTAACTAACCTTATTTAACTCATGGTCTAACTAACCTTATTTAACAGAAAATAAAATAGCAACAACAGGGCTTGGGAGCAGTGGTCGCACTCGCGTTAACCGAATACCCCCCGTCAGCGCGAGTGAGTGATAAATTGTGCACTCGACGGATAATAATGGATTATGACAGAAATGTTACAATCCTGTCCGTCAAAATGACTGACAACGAAAAAGTCTAAAGCCACCACTGCTTGGGAGAAAGAAACAATGTGATATTTGGGCCCATTTTCGCTACAATGAGGCGGAGAAAAAAAGCGAATGCATTGTTTCATCAGAAGGGAAGCAATGTGGCCATAGCACAGCTGGTATAAACACCACAAACCTGCTCAGATACTCTCTGCAAAGCTTCTTAATCATTCAATCTGTGTTTTTCATCAAATAAGGACAAGATATAATCTTATTTATTTATATATAATATAACAAATTATTGGTTTTGGCTAGACTAGTTTGACTGAAATATTCTATATAATCTGATGACTAAAAAAAGACTCAATAGTTTTCATTGACAAAAAGTAGAGTAAAATAATTAGTTTTCTTTGACTAAAATAAGACTAAAATGCTCAGACTTTTAGTCGACTAAAACTTGACTAAATAAAGACAGGATGAAGGTGACTAAATATGACTAAAACTAAAAAGGAAATTTAACACAGGACTAAGACTAAAACTAAATAAAAAAATAGCTGACGAAATTAACACTACCCTGCTGTCAGCACAGTGAGTGTTAAGTCTGCTGCACAACACTGACATCGTCCAGACACACACACACACACACACACACACACACACACACACACACACACACACACACACACACAACACACACACACTCACACACACACACTCACACACACACACACACACACACACACACACACACACACACTTTCTAAACTGAAGCTACTGTGCATAATAAAGCCTTTGAATCTTGATCTTGGGACTAAGACACCACTGTTGTGTAATTGCATGTTGTAATGTAAAACAAAGACTACGTCACCACTGTTGTGCAATAACAAGTGCTATATGTACATTGGAAAATGTTACTTGTAAATTGGAATAACTTTAAAAAAATGGTATTTGTTTATCTATAAATATTATGTGCATGTCCTTCATCTAATAATTTGTTGTCTTCACTTTTGCTTCTGATTCTGTAAGCCATGCTGGTTAAGTGCACACACACTCCCTATAATGTTACTGTGCTAAAGCTTGAATACAAGTCGTTTCCAAGCTGTTTCTTTAGTCATGAGAGAGACTTTACAACTAAATGATGACAAAGAGGACTCCTACAATAAAGTGGCTGATGTCTGAGTACAGAAGGACTAAAGGCAATGTACTGTATATTTTCATTTCTGTTGAATGAGTATGAATAGAGGAAATGCATTTGTCTATAAAACGGGAATCCAAAATGTCATTTACATGTAGACCTATCTGTGTTATAAAGAATACTGATATGATATAAAACACACAGTCACCTTACCAAGTGACTAGTCACTGTGCAAGCTCCCAATTAAATGTAAGCTCTTTGTGATCTTATGTGTGTCAATCTGCCAATAGATATGCAGACATTTTGATAGCACCATATTAGAATTACATTTAAATGATGCCATTTTTTAGGGACTGTACACAAATTGTTGAATATATACAGCTTTGCATTGACAGCCTTTAAGAACAAACTATCATGTTTACATAAAGGCTACACACCAAAATAAATACCAAAAGGCACACAGAAATGAAGCTGTATACCAGGGGTGTCAAACTCAAATACACAGTGGGCCAAAAGAAGAACATGGGTTCTAGTCGAGGGCCGGACTGGTTCAATGTTTATTGCAAAACGTATTGAAATGAACTTATTGCACATATTAACAAAGCTTCAATTATTGCCTATAAAAACAACATTAAACATTAAATAATCAGTTGCATTCATTCCTTATGGCTCTATCTGCAGCTTTTCCTCAGTCATTTCTTATGATCACATTTTCCCACAGGCCAACAGCAGCTTCAACAAAACTATTTCCCTCAAAGAACAAACCAAACATGTCCTGTTGCCATGAGAGAGAAAGTACAGAAGGAAACATGTAAACTCAGTGTGCTGCTCTGTGATGCTAGCTCAGATACTTGGTGTCTCATCTTGGGTACTAGGTCATCAATGTTTGGGCTCAGGCTCTGAGCTGAGGAGACCCTCAGGATGGAGTGAAGGTGTGCGTGCAATATACCGGCGGGCCAGATCGAATAGTAATTATAAATTATCCTGCGGGCCGAAATTAAATCCACCACAGGCCTGATTTGGCCCCCGGGCCTTGAGTTTGACACATGTGCTTTATACCCACCTACAACATACATATTTAATCTAAACCCAACACAGACAGAGCAGACAGGTGGATTTCAAACCTTGTAATTATTTGGCAGGGTTGAGCAACATACGAACCAGCAGTAAACAGTTGGATGTTTCTCTACAACACACTGTCATTTGGACGCTCAGCGGAAGGAAGAGCACATGTTAAGCTAAATGCCACTGCTGAGAATGAGTAGAAATACCAAGCAGAGTCCCTGTATGCTGCACTACAGCATGTGTGCTTCCCATCTGGTATGCATGCTCACTGTAATCAGCATACGAGCACAAGCTGTGTTTGTTAGGGTCAAGCTATTATTTGGACGGCTTTCTGAAGAAGTGGTGTTCAGCTGAACGTCCGGGAGATCTCCTGCTAAAGTGATGCTACCTGCTGCAAACCAGATGGCCGTATGAGTATGACAGAGTGTGAACTATCTGGAAAAGGACTTGGAGTATACGATGGAACAAGATGTAATCACCTAATGTGAATAATTTAAATTTAAAATTGAGGGTGAGTAAGGGGAGCCATTGTTATGTGACACAGGGTTTAAAGAAGCATGTCCCTTCAAAAGCAAAATAATAAAATGTTTCACATATCAAAAAGTAAATAACAAATTGCTAGAATGTCTGACCTATTTCAAAGTATTAAAAAAAGACACAAAAGTTGCATACTAATATTTCTTCTTTGGTAGTGTATAGTAGTAGTAGTAGTAGTAGTAGTAGTATATTATGTATTATATATTATGTATATTATTAATACAACTTTGAAGAAATAAATGTGATTAAAAAAATTCCACAATGATGTCAAGATGTCATAGTAAGGGGTGTCATAAGAAATATAATCATTTGTGTAGTTGCAAATTGAATTTAATTATTTTCATCTCATGACTGCTCCAATTCAAATACCTTTAATTACAATTCATTTCAACTTGACCTGCTTCGACAGGAAGATGCTGCTTGATCGATCTGTAACCTTCTAATGGCAAATATATTTACATATAAAAATAATTCTGCAAAACAAGAATTTTAACTTTTTAAAATAAAAGTACATTTATCTGATTGTATTTATATGTTACATGGTGATATTGATAATTGTATTAAGTAATCAGACTACTTCTGTAATGATCCTCTCACATCTAGTGTTGAGTCTAACTTAGTTCCTAAAGCCTCACAGCCTATAAACCAGCTCAAAGACGACATAATGAGGTCATCGTTAGATTACATGCTGTGTGAAAGAAAAGGAAGTACCCCAAAACTAACAAGAGACCCCTAAATCTCAGCCTAATCTGAGGGCCCCTACATAAGCCAGGGTCGGGCCCCTAGAGAGTAATCTGTGGCGGCTCGAGTCATTGTTCACCGGCTCTGACAGATCAGGACAGGTGGAGACGAATCTCTGTCTTTGCCTGCCCCCCCCCCCGATACCGTCCTGTAATCGGATCGGGACGTCGAGTCATGCACCGCCATTCTTCATAACTCAATGCTAGCAAAGCTTGAAGCCTTGTTGCCCGGAAACCAAATGTTTTGCCAATGCACTTATGATCTCCCGTGGATCTTCACAGAGCCGATCATACCTCACATTCCCTTTTCTTTTGGCTTTCCTCCAACAAGATATGGATGTGTTGAGCTCCACTCAACAAAGTTTGTTTGTTAACTTTGTCAAAACATGCTTTTTGTATTTGTACCTGCAAACAGTTTATCTATTCCTGCACTATTACTTGCAACATTGTGTCACTCGCACTATTTCCTGCACTAGTGTATGTCTTCTTTCTTATTATGTCTTGATTATATACAATAGTATGTTGAACTGTTGGAGGAACGAGGAACTTGAGAGGTTTATTTCCAGCAACTACGCTGTGGCCAGAGTGGGGTAGTAATTAGTGCTCAAACCCAGAAAGGAATTGGCATTTTTACCACTTCCGGTTCCCTCGAAGGTAACATTAAGTGAATTAGTTTGTGGTTAGACACCTGAAATAAGGTCTGTGGTTAACACAAGCTGAAGGGATTTTCATGTTTTGTTCTACGACCTAAAATACGTCATTACTGGTGAATGTCTGAAGATTCTATGTCTCGTAAAAATGTCATGACTAAATGAGAATACTTCACGAGGACCCGAGTCCGCCTTTAGCTTAGTGGTGCTGAGGTGCAGCCATGTGCCCAGGATGTAGTTCCTTTATAGCAGAGGTGTCAAACTCAATTTCATCGCGGGCCACATCAGCATTATGGTTGCACTCAAAGGGCCGGTTGTGACTTTAAGACTTTATAAATATATATATATATATATTTAATATATATAAAATAATGCATTATAATACATAACTTCCTGTGCATTGGATTATTATCGGATAGGGTAATAACTTCATAATTAACTACGTCTGAAAGCAGAAGTCCAGGGCAAACAATTGCAAGTCTCTTCAGTGCGCATGTCACAAAACAAGATGCATTGTGGGACATGTAGTTTATGGGCGACGTGCTCCTGTAAAGTGTAACCGTATAATAAACTTATTATATTCTTTGCGTGCTCTTGCGGGCCACATTTAATTAAGTCGCGGGCCGGATTTGGCCCCCGGGCCTTGAGTTTGACACCCCTGCTTTATAGCCTACTAATAGCTTTTGACTTCTGCCGATTCCATTTACACTTCAAAAATCCTAAATGGGGATTAATATGTGGAGATTATCCTGCTGAACAAAACGTGTAATCAACATCAAAGTCCAATGGAAACATTCCCAATGGTTTTTGTCGAAGGCGCTCCTGCGATGCTAACTTCTGGTTTGGCTTAGAAAAATACCTCACTGTGGATATTATAATCCAGCCTTCCACGTTTGGAAATGGCAAAAGAGATAATCAAAGACTCTTCACTTTCTCCCTGTCTTTCAAGTTTCTTCATCTTCCTTTTCTCAAGTTTCCCTCTCTCTTGGTCGACTCATCACCATGTGTTCCCGAGCAGTACTGGTGTGCTGTTCTGCGGCTAACCAATGGGAGTGATGGATCGAAGCCACTCGGTAATAAACACAGAAGCTGTGCGATAAAAGAGCAATTCCTCAATCTGCATCTCAGCAAGTCTGAGCTGAGATGAGAGGAGATGAGCTCGCTGAAGGAAAGCCTCCCAGACTATAAATGGTGCGAGCCGGCCTCTCAGACAGCTTCAAACGCAGCGGGCCTGTGCTAATGATAAAGACAAATATGTGGGGTAGACCGAGGCATTACGGATTCTATCCATCACGCCTCTGGAGAAGCGGCGATGTGAGGGCGTGTTGATAGCTCGCCTTGCCTGCTGTGGCAAAATCAAAAGAGCCGAGAGAAGTTGAAATTCAATTCCAAAGAGAAAACCGCAGGCTGTCTTCCACTCGTGACAACAGCTTCTGTTTACTCAAACACAGGTGGAGAGATCCCTTTTCTTTTAGAGCCTTTTCTTTCAGATTTCAATGGACTGGACACAAGATGAATGCCACACACTGATGCTCACACACACACTGATGCTCACACACACACTGATGCTCACACACACACTGATGCTCACACACACACTGATGCTCACACACACACACGCACAACAAGCCACTGGAAAACACTCACAGCTAAAAGAACTGTGGAGAGATCTGAAAGGAAGGAAAACATGACGGTGTCTTTCAATGAAGTGTGCTCTTTCCAAGGAGAAACAACTGGTGACTAATAAAACAAATATTAATGGAAAGGTGAGTGTGTCGGCAAGTGATGAGTATGACCTGGTAAGCTGGATTTAAGACTCCATGCCATTGGATGTTTAACTTAAAAATGGTTGGCATGAGGCAAAAATGGACTTCTTAAGATTGAGGCCAGATTACAGTCCAACATGTTTCACATTAAATCATTTTTAAAACATAAAAATATGGATAAAGTTGTAAAGGCTGCTCAGACTTAATGTTTTGTTCCCATGCGTTGACAATAAGTTAAAAGATATATCAAAACTATACACTTTACTAATAACAAAAAATCATGTCAACCACATTTTACCAACACTCACATCTCGTCCTTTTCCTTGTTCTAAATGTATTAAATAACGACTTTATTGATATACGTTCCGTCATTTGTGGGCTTTAATCTAAAGTCTCCACGTTGTGCCTGCTCAGCGCTTCACACGTGGAAGAAGAAGGGGGATCTGCTCCTGGAAGAGGGGGCATCGGGACGGAGCGATGGAGGCAGGATGAGGTCAGAGGGAAACGGATCCATCCATTCGGGGAATAATGAGAGGGAGCAGCTGCCTGCCGCTGGTCAGACAGCACAGATGTGAGCCTCAGTGTGCCTGACCTCATCCCCAGAACCAGGACTCCCACCATGCCCTCGCCTCACCTGAGAGACCCCCATGTGTGCTGTGTTTCTTGGCTAAACTGTGGTCGACTTGCAGGGGCACAGCACGCCAAACTCTGATCTCAGCATCACCTCCGCTGCCCAAAACTATATCTGTAGCGTCAAATATTCTCATGGGTGACTGCATTTTTTAAGCTTCAATAGCGTTAAATGTGGTGTACAGTACATTCAATTCTCTGTGTATTTATCTTTCATGTGAAGAGGTCAACAGAAGTGCCAGTTGGTGTCCTTTTTCTGGCTGGAAAGAATCTGCTGCACAATTCAAATTACAACTGGAATAACAATGGCAGATTTTTCTTTTCAAGCCATGAAAGATAGATTTGTGTTTTCATGCACAACTTTTTCAATATTTTTGGAGCATGACTAAGAGCTACATTACTATGTCAGTATGCACTTGTTGGTGCTGAGTTTTGGTGTCAGAGTGTGGGAATAGAACCAGCAGCAGGATGATGCCAATTGCCCTGGCAAAAACCAGGAGATGCACCCTGAGGTGAAACAAGATAAAGCTGAAAGACACGTGAGAAACTATTGTCTTAAGCAAAAACAAGGAGGGTTGCAATCATCCTATTTAACCCCTTAAAGGCTAACATATCAAGAAATACATACATATTAACTTTTATTATACAGGCTATGTTCCCCATGACTTGCGTCTTCATGCTAAGCTAGGCTAGCCACCTCCCTGGCTATAGCTTTGTATTTAGTGCACCAGTGGTTCTGCTTTTCTTACGAGACTCTCAGTAAAAAAGTGAATCAGCACATTTCACAAACAAAAGTCCTTTAACACGCAGCAGCCTGTGTTTCAGTCATTACACACTCCGGCCATGCATGCCCCCTTTGTTCAAACCCAAAACAAATATATAACTACATTCTAATGGAGATCCTAACATTTCTAAAGCTGTATAAAAGTCAAACCTTAGATACTGCAGGGGTTTTTATGATTAAGTAAGAACACATTTGTGCAACTCACCCAAGCATCTGTTATACACACAGAGAGACATACAAGAATCGTAAATGATGACATATAAGCATGCACACACACGTACATCTCTGCAAGCACACTGATTTATATCCTTCAGATTCCTCACCGCTGCTGGAGCTGTCCGCTCATGTGACGACACTCATCTCACACACACACACACACACACACGCACTGCTCACTGAAGTAGGAACATTGATTCTAGGTGGTGTTGACACATGCAGCCATTTCAGATGCCTGTGCAGCTGACAGTCGGTGGTGAGTTTAATGTTGTTCCCTTTAATGTTGTTACAGGCCTGCTGTCTCCCTCTCCCTCTCCCAGACGATGACATCCAGCTTAGTCACTGAAGTGCTCTCGCTTTGTAATGCATGTTCCCTTGTAGCTGCGGCGCTCTCCAAACAAATCTGGAAGCTTTTCTTGGAGGAGTTGGACACTTTTAGTACTTTATGTCATCGCCATGGAAACAGGAGGTAGACACAAATCCTTCTCAGTCTTTGAGCGGCTGCCTGTTCGTTCTGGTTCCCTCATTTCAGGGTTTGTTGACATTAATTGTGGAGGAAATGTCCATCCAAGATTTTCAAGTTGATGTATTCAATCGTTCAGACTTTGTAGCACATTCTTGTTGACACAAAAAACGTGAAATATCCATCATTCATAGGCTTTGAATCAAAATATAGAAATGGTAAGTTGATTTTGAAAGTAATATCTGTGTCAATTAACTAATGAATAGGTCAATGAATCTATGTGCAGGCTCTTGCCAGCTTAAAAAAGTATTCCTAAAATGTTTTTCCTAACCTGCAATAAGCATTCGGCATGAGGTCTCCGTCGGGATATAAACAATACGTTTGGATTGTTTACAGCCCTGAATGTGAAAGAATATGATCTTCTGGCTTTTAGGTCATGAAGAACACTCAGGTATGTTGTTACTGCAAGCGTTGGTTAAATAGTTGCGTGGCAACGTTACAATTCAGAGTGACACAAGCAAGAAACACAAGCTGGGCTGAAAGAGACCCAGAGAGCACTATCTGGGTCACCGAATACCTCGGTGTTTACCCTGAGCCTCCTGGGGGATTGGCGCTTCGATCCCCACCTCCTCCTGGGAGTTTTCCACCCTGACATGTGCAATGGAGAAACTTAAGCCTCAGCACATCTCCCAAACAGGAATTTTCACTTCTCCTCTTCATAATCCTATAACCCCCCCTGTGCCTTAAACCACTGTGTGCATGTGTGTGAGTGTGACAGCTCTAAATCTTCTCCAAACCGCAAATCAGTACAGCCTACTGCTCAGTATGAGCACCAACAAAGAAGAACAGGCAGCCAGCCAATCAGCACGGAGATGAGCGAGGATGGAACAGGCTGCTTTATGACCTTTCAGGTGAGTCACACAATGACTACTGAATATGTTCTGAATAGCAGTAGAAACTCCCTGCATGCTAACACAAAATAAACACATCACAAATGCCATGTGTAAATGTGAAAGCTTAATAAAGGTTTTCCATTCAATTCATCTATGACCATATGACTCAGTCTGCACTGAATAAATAAACAAGTCATTCTGCTGTCAAACTTAGTCGTTGCAAAGTTGCATTTTCGGGCCAAACAGGTTTGTTTGAGAGCAAGGAGTAGCATTGCACTATAAATCTAAAAATGTAAATATATTTGCTGCAGGCGATTTA
Organism: Harpagifer antarcticus; assembly: GCA_902827135.1. Lineage (NCBI taxonomy): Eukaryota > Metazoa > Chordata > Actinopteri > Perciformes > Harpagiferidae > Harpagifer > Harpagifer antarcticus. The sequence goes on from CADEHL010000957.1 coordinate 326,625, forward strand.
TCTTTGGCTCAGGGACTTTGAAAAGACAACTGTGATTTTGTAATGGTGCATGCAAATCTATCCTTCATTCATCCTGCCTTCTGCCAAAGGCTGGTGAAGGTGTGCACACGGCAACACGTATGAAACTCAGATAAACTCACTAACACCACGGCTCAGCTTTCACTCCAGAACAACATTATCAGGCGCAGACGAGAGCAGCTTAATCATTCTTCTCAGAGGGTATCGGAGGATTAATCACGCTTTAACCTCTATATGTATTTCCTCCAAGGCCTCCACTGAAGTCATTATGGTGAAAGATAGCCAACAGATCAGGCTGCGAGATTTCAGAGAGTAAATGAGGTGGAAAACAGACACACACACACACACACACACACACACACACACACACAACCACTAGTTACTGCTACCTTCCGCATCATCATAAGCCACCACCATGAGGGTTTTGTTTTTAACAGTCTTTCCAGCAAAATGCCATTTAAATCAAATCACTACACGACCTTCAACACAAGTGGTCCACCTGTAGCAGGAAGTGAAAATTACACAGCAGGGTGAGAAAAATGCTAATTGGTTGTTTCACAGGAATTGCTGCTGACAGGAGACCCTCTGTGCCTAATGCCATGGAAAGAGCAACACCTAGTTTAAAACAAAAAAAACAACGTGGTAAAATTATCTGTAATTCACTGTAACAACAATAACACAAACAAATAAGACCATTTTCTTTAAGAGGCCCTTAGTGCTTTTGGGGGTTTTCCCTTTCCTGTTATCTGTAATACAGGTTTTTGTGCATGTTAATGGTCTGCAAAGACTAAAATCCCTGTGTTCCCACCAGAGGGAGTTGCCCCCCCCCCCCCTTTACCTGAGACGCCTCCATTGGACTCCTTTGTTTACTTCTTTAAAATAGTGACATCACCATACTTACGTAATATTTACGCTTCTATTGGCTAGCGCTCCAACACATTGTACGTGATGGGCTAAGGGGCATCTCTAATGGTTGACCAATCACAACAGAGCCAGCCAGCTAACCAATCAGAGCAGACTGGGCTCTGGTTTCAGACAGAGGGTGAAAGAGGTGATGCAGCACAGACAGTATGAGACAAATAAAGAGCTGTTTGAACATTAAAGCATGGAGACATGTAGAGACACTACATACTGATATACACCTGGACATCAGCAGGAGAGGACTCTTTAAAGTAGAGACACTACATACTGATATACACCTGAACATCAGCAGGAGAGGACTCTTTGAAGTAGAGACACTACATACTGATATACACCTGAACATCAGCAGGAGAGGACTCTTTAAAGTAGAGACACTACATACTGATATACACCTGAACATCAGCACGAGAGGACTCTTTAAAGTAGAGACACTACATACTGATATACACCTGAACATCAGCAGGAGAGGACTCTTTAAAGTAGAGACACTACATACTGATATACACCTGAACATCAGCAGGAGAGGACTCTTTAAAGTAGAGACACTACATACTGATATACACCTGAACATCAGCAGGAGAGGACTCTTTGAAGTAGAGACACTACATACTGATATACACCTGGACATCAGCAGGAGAGGACTATTTAAAGTAGAGACACTACATACTGATATACACCTGAACATCAGCAGGAGAGGACTCTTTAAAGTAGAGACACTACATACTGATATACACCTGAACATCAGCAGGAGAGGACTCTTTAAAGTAGAGACACTACATACTGATATACACCTGAACATCAGCAGGAGAGGACTCTTTAAAGTAGACACACTACATACTGATATACACCTGAACATCAGCAGGAGAGGACTCTTTAAAGTAGACACACTACATACTGATATACACCTGAACATCATCAGGAGAGGACTCTTTAAAGTAGAGACACTACATACTGATATACACCTGAACATCAGCAGGAGAGGACTCTTTAAAGTAGAGACACTACATACTGATATACACCTGAACATCAGCAGGAGAGGACTCTTTAAAGTAGAGACACTACATACTGATATACACCTGAACATCAGCAGGAGAGGACTCTTTAAAGTAGAGACACTACATACTGATATACACCTGAACATCAGCAGGAGAGGACTCTTTAAAGTAGAGACACTACATACTGATATACACCAGAACATCGGCAGGAAAGGACTCTTTAAAGTAGAGACACTACATACTGATATACACCTGAACATCAGCAGGAGAGGACTCTTTAAAGTAGAGACACTACATACTGATATACACCTGAACATCAGCAGGAGAGGACTCTTTAAAGTAGACACACTACATACTGATATACACCTGAACATCAGCAGGAGAGGACTCTTTAAAGTAGAGACACTACATACTGATATACACCTGAAAATGAACATAACATGTCCTCTTTAAAATATAATGCGTTCATTTGATGTACCTGCGCCTTCTTAATAAGGACGCTTGGGGTTGGGGTCGGCCCCAGCTAGCGTTGGGCGGGCGTTTGTAATGTCAATATGCCATTAAATCTACAGTACACAAGGGCCTCATAGGAATGGCTGAATATACATTCTGTACAGTGTGTCTACATGCTTAAAAGTGAACGCACATCTGTGCAAACACACACCCACACGCATGTCGAAACACACAGATGACAGAACAACACAACCCTTTTCACGTTGAGTTGGTAAAGGTCCTTTCTGCACTGATCAATAAAGCAATGAATGTGTTGAAAAACAGAGTTAGGAGGCTTTTAGGTCAAAAACAACACGTCTCACAGTGCCTCAGATGCTCCTGCTGTAGTGGAATGCCAACCTGCCATTACCAGGAGATTACCTGTAATCTCTTATTACTTAAAACAGGGTGGAGAGGCTTTCATGCGAGGCGTTCTCAAAAATCAAATGGTGCTGTCAGCCGGGCTTAAGGGTTAGTTTATACACAGACTCATATTTGTAGGAAACATGCCTGCATTTGCACCCCAGGACTCCTCGCCTGAAACAACCGCACAGACCGAGATTCCCGCTCAGACTTCAGTGTCAACAGAAGTCAGAATTAACTCGCGTTGTCTTTTGGGATAATAGAAGTCTCTCGCTGAGGGATCAGTCCGTAAAGACGGTTTGATCATCAAAGTGTTAAACTATTTATGCAAACACAGTAGAGAAGTTTACAGCCGTAATCCACGCACACAGGGAACATGTAAAGACAGAACCAAATATTGATGTGTGAACAATATTAGCTCTCTCTCTCTCTCCTGGATAATTGCTGTTTTGTCTTCACTGCATGTGCTGTTATTTATTTGCACAGGAACTGAGACAGTTTCCCTCGAGGCAAGAGATGTTTTTCAGCTAGAGTTCCTGGTGGTGTACCAAAAAAACTAAGTGTTTCTTTCAGACCAGATTACTAAAAGCCAAAAAACTGATTCAGAAATCAGATGACTTTATGTCCAATGCGTAAAAGTATTTAACCACAGGGACCGGAATGGTATTTCCGACAGAGTTGGAAAAAGTACTCAGAACTTTCATGTAAGTAAAAGTACAGTATGGTCTGTGCATCTGATCATCAGATCAAGGGGGGTGCTGGGGAACTCCAGTTTGAAACCCGCTCCTGCCGCCACTGCGTCAGGCCGTTGTGTCCTTGGGCAAGACATTTCACCCGGATTTGCTGACATGTCTGATACTAATGTGTATTTGTAAAAGCGCCTCGATGACTTCAAGGCGTGAAGATGGACGGTGTGGCGCAGTGCGCTGTGCAATGATCAAGGGGTGAAACCCGCCGCTGCAGCGTCTGTAAAGCCGTTGTGTCCTTGGGCAAGACACTTCACCTGAACTTGCTCCTGTGGGTATTTTCCACAGTGGTGACCATTGCATGTTTAATGTGTATTTGAGCATCTGGAAAAGCGCTATAATAAATGTAAGGAATTATTATTATGGTCTTAAAATACTCCAAGTAAAAGTCCTGATTTGAAATTGTTACAAAATAGCCTCATTATGTAGTTCAGGGACAAAAGTACTCATTCTGCACAATGGCCAATTTCAAAGTATTACATTTGTTATATGTATAAATACAGACAAATGATCAGCTGAATGTACTTCAAGTATATTAAGCAAAAGTACTCGTTATGCAGAATGGATCTTTTCACAGCATTATATTATGGTTATTGTATTATCCTGTTTTTATCACTAACAAATCCATGTAAGAGCATTTTAGCATTGATGCTTGAAATACTGTGTATACTAGTATTACAGTTTTGCAGTACCATGTCAGCATATCATGTGCTTTTCAATGCACAATGTTACTAGTCACTGTGAGTGTGCAAATACATGTAGTGGAGACAAATGTACAGTATTGCCTCTGAAATGTAGTGGAGTTTCCTTCAACCACTGCTGACAGTCAAGCGTCCTTTTCTAGAAGCTGCAGCTAAACAATGGCTACTTTTGAAACCAGTTTTTTTCAACGCAAACTCAAAGCGGCCTGCAGACATCAGCCGCAGCTGGGCTCGAAGCGCTTCATGTGGTCGGAGAGGTTTTATCTAACTTTCCCTCCGATGTATCCCCTGTAAATTAGACAGGAAATGATGACTGAGAGCAGGAGATGAAGATCAGTTTGAAACAGGTCATAAATTACCGTACATGTATTTGTAATAGATGTTGATATGTCAGAAAACCTGTGTTGCATCAAAGGGAAAGCTGAGATGATGTCAGACTTGTTGTGTAAGCTGATATCTCTTATGTCAGCTGAAGCTTTCCAAACCTGTTCTTGAGACCTACGCTCACCACAAGAGGTGCAAGCTGAGAAATGATCCACCCTGCATGTATCGCTGCTCTCCTGTTTTACCTTTGTCTCTGCGGCCCAGATGTCAACATCAGCCCCCACAAAGTGAGTGTAGCATTGGGTCGTGTCTGTAAGGCCGTCCCAGGGCTGCCATGGGAACGGGTGTCTCTGACATGCGGGGAAGGAATTTGGGACAGAGCTCTCCCCAGAGGAAGGGGTGAGGATGAACAGGGCGGCAGATCAAAGGGTCGGTGCTGCTCGACCCACATTTCAATGTCCTCCCATCAGTCCCCGAGTAATTCAGCTCCTCACAGGCCCTGTGAATGAAGCATACCTCTGTGACACAGTGTGTGTGTGTGTGTGTGTGTGTGTGTGTGTGTGTGTGTGTGTGTGTGTGTGTGTGTGTGTGTGTGTGTGTGTGTGTGTGTGTGTGTGTTTGTGTGTGTGTGTGTGTGTGTGTGTGGGTATGTGTGGCCTAGCATTACTATACTTGTGGGGACCTAAATCTGTTTACACAGTCACGTGTGGGGACTCGCCTCCCTTATGGGGACAAATTGGAGGTCCCCATGAGGGGAATCAATAATTTTAGAGTGAAGACTTGGTTAGGTTTAGGATTAGGATTAGGGTAAGGGTAAGGGTTAGGGTTAGGCATGTGTTAGTTATGGTTAAGGTTAGGATAAGTCTCCAGGAAATGCATGTAAGTCAATGTAATGTCCCCTGAAGTGATGTATACATGGTATGTGTGTGGGTGTTTGTGTGTGTGTGTGTGTGTGTGTGTGTGTGTGTGTGTGTGTGTGTGTGTGTGTGTGTGTGTGTGTGTGTGTGTGTGTGTGTGTGTGTGTGTGTGTGTGTGTGTGTGTGTGTGTGTGTGTGTGTGTGTGTGTGTGTTGCTCCAGGTTGTTCAGCACTAGGATAGGATGGATTGGTAGGTATTACTTGGGTACATTTTACTATAGTGTGTGTTTACTACTTGACCATGTTGGTCTTGTAGAACAGGTGATCCATGTATGTAAGAGACCTCCTGTTAGAAAGTATATTAAACAAAAGATCAATAATCCCATATCATTTGAGGAGTCTTCCTGATAAACTGTAGAGCTAGATACAAGTAAAAAAATGCAACCTCTGCAACTTCAAAGATGTTTCAAAACTGACCGATTTTTTGATTTTAGATTTAGATTATTTTTACATTTAGTCCTAATTTCCATTTCTCAACCATAGCCTGCTGGAACTTCTAGAAATTGGTCTTAAAGTCTCACACAGAAAAACAAACCGAACCATGGTTCAATTTAATCCTGGACCCAGATTCCCATATTCTTCTTCTTTCTATCGCCTTTTGGTGATAGGATTGTTGTGCGCAGGTAGGGCTAACGGCGAGCTAGCTGTTAGCACAACCGATTATTCACATGTTAAATACAAATCATGTGACGTGGGTGTAATCTGAGTGCATCCTGGACTGTGCAAAAGTTACAAGACCATATTTGTGTAAGCAATTTGCTGAACGCTGCCAGTGTCTCACAGTAAAATACGGAGCATTACAGATCAACAATTCTCCCAGCGAGGGTCTATTTTTCTTGCAGTTCTTTTGTTTAAATGAATGCTAAATGAATTATGCATGTTACAATGTTACATGTAGCAGATTTAACCTGAACTAATGTACAGCAAATGACACACTTAGCAATATACACAGAGAAACCCGATCTATATATTCAACATTTCAGAGCTTGCACCTTCTACGAAACAAAGCATAAATCACACGAGGTTAACATTGGGTAATATTCATTACTAGTGAACTGCTCAGCTGGGTTTGTTTGAGTTTCCTGCATGATTTATCATAATAACAACTGCTCTGATAAATGGTTCAAATTGTATAATCATTTTGCCACGCCTCTGTTGACAAGTCTCAGAGGAGCCATTTTTCAATAAGGTAATAGATTTCAGACACATAGATGAAGAGCTTCCACAAAACGAAGACACTTTATTCTGCAATAAATGACTCGTTGTTATTTTGAGGAGGAAAATTAGAAGAATGGAGGATTTTGAGTCATATTCTTACGTTGATAGTACCAGAAACCACCTGGGCTGTAATCAGAGAATACATCTCATAACTCTCACATGCACTGTGCCAAGATGTAAAAACAAACTCATATCAAAAGTTTGGTGAGAACTTACACATGGCCTAAGGGGCTCCAAGTACAACGAGTGACTTTTCCTGAACAAACAGTGAATGTGTGTGAAAGAAGGAGAAAGTTAGATGATTCACACTTTAAATATCCTCACACAGATCCACGTCTTTAAGGAACTGAATCAGTTTGCAGACAATATCACTTGACAACATTTTTATCGGGAACGTTTTTAGATTAAAACTGCATCTATGTGACAAGCGGCAAAACAGCCCTAGTTCATATTATTTAAACTCTGAACTCGTTACTGCTTAGCTTTCAAAGTGCCACCAATCAGATAACAGCTGTGTGTAGCACGCAAGCTAGCAGGGGAGATAGCTAGTAAATAGACAAAACGTTTTTCGCACTATTGGTTGGTGATGTAATAAACGTACACACAGTGCTACATTTGTTAAACTCATTCATTAACTGTACCAAATCACTCCCTAAATTGCATTAGTAAATGTAGTTATGGATGTCTTGTTCAGGTATGCTACAATATAACACATGGGTAATAAGAAAGAAAAAGGGGGGGTGGCTTAATCTTGACAAACACTAGTAATGCCCTTTGGTCAACCCAGATCCCAGGTGTTAAAACTTGTCAACTGAACCATATTCGAGGGTGTTTTATTACTGCAATCTATTTCCATCACACCTAAGACTGCAGTATAAAAAAACATCTGTCCTTTCTTTCCTCAGCCATGTAGCGGACGATAGTTCATCAAGCAGACAAGTGAAAACACAGAGAAGTGTGTGTTTCTTCACAACGCCTGAAGCCTTCAGTCTGACCTTCTCCCCTCTCCATCTCCCTCTCACCTTCTCCCTCTCTCCTCTGCCCTGGGGCACCGATGGGTGGGGCCTTTAGGAGAAGTGAGCGAGGGGGGCCCCCTGGCATCACCCATACCAAGGCTCCAAAAAGAAACAAAACCCCCAAAGAATGATGGCTGGCCTTGACGTTGTTGAGACAGTGCTCGGGCCGGGAGAAATGAGGTAAATATCAATGGCGGTGGTCTCACATAGCCCATTAGTCACTGTCTGCAGCTCGCTGTCTGAGCATCAGCTTAGAGCGGCCCCGGGGTCCGCACCACCACCACTGTCCTCCTGGAGAATTGTACCCAGGCGAAAATAAAGCAACCCGAGCAGGGCATAAATCATTAGGAACATTTGTTACCTCGGGTAATTGTGCTTCATTCATCTTCAGGACTTTTTCCATTTGTCAACTCCCAGAGGCGGCTGCTGCTGTCAGCTGAGCAGTCTGCGCTGTAGGTGAGCAGGAGAGGAAGTTCAGGAGAGGAGGCCTGCAGGAAACTCTGACACACAACACAGTGCAGGGAAACTACAGCAGGACACTGTTCAGGTGATTGTGATGCAATTGATGGCTATAGTGTATCTGTTTGGACATGTGAGCATATATATACACTGGAAACACAACTTCTTTCGCTCTAATAACATAACTTTACATGTAGTAAATAACCATTACTTTTCCTTACGTTTATTTACTTGCATATGGTATTTGACTGTATATATTTTTAAGTTACTAAGTTGCATATTTGGTGTGGTCTGTTTCTCATCTTTATATTTATGCATTTCCGATTCCTCTCCAACATGCTAGCAACAGATTAATGCTAATGCCAGCATGCTAACATTCACACAATGAAAACTCTAACACGCTGATGTTTAATATGTTCATTACATTCTTTGTTACCATGGTTTCCATCATAGTTTAGCACATTAGCATGCTAAGATTATTTTTAGATACCACTCAAGTTGTTTCCTTCCTGAAGGAGGTCTAAAATGGGAAATGGACATCGTTTCGTGGAAGTCCATCCAATCGTCAAGATATATGTTGGGTTGTTAAAGTATTTCACATCATTAGCGAAAGTAAGTAGACAGTTAACAATTCAATGGATCACATTTCTCGGGACCATGAATGTATGTACCACATTTTATAGCGAACCATTCAGTCTTCAAACGGGTGGAGCTATGTATGTGACTGTGTCTATAGCCCCCCCTGATGCTGACGCTTACAATTGATAACAAGAAGGCAGAAGGGAAAAGTTGACATACCAAATAACAAAGCACCATTTATGTCCCTTCCCATTGTCAACGATTACAATAAATACTTCAAAGCTCTGTAGCCTCATCTGACACTGCATAGAAAATATGTGCAATGGATTTGCGGTTGACAGACACATGAACACACCCTAAAACATCTTAAGAAAGGCAGAGAGAAGCTGAATGAGCTCAGGCTGGGGGTGTGTTTTAATGTGTATTGTGATCCGCTCTTTAGGAAGGCATCTATTAACACCAATTGTAACCTCACTACCTTGGAACCTGTCTCCAGCTGTTAGCACCCTGCCACCTCCATTCACCTCGGTGACACACACGTCTTTAACACACCGTTGTCTCGAACTTACACACACGTTGATTTACGTACCCACATACAGCACCAGCAGCACTTTACTGAACAAAAGGCAATCTTAGATCTGGGGACGTTTCCTTTTTTATCTTCTTGATGCGCCACTTCATCTGTCCTCATAAGGAAGTTAAGAGAAGAGGGGGGAGAGAGAAGGAGGTAAACAGAGGAATTCAGGTAGAATACAACTTTAAAGAAGGCTACAAGAACATGGACATTATTTGTGGCCTTGTGTGCAAACTGAATGGATGTTAATTACACACAGTTGCACAAAATCGAATTGATTCTAGATTCTGAATATCAGATACATAAATGTTGTCCTGGCTTTAACAGTACCATTTTGAACAGGCTTGCAAACCCAAGAAAAAGTGATAACATTTCGAGTGCTTGTTTTCTCTCTCCTACACTTGATGATGGCTTGCAGACAAACTCTAATACTACCGATAGCACATTTAGAAGTCCCATTAAGACGTGTAAGGTGTAGTTGCCACGATGATGTGAGCATCAGTGGGAAGGTGTGATACATGTGTGGTTTTTCCAAAGGGGTCAAATGCATCAAGGCCCTGCAAGTAGTGACACAAATGAAGGTTTCTAAATCTGTCTCATTAAAAATAACAAGGGGTGAACCAAGCTAATGCTAGCTTACTTTTACAAACTTGCAAGTGATACCAAACCAAACAAATGCGCTTAAATCAGTTCGCTTTACAACCATGTGTTCAAGCATGGTCTTGCTTCAAGTGCAGGTGCAACAAGTTTGCATGTGTAATAAAAAACGGTGAAAATCGACAGAAAAGAAGCCAAATGCCTGGTTCATACATTTCCCATAATTCCGCCAATAGTATACAAGTCCTTCCCTTGTTTTACATTTAGCTGATGCCTTTATCCAAAGCGGCTAACATACATTTCAATGACCTATAAACCATGCAGACGAGAGCATTTTGGGATACATTGGGTGGAATATCCTTCCACAGAATGCAATTTATATACACGATAATTAAAAGGTCCAATTGTCAATTTATTAGGCAAACAAGGACAATGAATGTCCAGGATATCAAGGGTGTGGATGTGATTAAGAGAAGAAGGGTCGCTACAAAGAAAAGGACACATTCAGAGTGTTCTCAGGTCTTCTGAGGATCGAGCCCACGAGTGTCTGGGTGGCAGCTGCTGACAGGTGAGGATGTCTTTTATCAACAGGTGTGAGGAAGCCGGTGGAGATATGAAGACAGATAACGCAGGCAGGCAGCACAAACAACTCGGGAGGAGAGTGAGGAAGATGGAGGAAAACCGCAGACGAGGTGTGTGCACAACCGCAGCCACATTCTCAGCCTGCAAACACCCTTTCACCACTTCCAGTGTCACCCCCTCCCACACACACTTATCTCCCCCATATCTGAAGGAGGCGGATGCTCTGAGGATCTACTCATCGCCAGCTCGGGCATAATTAGTGGAAGACATGCAGCCAGCCGCTGCCCGAGCTCACGAACACACGTTTGGTCCCAAAACAAACAAAGCAGCCATCTAGAACAAACAGTGGTAAGGCGCTGAAGTCAACCCTGCATCTTATCAGGAGCTCTTCACACACTTGGAAGCACACTCCTGAGCTCTGTGCAAGTTTCATTATAATGTTACATCAGATACAAAGCAATGCAAACACCAAGTGGGCCGATGCAATGCAGGCAGGTTTATTTATACACCACTTTTAAACAGAAAAGAAAATCAAGATCGCTTGATAAAACACTTTAAAGGGGGCCTATCCTGGTTTTCTTGGGTTTTCCCTTTCCTACTGTTACATAGGTTTGTGTGCATTTAGATCAGGGGTGTTACACTCAATTTCATCGCGGGCCACATTAGAATTATGGTTGCACTCAAAGGGCCGGTGGTAACTTTAAGACTATATAAATATACATAGATAAATATAAAATAATGTATTATTTTACAATATTTCCTCTGCATCGGATAGGGTGATAACTTCATAATTAACTACGTCTGAAAGCAGAAGTCTCTTCATTGCGCATGTCACAAAATGAGATGCATTGTGGGACATGTAGTTTATGGGCAACGTTCTCCTGTAAATCGGCGCGTAACATTATAATACACTTATTATATTCTTTGCAAGCTCTTGTGGGACACATAAAATGAAGTGGCGGGCCGGATTTGGCCCCCGGGCCTTGAGTTTGACACAGCTGATTTAAATGTTCTGCAAAGGCTGTGAGTAGTGGACCAATCACAACAGAGCCGGCCAGGTAACCAATGAGAGCGGACAGGGCTCTCGAAAGCACTTTTAAACATTAAAGCATGTACACATGTCATAGGCAAAACATACAAATATGGAACCTGATAATTAGCAAATAGGGCCCCTTAACGGCAATAGGATGTACGGGAACAACAGTCAATACAAAGCCAAGAGAAAAGAAATTAAAAAATGCTAAAGTAGAATAAGACAGGTGTAAATTACAGGACTAAAAGTGCTTAGTGTAAGATATGAATAGTTATTTGATTTAATAAAAGGCAGCGGCAATCAGTAGAGGAGCTACATGTGCACAATGCATTCATCTAAGCCTTGCTAATAAACATTACATGGAGATCTATAATCTGATTGTTTTGAACGTATAATGTTATAAATACAAACGGTTTTCTTGAAAAAAAATGGTACATTCAAAAATAAAAGCCAAACAATATCCCACGTAGCATCGCCACCATTCTGCATTACAAAGGGCAGGATGGATGGGTCCAGACAGAGGACAAAGCCTCCCGTCTGCCCGGCCAGATGGACACCTTCGCCGCTGTGAGACCTCCAAGCTGGCCTCAGCCCATGCGCAACCACAATATCTGTCCCCAGGGAAACAAGGCTATCTCTTGGTGTACAGGTATCAGAGGAGGGGGGAAGCCGGGGGTCAGCATCCTGCCTCTTAACCTGGAAGAGGAAACTAATCCGGGGTCAAAGAGGGCCAGGGTGTTGAGTGAAACTTCACATAGGGACGGGGTTTTCAAAGTGTATTCCCCTCCGTCTAACTCCACCATCTTCATTAAAACTCTGCACCTGGGCCCGAGACTGATCCATGGGGAACCCCCTCATGGCCACCGCCAGTCAGGCCTCTAAATCTGTCCCCAGCCCCTTATTCACTCTCCACTTATCCCTCCTTCCGCCCTTCTTCTATCCTTTTTTGCCATTTTGGGTCAAGCTATATTGAGCCAACAGGGACAGGAAAGGGATGAGATGGGATTAGGGAGATAACGGGAGTTGGGTTTGTCGTCGGAACAGAAAAATGGTCGCTTTGGTCCGCGGTCGTTGCTCTCACAATTAATAATGGGATGTAATCGGAGACATTTTCAACGCTTCTACTGGGTTTCAGGATCCCGGCTGCCGGTTCTCATCCAGTGTTGAGAGGTTGTCCGATGACAAGCCTCTGTTAGTGTTCATCTCACACACACACACACACACACGCACACACACACACACACACACACACACACACACGCATTTGCGACAGAACATCAAATTCTTTAACCCCTTTCAAAACTGAAACACAAAGGCTAAGTTTGCCAGCTTCAATTCTTTGTTAGGTTATTGATATAGATTTTCCATGATGTACATTTTTTAATGAAGCCTAAATGTAACCTGTCATCAGTCCGTTCAGACAGTTGCCCAGTTGAAGTTATCATGATACAGGAATGCCCAACAAACTTAGACTTTTACGGAAGAGTATTATGCTGTATGGATTAAATACAAATCTGTTCAAATTCTGAGAGTAAAATTGAAGTTGAAATGTCAAAAAGAAAGTTAAAATCTTGAAAATAAAGTTAAAATACCATATTGAGAATACAGGTAAAATGTTGGGAATAAACCTTTAAAGTAATAACGCTACATTAAAATCAAACTGAGTCTGAGGTATGTTTTATTGTGAAGCATAAGAGTTATTTGGACTCAGGTTAATGCTATGTTACTGCCATCCCTGTAGGTTTGTCCGCAGGCCTAAACCATGTGTCCCGCCTGGAGTGTGTTTACTCCAAAAAACCATTCCCTCTGAGGAACTCTCCACCGCCAGCCCGGCTCCGTCTGAATCTGTGTTAGTGTTACTGGTAGCATTACCACGCTTAAGTACGACAACATAATTTGTAACAATAAGAACAAATTAGCTCGATGCCGTCTGTGTACAACGTTTAATTATAGCTCTGTGAGCGACCAACACGCACACACACACACACGCACACACACACACACACACACACACACACACACACACACACACACACACACACACACACACACACACACACACAGTCATAGGAACAAGTAAGCAGCCAAAGCACATGAGCAAGTCTCACTACAGTGTGTCTCCCAAACACAGGCTGGCTCAGATGTCAGGCCTTGTGGTCACCAAAATGTATATCGAAGTACACATCAGGCGGCATGTCACTACTGTTTACAGGAACATGATTTATGGGGCTTTTTGGGGAGAAGAGGAAAGGCTGATATGGTTTGAATGACTTTCAGAGAGAAGCTGAGAGGAGGTCAAGCCAACGTGCCCATTCAATAAACCCCTAGAAAATACATCACAGGATTATTTATCCAGGGAAGTACAGTTTTTCATGTCCATTTTGACATTTAATGACATCAAAGCGCTGTAAGAGAATTAGTCTACGCAGTGACGTTTCTTTGTCTTGTGGTTTGGCATGATCTTTGTGCAAATGCCAGGCATAACTGCATATGCGTAAGGTAAACATAGTGTGCATGTTGTCAAATAAAGCAAGTGTAGCAGACTGTGGAAGATCTATGGTCCTGTATGCCGTCTCATATGACAGGCTCTTTGTGTCGAGAGAGAGCAACTGGTCCAACTGGTACGGTACCTTTTTTATTTAGACTAAATGCATACATCCATGCGTGTGTGTGCGTATATGCTTATATCATACTGCATACAGGACATGGAGAGCTTTAGCACACGTGCAAACTTCCCTGTGTATTCTCAAAACACTGACGACTTAGGCAAATATGCCATTATGGAGGCATGGTGGCGTATTGTCAGTGTAGATAGAGAGCGAGATAAAAAGCTCTCGGACAGGGAAAAAGAAAAGAAGTCCACTCACAGCTTAACGGATATAAGGGCATGTCGCTTTCCACATGACAGATTCCATCCTGAGCCTTTAGAAATGCATACATATGAAACAGAAAACAACGACACAGGGAAAGAAAGCGTTATAATTAATTATCTGTACAAAGGAGATGTTTTTCTTGTAGGAGGAGTTTTAATGGTTAAATAGAAAGAAACACAAACTCTCTGTGTCTCTGATGCAGAAGGAAACCTGATATTTGAATTATCCTAACTTTACGTGTACGTAGATATGAAGCGGTAACAGTGCAGCTAATGTGCCAGGTTCCAAAAACAGGTTTCAATCTTTATGTATTGGTGGAAACTGTGTGTAAGCTTCAGGTCTCTCTGTGGGTGTTTTCCATGGCTACTGACTGGAGACAGTGCTGCCAAACTCTTGACTTGTTTTGCTATGTTTCGTGACTTTCCAGACCCATTTAGTGACTATTATCACAAAGGGGAATGAGAACAATTTGAGGGACTTATTCAGACAATTGAGGAAAAAGCTAAATATGTATTATCAAAGTCAAAGTCAGCTTTATTGTCAAAATGACTACATGTGTTATACATCCAGAAATCTCGAGATACCGTTTCCCGCAGTCCCACAGTGTGACATGTATACATAAACCAAACAACAAGGGCCTAGATAAACGGGGTGTACAACCAAGTAATAGTTTTAATAAGTGCTGGTTAATAATATATTTAAAATGGTAATAATATATTTAAAATGTTCAAAGTACAGTTTCAGAGCAGTAGCAGCAGAGACGGGCATTAGATATTATATTGTAATGAATCCCAATTCTTGCTGCTCAGAGTTCAATAATGGGATTTTCTATAATAACGTTGCTGTTGTGTAACCTCACAAACGTCAAAGTCTTAAATGTAAACATCTCTAATGTCCCGTCTTTGATCTCTAAAGCTGATGAAACACTCACATTAATATTAACCGTGAGCAAGGACCAACATTTAGCATGAACAATTGTGCTGTCCAGTTTTTATTCAACTTAGCTTAGCTTTCTAGGATGCCACATCACATTACTTCTCATTCCTGTTACTCCAACAGCTGCTGAGTCACTGGCTGCTTTCCCCACCTATTATAATAACATGTATGGGTACTCGTGCTGTTCTAGGTGTCTCTTTTTCTTGATTCCAGATATGGACTCTGTCAAAACTCAGAAAAATCGGAACATTAGTGTAGCGCTAAGTTATGGAAAAACAATGTCGTAATAACATAATGGTAATGCTGCAGTCACCAGCAGAAGTGAGGACATTTCAAAGGAAACACGTTGTCAGTTAGATCCCCAAATGAAAACCCCTTTGAAAACACATCCACTCTTCTTTCTTGGAAATGTTCTCTCTCTCTCTTTCTGACACTGAGCCTGATACTACAGCCATTCAGGAATACTGCTCTGCTAATATTTGTGTTAAAACTAGCCCAATGTGTCAGTATATATGTTATGTCATCTGCACCATTAGGACACATTTAACTTTACTTATTGTACTTGGCGATTAAAGCAATATCAGGATTGATAATGAGTGTGATGGAGGTCAAACTGTGAGCAGACAATAAAAGCCACATGTTCCTTTAATGCAGTTAAAAACCACATGAAACAAAAAAGGAGGTGGGGGGCGCCAATTCGATCCAGATATGTCCAGATTCAAACATTCAGCGGAAGGTGGCCCGGGCTCAAACACCAAAGACCACCCCAAAGACACCCTGCGGTCTCACACAAGACAAATGGAGCGCTGAGGCTCGGTGGCATCACAGAATAATAGATCCAGTTACGGTGGTATACGGAGCAGCTCAATCTTACTCCGCCTGGTTTGAGCTTTAATTGCTTAGTTGCACAGTGCCTACTCCCAAGTATGCAAGGAATTTCAACGAAAAGCACTGGAGGAAAGAAAAGTCAAATGATTCCATGGAGCCTTATGTGCTTTGGCAGAGCTAGAATGGTTTCTTTTTTTGAGTGTGAGACGGAGAAGGAGGTATAAGGGTGGGAGTGTGGTGTTTATTGGTTTCTGCCAAGCCAGTCAGAGAAGCAAACACAAGCAGAGTGAAACCTGATCGACTGGCACGGAGCCTGGAGCAGCGGCGGCACAGTGCAGCGTCAGGGGAACAACACTGACACATATACACAAGCACAGGACCCAGGTCTACACATAATCACAAGATGAGCACGCCAGATCAAAATACCTCAGTGAACACGTCTGAAAGTATCTCTGCATGTTTTATGGAACAGGCGGAGAACAGAAGTTTGTGAAAGTCCGGTTGAGGATGACTTTTAAGCGCTTCCTCGGATGAGGGGAAGTTTTTCGATTGAAGTTTTCTAACTCCATCCCCTTGATCCCATCCCACTTGGCTCTTCCACCACCACCCCCTCACACACACACGCACACACAAACACACACTCTGGCCCAGCAGGAAAATCCCTCTGTGGCCAGGCATTTCTTTTTAACTTGATATGCTTGTGAATCACCCCCAGTGCTGCAGTGCTGCTCCACTAATGAACACAGGGCCCACAGACGGAGCTGTCCATGGCCCGCTACGCTCCCCGATCGCACTGGAAAACAGGATCCAGCTGCCCAGCACCCTGTCATTACAGGAAAAAAAACTCCCAGAACACCCTCTGTTTGCCCCTAGACCCGTCTCTTCCCCTGACCACATCTCATACTCACCCATCAGGCCTCCTGCTGCTAACCCTGGTCTGGACTTAACCCCAGTGACCTGCCTTCATCTCTAACCCTGCACCAGCTGGAGGAACAACGTGCATCTCACATTATTATTCACACGTATTCATCACTTTTTTTACATCACTAATCAGAATCAGAAAACATAAACAGAAAGAATTTGCAATAGAATATAGAATATAGAATATGATAACATTGAAAACATACACCCAAGCAGCTGCTATAGCATTCACCAAAGAGCAATATCTGGGGCAGAAAAGTTAAATGTTAATGATAAAACAATATTATCCGACATCCTAAAAAAACGAAACAAAAAAAAATTGTTACTTTTTTAGTTAAAGGGGACCTATCATGCAAAATGCACTTTTTGAAGTCTTTTATACATAAAGATGTGTCCCGGTGTGTCGGGGAACTCACGCAGCGTCAGAATATAAAACCCTCTCTCTTTTCCTCCGTACCCAAGTCTCTAAAAACGGAGCTGATCCAGATTTGGGTCCGATATGACGTCATATCTGAAATGTGGACCCACGGCCCAATCAGAAAGTTGCTATCAGAAAGAATGCCCGACTGTTTAGGACGTAATATGGTCGGTGTTTACGTTAGCATCGCTAACACTCAGAGCTAACCTGTACTGGAGAGCATGTGTGTGAAGAAGCAGGAAGTAAAAAGGAACTCACCTTGTGGTATAACCGGCAAGAGAGAAAGCCTTTGAGCTCCATACTGTTTCAGATCCTTGATAATCCATGATATGGCGTTTCATCACGGCAGTATTTAGTTTAGACAGTAGCTGCCGGGTCCCGCATGAGCGCTTTATACCCCAAATCAGCACTTTTGAAACAGGAAGTGAAATAGAGGGATATGAGGCGTGGCTAGAATGGGTGATCTGTTTGGTATTTTGAGCAAAACACTTCATAGACATGTTTTTAATATATTTGTATATATCTGAGACCTATGCTATTGCCTACAAATAGCATGATAGGTGCCCTTTAAATTTATGTTCGCAATCCATTCACAGAAAAAATGTGTATATAATAAAATAAATTGTAAAAAGTGCTTAATCCTTTTGAAATGGGTTTTCATTTCATAAAATATAATTGCAACATTTTGTTGGTCTAAAAATGTCAGCTGTTCGTTGCATTTAGCTTCACTGACTCGTTTCAAAGCGAACTGTGCACCAAAAAGCATTGGGTGACGTCACAGTGATTACGTTGGGTTTCATTTACAGTCTATGGCACATACACATACTCCGGAAACTCTTGCTCTGCAGTTTATCGAGTAATCTTTGGTGTCGAGCAATTGAAAAATATTTCTCATCTGAAGGAGATTCTTCTTACCACTTATATTGAGAGTGTATGACAACTGCTTGAAGACTATCTCTGCTTTAGCACAACATCACTGACTGTCCTCTTTATTTGATGTCTTTGGTTAAGCATTACGTACTATAGTGAAAGCGATAAATCTCCAGCGACAGTCTTGGATCTGTATCAGTGCCAGACACCAGGATAAATATGAACGTGAGGTTGACAGTGTGTGAGGATAAGATAAGATAGAGCTTTATTGTCTCCCTTAGGAGAAATGTGTCTTGGGCATCGAGATAATACACATAAAACATTCAGGTCAATCAGTCATAGATACAGAGCAGAGATCACAAGAAACATACAGGTAGAACTTTCCCTATTGCACATACATAATCAAATTACACTTTCCCTATTGCACCTATGCATAGTGTCTATCAAATTGCACATATCCCTATTGTGTCCATACCTATTTACACATATAGCACTTTCCCTATGTAACCTTCTCGATTGCACAAACTACACTGTAAACATTGCACCTCCCAACAACTCCTAACAGCGTAATCACAATTGTTTCTGTCTGTTCAGCAGCTTGATTGACGTTGGAACAAAGGAAAACTTATACCTGTTCAATTTACAGTTCGGTAATCTATACCTTCTGCTCAAACTCTCTATACAGGATGTGTTTGGGGTCGCATGTGATTTTACGGCGACCCCATATCTCCTGAAGAGAGGATGGTGGAAGCATGCCAATTATTTGTCCAGCCCTTTTTATCAAGCTCTGGAGTTGTGATTTAGATTGAACTCACAAGTTACCAAACCATGTTGTGATGCCATAATGAATAATAGACTCAATTGCTGCCCTGTAGAACATTAATGATACATGAAGCCACTCCATGAACCCTGAGCCGACGCAGAAAATGCAGGCGCTGGCTTATCTTTGAGCATACCTGATCCACCAGATGGGCCCAGCCTAACTGAGCATCAAAATAAATCCCCAAATATTTAAAACGTGAAACCTGCTCAATTCCCTCCCTGTTGATAAGGACGGGGCCGGAGCAGGGATTCAGCGGGTTGGCATGAAATTCCCATCTGATATACTCATCAAAGCTGTGTGTGAGTGTTGGCAGAGGGGTGGCATGGGAAACTGTGCATGGACACACACACACACACAGGGAGGTTTGCGCATGTGCACACACAGCACACACAAAGGCAACACCCATGCCCAGCTGATACCAGCATCAGGGCAGAGTGAAGCCATATCTAATATGCTGGGTGAAAAGTAAACACGCACCGTGGCATCAGGGCTTCCCGCTCACTGAGAAACCATCTGACTCAAAACAAGCCCGGGGCCAGAAGGCTATACGAGTCCAGGGTGGGGCTGCTAGGATGAGGCTTGCTGCCCAAAAAACACACATGTGTCATACACACACAAAACAGGAACAAGAGTCAGCTAGATATAATTGCTGTGATGTTCTGTCAAAGTGATCTACAGGGGGAACTGGAGAGGTGTAGGTACAGAACCCTTCCACTTGGAAAGGCTGAGCGTTGGTGCTGTTATTATTCATCTACAGTTAATGAGTTATGTTCATCAGCTTCATTTGGGACAGTGCAAAATGGAATGTCGGCGTCCCTGATTGTAACACACCATCAGAGATATTAATAATAAAGTACTTTGACTTCATGCCACCTTACTGTGTCTACCTCATGATGTAGAACAGTGTGTTATATGCCTCTGTGTCATGTGATCTGCTAGAAAACCCTTCACACAAGTTGTAAACTAGTAGTCTGCCACATTGTGGGTCAAGTCACTTTTATAGCTAAAAATAATACCTCAAAATCTATTAGGTTTCCAACCTTTCAATCATATTGTATCAGCCCAATATCAGAAATTACACATTTGTCTCAGGGGGTTTTACAGTGTGTGAAGCATATTCACAGTAACAGGAATGTTTAAAAATTACGACATAGACTCAGTTTTTACATCTGTTCCTACATCTGTCTACCCATTGTTCCCTAAGCCCATTGATGAGACCCTAAAAGCTGATACAGATAAAGGGGACAACAATGCAGAAGGCTCAGGAAGAGTAATGCCTGATTGATGCTTGACGCATGTTCAAGGAGTGCAAGTGTCTGCATGGCCACAGTGACATCACACCATCAGATCAACACTTCGTGGGGGTTTGGTGGGGCAATATCTCAAAAACATTATCTATGTGAACCAGGGTGGGTGGAGGAAGAGGAGGGAACGCAAACTAGTACTCACAATTTCGTTATTCATCACATGCTCATTTCGGTGGAGATTGATGTGTTGACATGTTAGCCCCGTAGCTGTTACGAGATCTATGGCACTTACTGTAACTACTTAGAGAATGTGAGGAAAACTACCAAGTGGAACTTTGATGTGGGACTGTATTTCCATGGTCAAGAATGAATGTTGATGCACAATTGCTGTAGTAGATTATGTTAAATGTGTCTTACTAAAAACCCTTATATTGGTAAGCAATTTGCAACCACTTGAACTTTTTAAATCTCAGCTAAAAACTCACCTCTTTGCACTGGCTTTTAAAACTAGTTGAACATAATATTTTGATATTTGAATGTGTTTCTATCATTATTATATCCTGTGTTATTTTACATGTGTTGCAAACTGCTGCAGCTCGTGTACTAACCAGAGTTAGGAAAAGGGACCACATTACTCCTGTTCTGGCTGCCTTACACTGGCTCCCTATAGAACACAGGATAGAATTTAAAATGCTTCTTCTCGCCTACAAAGCCCTTAATGGGCAGGCGCCATCTTACCTTAAAGAACTCATTATACCCTACTGTCCTACTAGGGCATTGCGTTCCAAGAACGCAGGGTTGTTGGTCGTTCCTGGAGTCTCTAAAAGTACAATGGGAGCCAGAGTCTTTTCTTATCAAGCTCCACATTTGTGGAATCAGCTTCCAGTTTGTGTTCGGGCGGCAGACACCCTATCCGTTTTTAAGAGTGCGCTGAAGACCTTCCTTTTTGATAAAGCTTATAGTTAGGGCTGATTAGATTCAGCCCCTAGTTTTGCTGATATAGGCTTAGTTTGTCGGGGGACATCTTACTTCTTCCTTCTCTCTGTCTATACCTGTGTACTCCCATGTTCCGATGAACCCAGCTTCCCCAAATTTCTTTCTTTTTGGTGTCTATATACGCCGGGATCCGGAGTCATGGATGATCCTGCGGTCCTGTGTCCTGGATCGCGAGCCCTGGATCTTGAGTCGTGGCTGTGGTCCTGGATCATAGGTCCTGGATGGATATCCTTGTGGATTCATCTTCCTATTATACACACATGCATTTCCAAACATTTGGACTACCTATGTTGCAAATGTATTATCTTTTCAATTTACACACGGCATCTATTGCACGTCTGTCCGTCCTGGGAGAGGGATCCCTCCTCTGTTGCTCTCCCTGAGGTTTCTCCCATGTTCCCTTTAAACTGTGGGTTTTCTCTGGAAGTGTTTCCTTGTACGATGTGAGGGTCTAAGGACAGAGGGTCTAAGGACAGAGGGTGTCGTATTGTCATACTGATATTCTGTACAAACTGTGAAGTCCACTGAGACAAATGTATATTGGGCTATATAAATAAACATTGATTGATTGATGTTCCCTGTACAGCACTTTGGTCAACTGAGGTTGTTTTAAATGTATAAATAGATAAAGATTGAGATTAATAATGGGTTTCATTGATAAAGCACTTCATATTTGACTTCAAATCCCGAAGTGCTACAAGCAGTGAGCATGAACAGTATAAACACATTACACAACACGGTAGAATTAATAAAAAGCAATAAAAAACAATAAAAATAAAAATAAAAGGGTGGTAATAAATAAAAGGTCTAGGGAAAGGCTCTTTTGAAAAGATGGGTTTTGAGGCCTTTTTAAAAGCCTCCACGGTCTGTGGTGCTCTCAGGATTGATATTGAACCACTGCGCGATGTGCCTCCAGACTTAAGGCTGCAGAAGATGCACTCACACACATGGAGGTATTAGTGTTGATCTCTTCGTTTGTACCCTAACGTTTAACATCATCATTACATTTGAATTGAATAAGTGTTTGCCGAGCACTCATCTCCTTCTGTTTGTTTTTGTGTCAAGAGCAAACACCCCGCTGTTACTTTGACAATGAGCCTGTGTGTGACTGGCGTTTAACAGACTCCCCTGCTGGCTGTGTGTAGACACAATAAAGGAACCATCAAACATGGCAGAGGGGGATCTGACTTCTCCTCCCACACACACGTGCAGTCCTGCGGTCTAAAAAGAAGTTCCACAAATCATGTTAACACACATCCCGGGCCGGGCATCCTGCGGTGTTTCACTCCTGAGCACAAGGAGTCGTGTGCTTTTGTTGTGGCCACGGAAATTCAACATGATCTCGGAGGATGTTAGGAACATGTGAAAAATATTTGTAACCATAAAGAAAGGCCAATTGGTATTAATGGTGTGGCGCGCAGCGGAGGCCACGGGAAGTGTGTGTTTGAGGCAGTGTGTGTGTGAGGGAGGGAGCGTGTTTGGTCTGGGTCAGGCACACACACTTGTTTCCCAGTAGGATGGATCTGATGGGGGCCACAGGGCAAGGAGCAGACAGATTCATCAGAGTCGTCATCTCGGGGTGTCCGGTATCCCAGAGTGCACTGCTGCAGCTGCCATGATGGGCTCCAGGTGGACGGACAGCTTCACAGATAGGAGGCTCTGCACTGCGTTACCAAAACTACATTTTAAATTGCTCCTTAGATAGTCATTTAACAGCTTGGACGATATGTGCATTTAGGTTTCTGTAATTTCTCACACATTTGCCATACGTTAGCTTTAAATAATGTCTCCTTTGCATATTTAAACATTACATTTGAGACCGGAAGTACAATATCTATCCTAGTTTAAGTATGGGGAGGTTTCACGGTGATATATATTAGTTAAAAACCTTTAGTGTAGAGTTTCGAAATTAGTTTTTTGTAATTCTCTGAGACAGAAATCTCCACTTCAGTAGCACATGCATCAGTTTCCAGCTTCATTTCTATCTATATTCTAAAGGGTTTTACAGAGGGCTTTGTTCACATGTAATGCATATCATTATTTATATAAAATGTATTTATTTCAGGTGAAAACTGTTCTTTTAATTCAATAATAACTGCCTTAATGAAAGGAATCATTAGGTGTGTTTCATGGTGATTGTTATGTTGCCCTATACACCTGTAATGTCTCTACTTCATGTCATTGTTCTCATCATGCATTATACCTGCTGTATGACTAAAGTAGAGTAAAGTAGGACAGTCCCGTGTGTAAAGTTCATATCCTCAGCTACACTATACTTTCAAAATGTGTTGGCTTCAAGAGAACAACATCTATAATTCACAATCATTACCTCGACATCACGTAGTTGTCATCTTATTGTAAAGTATGACGTTCTGTACGTGCTTAATCATAAAGAATATTAGTGAAAATAAGCGGGGGAAGCTGATGTTTTGAACAGAGTGGACCCTAACCCCAGCTGGGTTGTAAATCCACCAGAGGAGCCTGGGTGTGACCCCTGTGACCCCGTGACAGAAAACACATTGGTCATTTCTAACCAGTTATATCCACTTTACTCCATGCTGCTTTTCCTAACAAGGAATATGTAAACAAGAGACAAAATGTCCGCCTTGAGAAATGATAAGGTGATCTGGAAAATATTTGTTACGACGTTTCTAGCAGCTAACACTGAGTAAGATGAAATGGTTTCTTATGTAAAACTCTGACATGTTTTGCAAAGGCTCCGCAGCCATTTGTCTCCGCTCACAGTGTTTCTCTATCAGCTGCAGTAATGTATCCATAAACACACAAGCTGTTAGTTTGTCTGCAGTGTGAGCATTCTTCTTAGATCCTTATCACAGATTTGAGAAATGCTCTTTAGCAGGGCTCGCTCATAGTGGATTTCTGTCCCTCCGCTCCTTCAGTCCGGGATGCCTTGTTAAATCTGGACATTTGTGACAAGTTTGATTTAGGGGTGTTTGGACTGAAACAGCAGAAGCTCCTCTTAGCAATCAATCAAATCAAACTGAAAGCAGTTATTTTTCTAACCTGACGTGCATCGCGGAGGTATGAAGCCAACCTATAAATATACCCTTCATTTACCTCTGAGACAACTCACACTTACTCATGCAGGGAGGCCCAAACACGGCTGTGTTTCTTTTGTACAACCATCACTATCAACTGAAGAAAAATAGTTTAATCATTTGGAAATTAGTCGACAAATAAAAATACAAGTTGGACTTTTAAAATTAATATTATTGTCTCTGTCAAACCCTATGAATATGGCCCTGAAAGTCAGCATTTACTCAAATTGAACTGACATGTGCCTTATTATGTGCATGGAGAAAAGATTATGCAGAAAACTCCTGTAATTTCCTATAATGTGACGTTTTACCTGCTTCCTCATACAAGCTCAGTGTACATGTTATCAGGAAGACTTGCATGCTTCACCCATTCACACTTGCTTCCCTCTGTTTCACTCCTCCCAGTCTTCCTCATCAGCTGATAATGGGCGTTCACTCTTTTCGTTGCCACAATCTTCATCAGCCAATCATTTCTTGGCTGTCACACTTTAAATCTGTCTCATCTGTGTTGCTGCCAGCTGTCAGTTCAAGAGAAATGGCCACACCTGCTCAAGTCATAATATCAGTATCCAGAAGTGCACTGCTCATCACAACTAGATCGAAAACAACTCAGAAAGAAGTCTCTCCTGATTGTCATTATATTCAAAAGTTGTATGTGTTGGGGAAATATTTTCCAAGGCCCATAACTTTGACCCAGTTTATCAGTTCATACTTACCTGTAACACGCACCTGTAACCTTGGCTGCTGTGCTCTCAGTGCTCTGTCTCCCTGTTCCTGCCTGTTGGCGTCAGCTGATTGAGGTGTTATCAGTCTATCTTGTTATGCAGCATGTTGATGATTCTCTCTGAACTAGCTAAACACACGGGTCTGGGGTAGAGTTCTTCAGAATTGACGTGGCAACTCTACCGTGAAGTCAGACCGCAGACTCTTTGACTTGTTTTGTGAATCCTCCGGCCGAAGCTCCTAAATAAACCATCAGTGTTTGACATCAAAGCTCCAGCTCTCCCCGTGTCTCCTTCCTGAGTCGGTGACTCCCACTGCCACAGTATGAACCCCACTGTTAAGTAACGACGGCTCGATACTTCGTTTAATGTCCGATGCTTGAGCTTCTGCTAATAGTGTCTTTTTCCCTCCTAAACAACTAAGCTGGTAAGTACATGTGTGTACGGATGCCATGGATAGCAATCTAAATAAATATGGTCCAAAGTCTAAAACAAATATTTAACTTTTAAAGAAGAGATATACACATATACACATATAGCTAACAACACCACTCAATTATGTTAATTGTAAATGGGGCATGCATTTTAAAAGCCAACTTCCAAATGACTTTGAAAGACTAAATACTTCTTCACTGCAATGCTGTTTGCTATCCTAGATCCCAAATGATATCCCATTAATATCAGGGGAGCAAGTAGATCTTCCCTTAGACTGAAAACCCACCTGTTTTTTCTACTGTCAATCAAATATTAAAAAGAAAGAAAATATTAGAAGCTAAGGATTCTTGCTGTTCTGATCTTGTACCCATATGGTTGATAGCTTTGTATAAAAGGAGTGTGAGCCAAATCTAATGTATTTTAGATTCAGCAGTAATAGTGTGTGTAACAGTTTGATTGACAGCTCCACATCTTTGACACATATCAGGAGAAATGATCCTGGCTTAAACCAACAACTGTGACATTTACAGTGCAGAGTCTCGAGGATATCCTGAACGGTGACTTAGCTGAATTAGGGATGGGCTTTTTTTTTCTCACATCGTTTTTATCACCTAGAAGTAAAAGCATGATTTAACAACAGTGCTAGCATTGCATGGCACACGGCCAGCAGCAGGCGGTGTGTCACGCTGTGTACAGGATGCTCAGCTTCCCACCCTCTCCTGAGCAGGTGCTGAGAGACGGCCTGTTGGTGTAAATGTGATCATTGTACTCTTAAGCCTGTCTGTGCTAATGACGAGGCTTTGGAGGATGACAGCACGTGTAGGAAGGCACTCATCCGCTTCCTATCCACACAGAGGATGATGGGGAACAAATTAAACAAATGACGTCTTTGTTTTTAATCTGGGTTAGTTGTGCTCTGTTGCACTATTCCATTTGAAGTATACAATGCAAAGCTTTATTGTGAGTAATAGCTAAATGTTTCGGTTGCCAAGCCCACAGATTTAAAAGTCATTGTAAATTGTGAAATGTATGACAAAGAGAAACAACAACATTGCAGAACCGACACCTGATAAGGAGCTTTTAAATGAATGCTTATTTCGGTTATTACATAAATTAACAGTGGTGTAAAAAAAATGTCAGATTCTTTACTTGAGTTTCTTGTACACTGTTATAATACTCAATGAAAGGAAAGGACACTCATGGTTTGAGTTATATAATGTTATATGTTACAATGATATAATGTTGGATGGTTTAAAATACCAAATAATATATTTTTTAAAGATTTGTGTGTGAAAATCTGAATTTATCAAACAACTAGTACTTCAAATGTGTACTTTAATACTTGAGTACATGTTCTTTGATAACTACCAATGCACAGAAGGCAGTTGAGAGGATGGAATTAAGCATCAAAAAAGTGTAATTTCTTATATTAAAGATAATACAGTATGTAGCTTCTCCTCTGTGAGTCTCCAATGATTCCTGTCACTCTGGGCCTGAAGTTCAAGAAGAATGATGACATTTAGCAAGTCACTAAATATGCCAGTTAAGATAAGCTAAAACTGCTGCTACACTTTTAGAAAGAGAATACTAAGATCCGATCATAACGGGCGTTTTGAGGTATTTGTCACTATGACACTATTTCCAGATCCATGCCGTGCCGTGCCGTGGCAGCTGTGGCGCTCTGATGCCAACAGGTTTACTCAGCAGAGGAAAACATGCACTGACATGTCATGATACAACACAACTGCAGTGCTTATTAAATACCAGCTTGTATTTCTTCCCCTAACAGGCTGGATTTGTAGATCAGCTCATTTGACCCAAAGCAGTGTGTGAGAGCAAAGCCCTGGAAAGGGGGGGGGGCACATATGCGTGTGTGTAAGTGTGAGACAGAGTGGGGGGAAAAGCCAGAGAGACTTAACGTGGGATCCTGATCTCTCTGGGACTCGCTCAATCCCAACTGTAATGTAAAACCTATGGGACAATGAGGGGCTCTACAGCGCTGAGCTGGTCAGAGAGTCCACCCAACATGTTGTCAAACCATGAGGAATTTATTACTAATGTTGGTCAGCTGTAGCGTAGGGGGCGGGGGCTTTTTTTCCAGCACGGAAAAACTGAAATCATTAATTATCTACACTACCACCCTTGATCATTCCCCGAATTTCAGCTGAGTTTATCTCCGAAGCGTGCATTTCCATGCTGACGGAGCCTCTTCAGCTAGCGTGTCCATTTATAAAGCTTGTGGCTTAACAGCGGGGTCATCCTCTGACCTAGCCATTGACAGCCAATGGTGTGAATGATTGGAGGTAGAGAAGGCAGAACAAAGCAGACATGGCAGCAGCATATGTGCTGTCATACAGACCTTGGCCTTTACATTGGCCTTGGGCCTCTTCTCGATGGGAAAAAAAGAGTCTGGAGCACCAAAAAAAACGTTACTCCTGAAAAATGCAAGTATAGAAAACCAGCTTTGCTACTACTCCAGTTACAGTCAACTACCACTATTGTGTCTGAACTGGTATACAAGGAACAATGCTAACATGAGGGTGACGTGCACGGTAGTAAACGTTCAGGCTTCTTGCGTTGAGGAAATGCAAGGGGCTGCATTGGTGTGGTGTGTTGTTTCAGCTACTTGTGAAGGAGAATCCAGGAAGTCCTTTGGTAAATCTTTGAAGGTCTTCAGACGCCAAACCGTTGCAAAACCACTTCTAACATAATGAGGACAAATGTGTCAACCCTGGAAAGTTATGACAGTGGCAATCCATTACTGCAAGTATTTTTATTTTATATATGCAAGTGTTTTGTCATAATTCACAGTTCTTAGTGGTTTTGCAAATTTATATTTTCTGTAAATATTTCTCTGTATTCTTTAAAAATATGTAATAATAGTTCTACTTTTGACCTTTTTTCTGATTTGTTTTCTCTTACTGTGTCAATGTATGCACCAAAGCACATTCCTTGGATGTCTAAACCTACTTGGCAATGAGCTTGATACTTTTAACCATTTACACATAAAAGCACAAGAGGAAATATTGCTGAAATATTGCATGGTATTCATAATCTGAATTTAAGAAGCATCGTAATTACCTTGACCTCAGGACAAGGGTTTTGAATCCTTGAGTTTAACGTTAATGACGTCACCAACTTGGATTTTCTTGATCAACTATTTTGTGAAAGGATCGAGTAAAGAAAAAACAAGACATGTTTAGGTGACCAAAATGACACAAACTGAAACACACTGTATTAGTTCAACAGATTCAACGTATGGCTGGAATGATGTGGTATAGCCCTTTAACACTGTCAGTAACTCTGGCTCAACTTTTGTTTAGGTTGTTGCTAAACCTGGCCCGACATGTTTAACAACATCTTAATGTAATCCATGCTCATGTTGGACATTATATGCTTATGTGAGTTTCAAGGTTATTTGAGGACAGTTTCATTGAGGAGAGAAAGGGAGGGGAAGTGAACCATCCATCTTTGATGTAAAACTCACACCTACTTAAGAATATTAAATATGCTGCATGCAAATTCGTTTTTTTTGTTTTAAATAGTGAGGACGTACAAAACTATTAGTGTGTTCCTGAATCTGGGGGATAACCCTACAGGTTTGTTGATAGCTAATGTGAAGATGAATGTCAACCTCACAGTGGTGCTTGATGTAGATTCAGGAATCACAAGTCAGTGAGCTTTATCCTCAGGGGACCATGAAAGTCTAACCAAACAGTGTTATATAGGTTAGTTGTGCATGTAAATGGTCTGCAGAGGCTAAAATCCATGTGTTCTCTCCCACACACTCCCCCCCTAACGCATCCATTCAACTCCTTTATTTACTTCCAGAACATAGTGACTTCATACAGGGTATATGCAGGAATCCTGAAGTCAGACCTTTTAAGACCTTTTTTAAGACCTTTTCCATACATTTTAAGACCTCATCTCTACTTGGAGTTTTAACCGGTTACCTTGGCGACACACTTTACCTCACATTCACTATATACAGTATTGATTGTCCTTCCTCCTTATCTTCCAACCATTTGGACGCTAACTTGCATTTCCCCATAACGATGTTGTTCAACAACCGGCGTAAACGGACCTTCGCGCTATCAAGCAGTGAGCGTGCGATGTCCTGTTCAGATGACGTCAAACCCAACGGGATGCCATCAATAAACTACACAGAATCACACTACA
The DNA here is from genome assembly GCA_902827135.1 of Harpagifer antarcticus. NCBI lineage: Eukaryota > Metazoa > Chordata > Actinopteri > Perciformes > Harpagiferidae > Harpagifer > Harpagifer antarcticus. Next base: position 356,467 of record CADEHL010000957.1, read on the forward strand.
CACCTACGCCATGATTACATTCAGACAGACTGTAGAACACAACCTCTCTGGACCATTTATATACTTATTGAAGACAAGCTACAAAATGTAATGCCTTGGAAAATGCTGTTTAATACTTTTTAATACTTTTTAATAGCCTTAATTTTCGCTAAATTGATTTATCAACTTTGGATACTTTTTAAGACCCCTGCGGACACCCTGTCATAACACTGGCTTCAATTGGCTAGCTCTCCAACACATTGTACGTGATAGGCTAATGGGCGGGACATCTCATAACGGTTGACCAATCACAACAGAGCTAATCAATCAGAGCAGACTGGGCTCTGGTTTCAGACAGAGGGTGAAAAGAGGTGCTGCAGCACAGGCAGTATGAGAAAAATGAAGAGCTTTTTGAACATTAAAGCATGGAGACAGTAGAGACACTACATACTGATATACACCTGAACATCAGCAGGAGAGGACTCTTTAAAGTAGAGACACTACATACTGATATACACCTGAACATCAGCAGGAGAGGACTCTTTAAAGTAGAGACACTACATACTGATATACACCTGAACATCAGCAGGAGAGGACTCTTTAAAGTAGAGACACTACATACTGATATACACCTGAACATCAGCAGGAGAGGACTCTTTAAAGTAGAGACACTACATACTGATATACACCTGAACATCAGCAGGAGAGGACTCTTTAAAGTAGAGACAGTCCATACTGATAAACACATGAATATCAGCAGGAGAGGACTCTTTAAAGTAGAGACACTACATACTGATATACACATGAACATCAGCAGGAGAGGACTCTTTAAAGTAGAGACACTACATACTGATATACACCTCAACATCAGCAGGAGAGGACTCTTTAAAGTAGAGACACTACATACTGATATACACCTGAACATCAGCAGGAGAGGACTCTTTAAAGTAGAGACACTACATACTGATATACACCTGAACATCAGCAGGAGAGGACTCTTTAAAGTAGAGACACTACATACTGATATACACATGAACATCAGCAGGAGAGGACTCTTTAAAGTAGAGACACTACATACTGATATACACATGAACATCAGCAGGAGAGGACTCTTTAAAGTAGAGACACTACATACTGATATACACCTGAACATCAGCAGGAGAGGACTCTTTAAAGTAGAGACACTACATAGTGATATACACCTGAACATCAGCTGGAGAGGACTCTTTAAAGTAGAGACACTACATACTGATATACACCTGAACATCAGCAGGAGAGGACTCTTTAAAGTAGAGACAGTCCATACTGATATACACATGAACATCAGCAGGAGAGGACTCTTTAAAGTAGAGACACTACATACTGATATACACATGAACATCAGCAGGAGAGGACTCTTTAAAGTAGAGACACTACATACTGATATACACCTGAACATCAGCAGGAGAGGACTCTTTAAAGTAGAGACACTACATAGTGATATACACCTGAACATCAGCAGGAGAGGACTCTTTAAAGTAGAGACACTACATAGTGATATACACCTGAAATGAAGATTAAAAGGGACCTTTTGAAGGACAGCAGGGTGGGCAGCGGCCATTCTTGCTTCTACTGCAGATTTTCTACATCTTAAACACATTTACAATATGCATATGTCAGCTGATTCTCTTTGAACTTAATTCCTAAAATAACAAGAATAGTTCTTAAAAGATTTTCCATTATGATTCAAGCAAGTTAGATGTTGGCTGCTCTCCAAAAGCCATGTGTCACAGATCAGAGACAGCAGATGGTATGATGGCTCGGCTGCTTGTTAATGTTGGCAGGAAACCACAGAGCGCTTCACTGGAACCCATCCCGCCCCACCCCCCATGTTCTTCCTCAGCATCATAAACAATATATCACGAAAACAAAATCATAAATCAAACGAAGCCTCAAACAGGAAACAAGTTAAAACATTGTGGGAAGAAGAGTTTTGACTCTGGATGCGGGGGGAAGTGATCACCGTGAGGGCCGATACGAACCCTTATGGTGTGTTCGGGTCTCCCGTGACCCGTTTCAAGTTAAAGTTATATAATAACATACGCTCTAGGTTTTTTTCACGGAACAAGGCTTCATGATATCCTCCACAACAGCTATATAAACACTACAACAATGATTTTGACAATTGTAGTCAAGTCTGAAGGTCTCTAAAAAAAAAGTGTATAATTTGGTGTTCAGGTCAGCATTGTTTTGGGTCACTCGGGGTCAAATTTGGCTCAATCAAAATTCACCTTTGACTTTAGACACCTCCCCCTTCATCCACTGAAACAATCATTTAAAACTTAACTTTGGGAGATTGTATTCTAATAGTCAGATAACGTAATAATCCACTGTCTTCACTATAGGGAATATAATGAGTGCATTGAATCACACTTAAATATGTGGTGTAAGGTTTTTTGGAGCCATAAAATTAAATTACAACAGGATTGTACGGTAATGAATGCATAATAAATTAGTTATGATGTAGTAACAACAATATTGGATGATAGTCATTATTTGAGTGTTTTGGACTGAGATAAATCATGGGTCAAAATGTACCCGCGAACACGGTAGCAGCGTTGGAACACAACACAAGGGGTAAGCAAGTGTACATGTACCTTTGTCTCGTTCCGACCTAAGTACTGCAGATGGAAATTAGCTTTAAACTCAAATCTGGCATAATTAATCTCTTCTCTGAGATTAATGTATTGTATGCGTGGTCCTTGTTGAATTAAATACATAATAATAATATCATGTGTGTTTATATCTTTTAACATTTCCATATAATCTCTGTACAATCAATGTAAGCTTGACAAATGAGTCTGGAGCTCACACTGCCATTGCATAACCATCTCTGCCTCGATTCATATAATAGCCGCGTAATGGAAACGCAGGAAGCAGCAGCATTACGATCCCCTTACTTCACGTCTCTGGCGTGGCTCGAGACAAGACAAATGCCGTGGGTAAATAACCATTGTGCTTCAGGCCGACACATTCCAGATCACACGACAAATAGCCATTACCTGCCCTGTTATCAATCATACAGTACACTGTCACATGGCTCCTTTCATGCATTCCCAATGACAGTCATAACTTTGACCTGACAAACCCAGTCAGCTTGAGCAACTTCTCCAATCCATCACAGCTGTCAGAGGCATAGCACTTCTTTGTTCACATTAATTACACCCTTACTGGTTGGAGCTGTCAGTGGCACAAACAGGTGATATATACACTCTATCAAGAGGTTGTGAATGAGCATGAATGAGTGTGCGTGTCATGAGTCAGCCGCCAAATATTCAAATGAACATTGTGAGACAGAGAGTGAGAGACAGAAACACAACAAGGAAACCATTTGGCTGCCCTCAGGAAAGCAGAAGAAGTGCTACCAGTGTCAGAGGATCAGAGCCGCAGCATTAGAGTGACGAGTGAATGCAATTTCCCCTGAGAGAGATTGAATCATAATGATGTCAGAGCCACATAATATGTTTAAATAAACCTGCAGGGGACCTCATGGGATCTGCAGCAGAGTTACAGTAATGTGTTTGAACTGGCAGAACACATCGGAGTACAGCTTTCTCTGAGAAACATTTCAAAGCTCATAAACTAAACATTTCTCCACATACGCCTGTCTCGCAGATCATGTTGGATTGTTCCAAATTGGACACATTAACACAATAAACATCAATTCTCGGTGTTAGCAGATCAAGTGGTAGCAATGCAGAACACGCATGGTGCTTTGGTGTGAGTGTGCACACAATGACTGAATGTGTCTGTGTGTGTATCCATAGGTTACTTCTTTGTGTGTGAGCGTGCATGTGTGGGTGCTCGTGGCCAACATACTTGATTGTGCAGCAGTTTGAACATTTTATGTAGGAATCATAGCTCTCGTTTACACGTTAAGTTAAGTTGTTTTATATTTGAGAGACTTTCACGTTAAAGAAAGGTTTGTCTGATTGGCAGAAAAGTATGGGCTCAGAACCGTCTCATAATACACACATGCATCACATGAGCGCGCCCCCACCAGGGTATCAATCAATCAATCAATCAATGTTTATTTATATAGCCCAATATCACAAATGTTACATTTGTCTCAGTGGACTTCACAGTTTGTACAAAATATCAGTATGACAATACGACACCCTCTGTCCTTAGACCCTCACATCGTACAAGGAAACACTTCCGAAGAAAACCCACAGTTTAAAGGGAAAAATGGGAGAAACCTCAGGGAGAGCAACAGAGGAGGGATCCCTCTCCCAGGACGGACAGTCGTGCAATAGATGCCGTGTGTAAATTGAAAAGATAATACATTTGCAACATAGGTAGTCCAAATGTTTGGAAATGCATGTGTGTATAATAGGAAGATGGATCCACGAGGATATCCATCCAGGACCTATGATCCAGGACCACAGCCATGACTCAAGATCCAGGGCTCGTGATGCAGGACACAGGACCGCAGGATCATCCATGACTCCGGATCCCAGCGTATATAGACACCAAAAAGAAAGAAATTTGGGGAAGCTGGGTTAATCGGAACATGGGAGTACACAGATATAGACAGAGAGAAGGAAGAAGTAAGATGTCCCCCGACAAACTAAGCCTATATCAGCAAAACTAGGGGCTGAATCTAATCAGCCCTAACTATAAGCTTTATCAAAAAGGAAGGTCTTCAGCGCACTCTTAAAAACGGATAGGGTGTCTGCCGCCCGAACACAAACTGGAAGCTGATTCCACAAATGTGGAGCTTGATAAGAAAAGGCTCTGGCTCCCATTGTACTTTTAGAGACTCTAGGAACAACCAACAACCAGGGTAGATTTCTTGCGTTCATGACGTAGCGCTTCATGTACGCATTTTGCGCAGTCCGGAGCTGACAGCTCCATGGAGCCTGTGTACACAAAAACGGCACGCAAAACCGTTTTAAATGTGTGTTTCCTGTGTGGCGAATACAGCTGCTTTCTTTATGTCTGTATGAAGTTGTTGTGAGTGTGGAGGGAGCAGCTACAGGTTAGCTTAGCCTAATCGATCAGTGCACTACGAAGCCAGTGCTAGACAGTCAACGGGGGGGGAGCCCCGCCGGTCATATCGGCCGATATTCACTCTTAATAGTTTGATCGGTGCTCTCTATAAAGGCCGATCAGGAGAGCTGGATCCGATCGATATGGACATAAACGCGAGTGAAGTGTAACCGGACCCAAGAGAGAGATCAGATCAGCTGCTGAGTCTGCCGGAGACACGCAGCTCTGCATAATCACCTGATGCTCCGCCCTCTGTTTAGCGAGCTGACCGGACAGCGCAAAATGCGTATATGAAGTGTCATGAACGCAATAAATCATACCCTCGTGGGGGCGCGCTCATGTGATTGGCTTAGAATGAAGGAGACATCTGATTGGCTATAGATAGAAAAAATTACAAGTATGAATCGGGTGAGCGTCAGGGGAGTCTCAAAAACCCCACACATGAATGCACATCGATCCGTGCACAGAAAGCGGTTTGTGTTTGCAGGTGCAGAGGTTTTACACGGAAAACTAATATGTGAGGATCAAAAATACATCTGTAAAACTTTCTGTATTTGGATTTTATTTACATGTTTATGAAACGGAACACATTTGTGTGTGCATTGAAAAACACAAGTGTGGATCCTTCTGTGTGCATGTGTGTATTATGAGACTGTTCTGGGCCCATAGCAAAGGTATATGTGGACTGTTCCAAAAACTGTTTCTTGAGCTAAATGCTGACGCTAACATCCTAGCATGCTAATTTGCCTTTAATGACAATGATGTCTGGAAGGTAAGATGTGTATGATGTTTACCATCTTAATTTAAGTTGTTAGCATGAAACATTTTCTAATTAGCACCAAACACAAAGACGGCTACAGTTTAGGATTGATAGTGATGACATTAGTTCAACAAACTTCACCAATAGTTGTCAAAGTATTTCACTGAGGTGTTGAAATGCAGAATCGGGCCACTTTGGGAGAATCAGCTATAGACTTAGCAACAATCAGGATATCAGAATCTTAAAAGGCCAAAGATAGGCCGAAAGCGTAGATCACAATATCCTTTATTGACGCCAACAATGTCTGGCTTCACCTTTAAGTCTGTCTTAAGATAGCCTGGTGCCTAAAGTATATCAACACGGGTTGGGCTTGGTGTAATTGTTTCTTTGACTCATTCTGGTTGAAAATATGGCTAATAAATGCAACTGTAATGCAGTTGATGGTGGAGATAATCCACAGTCCTCCTGTTGTGCATAAATACATTTCAAATTTGATTGAAGCTACTTATTTGAGTCATTGCCATTCTACAAAGCCAAACAAATAAAGAAGATATCATCAAGTAACAATGTTTTTAGTATGCAATAATTACGATAAGCAGACCCTGTTGTATTGTTCAGATACTGTGGAATCCACCAACAGCTTTAAATCAGTCATGGACAAACACAAACCTCTTCTTTAAAGTTAATGTCATGATTCATATTAAAGTCCCATACCCTTAAACTTTTACAGGAACGACCTGTGACTAAGATACAAAGCATATATGTATCTCATGGCCCAGGATTCAGTCTGTCAGAAGGCATGAACCAGAACGCTTTGCTGAAGCAGAGAAAAGTCATGTTTGTCTCCTGCTCCGAATTTGAGCTCCCACTAAGTGTGTCTGTCTGACGACTTACTGCAGTGTAACGTGATCAAGGAATCAGTAACTCTAACTCTACACTAATGCTGCAGAGCTCTGCGTAACACACCTTCCACGTGAATCAACAAGTCCTCACAAGGGTAATTGCACCTGCTAAGTGTGCGTCTGTACTTGAGGTGTGCACGTTTCACCATATACTTCACATGCAGAATGCCCAGTCTGTTTGTGCATGGTTTTGTTTCTACAGCAGATCCAATCATCCGAATCCTTCAGTCAGATATCCACAACATCTGAAGTTGCTCAAACTAGAAATTCCACTTGTAAACACAATAGCCTATTATACAGTACAATTCAGTGGTAGCTTGCACCAGATGCATCTGATTCTGAGTGTATAACTTTCCACTACACCCTCCACCATACCAGCATTCCTAAAATACCCATATTCCTATGCCAATGCACTTCCGTTTGAATGTTTCATTACCTTCAAATCTACAAGTGAGGCTTCAATGAGGCAGCTGCTTAGGGGAATGGGACATGAACACCTCTGACCAAGGACAATGTGTCTCAGTTGGCCATTGCACATAACCACAGTGGCCTCCAAAGGCTAAATGTAGACCACCATGATGCGGCCCGAGAGAGTTTCCAGTGTTAAAACATGTCTGGGAGAAACTGAGACACTTGAGTCAGTGTGCTCAGGTTGAGTGGAGGGCTAGCAGGTTGTCTACATGCCTCCTGATCCTTATCTGAGCAGCCGTGATGCAGACCTGCTCTAAGAAGCTTTACTGTGCTCCACTCCGCGAGTAAAAGCTTTTTAAACATGGACTTCTTTGTGGAGGGCTAAAGCTCTGAAGCTCAAAGAAGCAGCACTGGCTCGGTGTTTCATTACATTGTGTTTCTTCCATGGCCTAGCACTTGAAAACAACTTTCCAGCTGAGCAGTCCTAGCATTAACAAGTCGTTCATCTTTGATGAGCTCCACATGCAAAAAAGAACAGGAGGGGCAAAAACAGAGCCTGTGATCAGAGAAATTAAATCATATGTATATTCTGTCACGCCTCACATCCTGTGGAGCGCTGCAAAATGTGGTGTGCTTGAAGGAAAACAAATAGCATGTCCCGGTAGAAGGCTGTGTTTGTTTCTGCTGCTTGCTTTGGGATCGCATAAGCAAGTGAGAGCCTTGGAAATGAATGTGCAGCTAAAAACTGCTTAGGATGATTTATTTCTTCTATGGTTGATTGCAGGAGTACTTTGTCTTATCTTCAGGAAGTCTTCCAGCCTGCTGCAGGGACATGTCAGGAGCCCAGATCTCTCACAAGCCGAGTTGCTCCCTGCAGCTATGTTCTTAACCTTGGGTGGTCACTTTATTTTTTCTTATTCCTTTTTTTCCACCCCGAATGTTTCGCTGCAACACGGCGACAATCAGCAGGATTTGTGTTGTATCTCAGTTTGGCAAGCCGTGTTGTGTCTTCGTCTCAATGAAGAACCACAACCTCTTTTCCCCACACACACTCATGGCATACTGTATCTGCAACACGAAGCCTCCCATCGCCCAACCCCTCTAGATTTTCAGACGACAGTCAAGTTCTGGGTCAGTCGAGCTAGAGGTAGCGCACATCCGTCTTGCTTTTGACACACGTCACAAATGAAAAACGAGACAAACGAGATTTCCACATAAAGGCTTGGAGGGATCATCTTCAATGTCTGAAGCAGCTTGAAGCAGCACAGAGACACACATGCACATTTTCACACAAGAAAAAAAACATTTTGAAAAAGTTACGGTTGCTGTATTTTCCACGGTTCCAGCACCTTTTCTGTGTCACATTATTTCTTCCCACCACCATTTAACTACACTGTATCCAGTACATACTTTGCAGTGTGCATGTGCCAGCCAGTGTCAGCGTTACAACAGCTCTGCTCAGTTAAGCCCAACGTTGTTAAAAGAACATCAGCTCCCTGCAGGGAACTTTATGCTTTAGTACTATGAGCAATTGAAAGGGGAACCGGGGATAGAGTCATCAGGACTGTGGGATGACCCTGGGTTCATGGCGTGCCCCCCGCTGCTCATCCTTTCATCAAGCAGCCCAGTTGTTGGTTTAGCTCAGAGCCTTCTCAGCAGGCCTTGGCACAGAGGAGGACCGGTGGCCAAAGAGGATTTGGTCAGAGGGGGAGGGAAGTCTGCTCACGCTCAGCAGAAGCTTTTCCAGCATCAAGCACCACCTACTCTCAATCATGCGTAACCCCCAAATCCTCCCAGCAAAACCAGCAGGGCCAGACCAAGCCGCGCTAGTCTAAATATATCCTGAAGATAGCACAGAGACACAAAGCAGCAGCAACCCTTCCATAATACACCATCACACCTTTTTAAACGCTCCAACAAAGTTAGCAACATCAATCATGTTTCCTTAGAGACGTCCTGGATGTTATTAGAGCATTTATCTTTTAGTGGTGCAGTGGCACATCACAGGAGAGGAGATAATGACACGCTTTATTGAAATGGAGACGAATGCACCCACTCCTCACCATGGGTGGTCTAGTCAGGAGCGTTGCATGGAGAAGAGCCCCACAGGCAATTAGCATGCAAGCCAGACTGAACATCTCTGGTTTATGCATTACACACAGCTGGGCTCAAGACATCGCTCACATACAGGATACTACAGAGTCTGACATGTTTTTGAGTAAAAGAAACAGCAGGTTTGTTAGTGGCAATTCTGTCTTCATGTAAGAGCGGTGATGACAAATGTAAAATCTTACTTTACGTTTACTGCAGCAAGTCTTAATCAGCAGCTATGTGTCGGTCCCAACTGAAGACACCCCTAAACACAGGCAGACAGAAACTGATTAGGATCGCACACATCGAGTCACACACTTGATGCTTACTTACTGTTGGTTTGAACTTGTGCCTTCAAATAAAATGCAATCAGTTAAGCATTTGGAAACACAGACCAACAATTTCGTTTTTCACTTTAATAAAGCACAAGGATATTCAAAAGAGATTCAAACATATGCTAGTAGTTTTGTGAAGATCTGAGGCAGCTGCGTTATGCTAACATCATGCTAACTATGACAATGCTGACATGCTGATGTTAAAAAGGTTTAACTACCTACCATATCCACAATTTTGATCTAGCAGCCCGTTAGCATAAGGTGACCAGATTTTCAAAATTAAAACCGGGGACATTTTGAGTTTTGCGGTCAACATATCATTAACATATCCAATTGTCTTCACTGTTAAAGAAAAAAGGGGGACAATTCTGGTTCAATGTAATTCGAACATTTGAACTGTTGGATACAAACAGAAGGACGATAGCTCATATATGAGACTTCAAAGGTCTTTTATTTTGAAACTCTACATTAGATGTTCCTGATTCTCTCTGAGTGACCAGATGGGGTGTCCTGCTATCACCCTGGAGTGAAATAAGTATTTGATAATTTGACAGTTTTTTATTTATTCTTGTACAAAAACAGAAGGAAGTGAAATAAGTATTTTATTGAAGTGAAATAAGTATTTTATTGAATTCGAATGACACTTTGATTATGGACGGTTTCCATTAAATAATAATCTAAATATAGATGGACAATAGATCTAATTTGAGATTTTAAACAGCATACATTTTAAATTGTGCTTCAGACAGTAATGTTATTTTAGGAGTGTTGTGAGATGGTGTAACATCAATTGAAATTAGTCACCCAGTGGAAATGTCAGATGTCTTCATAACTGTAGCCTTACATTTTACATTCACTCAGTTATAATGTGGTAGTTATACGTAGTTTGTTTTAAATTATTATTGATCACATTATATAGTACATATTTCTTCATTTAAGCTCCAGTATATATGAATATGTTTGATGTGTTTTTTAGGTATATTTGTTATTGACCGAGTAAACGCTTTTATTTTGAAGGCAGTTTTTCCAGGCCTCTACTGTAATGCATATTCACGCACCGCAATTCAACGTGCGGGCTGGCTTGACTGTGTTTTCCGAAGTGGGGGCTGGCTCGACCACAGTCTGTTTACCAAGTGTTTCCTGACATGAAACGTTTTATTTCACCTTGCTATGTGTTTTTAACGTATATTAAAAAACAGGGACATTTCCGGGGACAGTTTCAACCGGGGACAGGCCAATTCAAACGGGGACTGTCCCCGGAAAACATGGACGTCTGGTCATCCTACGTTAGCATGCTTACATTTTTAGTAATTAAGGCTTTTCAAAGGCAGTACTTGGGATTTAAAGTTGACTGACATGTAAAACCTGTTGAGTGGCACATTAAAACACGAGCTTAGGTTTGAGAGCAATAACAAGAAATAAGACCAACCCCATTTGATATGCAATAGTATGAGATGAAACATGTATTAGCACATTTGGTAGTCTTCCAGTGAGTCTTTAGGTTCAGGTGACCTTCATTCGGAAACAAGAACCAATTACTTTCCAAATCCAGCGTCTATGTTAAGATTACATTACATGTTACTTGTTAGACGCTTTTATCCAAAGCGACTTACATACTCAATACTGTGGCCGATCCCCACAGGATATTCATGTAGTTAACAATTCCTGGTTATGCATTTATTATGATGGTCCGTCTTGCCATGAAATATATAAAACACAGCCGGTGATAATGACAATAAAATCCGAATTAAGATTTCTCATTTGATTGGACAGTTTTCTTATGGGTGTAATTGATCCAGGGTTGGATTTTGTCTTATTTTCCTAAGTGTTCAAAATAATGTTTGTTTACTTAATGTGTCAGGGTATCAGAAATGAGTCTCAGTGATCAAATTCAAGTATTACCAGCTGCATGTCTCCATGATAAAGCTAACGTAAATAGAATCCAAAAAGGGAACTCCCCGTGATATTCATGTCACTTGAGACCTACACAGTTACAGTACAGACGAAAGAAAAACTGAAGATAAACAGCAGCACAATATCAGATCAAAATGACCTGAACAACTGTCTGAGAGCATAAACCCCAGGTAGTAGATTTGTGTGTGTGGCCATCCTGCTGGGAGATCATTCATCAACTCATTAAAGGGCTTATGGGAAGGAAGAAAAATGGATGTTAGGAAATATTCTTTAGAGAGACATCATCATTGGATGATAGTGCCAAGTGGGAGGGACCCTATGAGCAGACACTCATGTTCATTGGCAGACGGCAGCTGATCTCAGGATTGCGCACGGTCAGGTGCAGCAGTCACTCAAAGCTCTGGCTCCCTCTCAGCGAGTTGGCAAGCCGCCTTGAAACACTCACCCAAAGCCACAAGAGATACCTGCAATTTGTCACCCCTATAAAATAACGTTCTGTGTCTAAATTCTCCTTTAAAGGCAGAAGAGTTTGCGCTCCTACGGGAAATGACACTTAACACCAAATCTGTGTTTCTTACGCAGCTTTGAATTATTAAGAAATCCACCCCCCGTCTCTCTGAAGTCGTTTCCTGGAGTATTTTTTTTAGCAGTTGGCAGACAGAGGAAGGTTTTAGAAGAAGACATGTAATCTTTCCTGGCTGCAAAGCTTTCATACTACTCAGTGTAAAGACGGGCAGGAAAAGCCCAGAGGCCTTTGCATCAATACTTTGTTTGACGACTGGCTTGGCAGATGGCCAGCTCCTGATTTCTCACACCATGCATGCCACAGCACACCTCAGGATTAGAAGGCAGAGAGAGACATGGAAAGACTGACGAAGGAATTAAGGTCTTGAAATGTTACTCTGTTTTAATTACAAATGTAGATATTTTTTCATATAGAGAAATCATGCAATCAGAATGATTTATTGTTTCTCTAAAAGTAATGTTCTTTTAAGGGCATCATTTGCACATATTCACAGTGTTTTCTTTATGATTTGAGTTATAGAAAAAGCCCATCACATTAGATATGTTACCTTACACTGGGATTACTTTTTAAATATATTGAACTTTTGAATTGTTCAGGTTTGTAGATTAAGCATACAAGTAAAGAGTGGAGGAAAAACTGAATCTATCATTTACTGTAGTTGTAGTTAAGTTAAGGCTTGATTTAAGTGGAAAACCATAGCAGGTTTTACTTAATTTACTTTGAAGAGTGTGTTGATTCTTCATGTGTATTCTACCAACATGTATTTATTTAAGAAGCAGGATTATGAAACAAATTGAAATAGTCACCTAAGTAATTGAACCATAAACTGGAAAAAATGTGGACATACGTAGAACCATGACCTCACCCAGGTTTCTGTAAAGCTATTATACAAAGTACAAGTGGGCGATAAGCAATCTAAGCAATCGTGTCACTGAATCACCATCTAACTACTGGTACATCGAAAAATGGAGATCCTCCGAGTAATTTAGGTGGGCCCTCAGTGCAGATCTCCATCGGGTGTATCTTCTCCCAAATACAGGAGGGTTGAATCTCACCCAATTGTTCATCAAGGCAACGGTAAGCTTGTGTTTAGCACATGTGAATCAGTCACCTCCCAAACTGATTAAAGAAAGCTAGATGTCTTAAGCGATTTGTGATTCTGTCCAGTTTTACTCAAAGATCGATTCATTTAGATGCATCATAGGGCCAATTGATTCATCTTTTGAGAATCGCAAGGTGAAAAGTGAAAATAGGCTATCGATATATTTAGTATTTATTAGATCAATAACATGCAGAAAAGTGGTGGTGAGCATCCAGACCAATGGACAACCAGCGGCACAGTAAACGCTTCGAATACTAATATCATGGATTCAGCAGAATATAAAAAATGCACTTAAGAACTTGAGCATGCCAAGCCCACTAGGTGTGAATCGGTTAGACAAACACATGATTGCATCAGCTGCTGCATCAGGCATTGCAATGAATAAAGTCACTTGAGTTCTTATTAAGAAAAGAAGCAGGGCTCTGGTGAAATGTTCCGCAGTCGATATCTGTGTGTATTGATCTTCCCACGGTTGTGCTTGACTTTGACGTCATTAGCCTCCACTGGTTTAAACAGAGGGGATCAGTTACCGTTCTGACACTGTGAGTGAGGTTCTTACTCAATATCAAGCCACGATTATTGTTTATATTTTAAATCGTATAATGTCAGACTTTTTTGTCATCTGTGAGGAAAATAAATAGATGAGAGTAACACATGCGTCACTTCCGGGCAAAAAGTACGGCTCCGCCCACTTTTGGGGGGAAACAAAGCTGTAATTTGAATGGCGGTCAAAGTCAATTCTGAGGTTTTTGCCAATCCGATCAGAAATGTAAGAAAACCGTGGATTTTTGGATATTCAAAGAGCCTGATTCCAATGGCCAGACAGACAAACAATTACATTAAATCAATGGAAATCGAAGATCGGGCTCGATATATGGTTAAATATAGCATGAGGCTATCGATGTCCATAGATGAGAGTAATATCTACGTCACTTTACGGCTCGCCGACTTTTGGGGGAAACAACGCTGTCATTTGAATGGCGATCAAGCCTGAAGCCACAGAGCTCTTTTTCTTAGAGGAAGTACAGAAACACGTAACTCTGGATTTGTTTTAATGCTAGAGATGCAATAAACGACACAGCACCTTTTTGGCATGATAAAACAATTATGTTCCGCCTCGCTCATGAGAGTAACAGCTGGCGAAATTACAGCCTCGCCTACTGATTTTAATTTAACCATATATCGAGCCCGATTGTCGATTTCAAATGATTTAATGTAATTGTTTGCCTGACTGGCCATCGTAATTGAGCTCTTTGAAGATCCAAATATCCACGGTTTTCAAACATTTCTGATCGGATTGGCAAAAACTTCAGAATTTGTATTGACTGCCATTCAAATGACAGCGTTGTTTTCCCCCAAAAGTGGGCGGGCCGTAATTTTCGCCCGGAAGTAACGTAGGTGTGTCACTATGGGGCTCAGAGACTCAGAATACTGAAATATGTATTTTTTTTTCCTTCTAATTTGTGATTCTTTTCTAAATAACACACTGTTATTTACTCAACAATAACACACAATCATACTTGTTTATATTTATTTGTTTAATTCTACAATCTCGGGCTTTTGTGCCGTCCGTCAGGAAGTGAATTTCAAAATAAAGGAAAACAGACGTAGGCCTATAAGGGGCATTTCGAGCATCATTGCGATACACACCCACTGAACTGATTACCCAAGATCCTCAGCTATGGTTTAAGCTCGGTGATTGGATGTTTTATCCGCAATGCACGTTGGGATATGATGTTAATGTGATATGAAATCCGAAAAACATTTCGGAGTTTAGGATGGCCGAATACACTACACTACCCATAATCCTCAGCTATCGTTTGGGACCCTTTGCTTGACAAACCCTGTGATTAATCTTCAAGCTCTGGGATTGGATGTTGGAGTGGCAGTGTGCCAAGGTTACGCCGAGCGTCAAACAGCTGTTTGAAATGGAACAAATCCACGGCAGACTATCCAAAACTGGATTTGAACAGGACCAGCCCCCCCCCCCCAGAACTACACATGCTGGCTATTGTGTTTCGCAAAATGTTCTATGGGACGTCTCTACTGGGAACGTTTTCGTTTTTCCCACAATCAAATGTAAAACATATAATTAATAAATGGGTGATAATTGCTTGTATCCATAATGGGCAGCATTAATATATACCCACATGACAGCTCATTGTTACTTTGTAATTCTACACCACTACAGTTCAGAGGTTAACTTGGTATTTTTACTCCACTACATTTATTTTAGTTACTTTGCAGATTCTGATTAATGATGTGAAATATAAACAACCCTTAAATCAGACTTTAGTCACACCTGAGTAAAATTCAGGGAAGGTGATTGTCAAGTGCCAACAATCAGGAGATATTTGATAGTTGGTGCTTTAAAAGACTAAACATTTATCTGCAGATCTCTATAAAGTATATTCATTACTCGTTCATAGACCTTAATCTAAAGTATTCTTTAATGTTTGAATAAAGGTTAATTCGTTTTTCTGTTTTGCACCTCCTCCTATTAATATCTTTGTACATCCTGCACTAAACTGTTTTATTGTAGAGATCACTTGCAGTATCTTCTTGATTTTTTATATTCTATATTTCTATCATTGACCTTCTACTTTCGCACTATGTATGTAGGCTTCTCTTAATGTTTTTTTCATCAAATATAACATATTAAAAAAAAATCAATAACGTGTTTTATTAACCACTAGGCAGTGCACACAAGGTACACACAGCATGCAATGCCATAATAACTTTGTATTATTAGTGTAGGACACTTATGTATGTATAACATCTGAAGATGTGTAGTTGTATTCATGTTTTCACATAATTTTACAGGATATTGCTATAATATTTCACATGTTTTACTTCTACACATTAATATCTGATTTGTAAAACAGACAGAAAGGTATATCCGTCATTTAATGGTAAGCTATTGAAATTCTGATTCCATAGATGTGTCTCCCATCACCCAAAGCCCCTGACTATTCTTTCAACTCAGTATTTACATTCTTTAATTCAAAGAAAATCAGTAATATCTTTAAAAACTACAAGTCCCTGTCTATCAGCTGTGCACCGTTATGGTGTAAATATAACCTATCTATCAATTGGATCAAATATAAAAGTCAGCCGAATTAGTGTTGATTGTGAGGAGACTTATTGTGTGAAGAGAAATTGAAGATGTTGTTTAATTGCTGATATATTTATGATCCATGTCACATATTCAGTTTCTTCCAGTTTGTCCAAAGGTCTTCTAATCAGGGCTCTATAAATAAATAACTACGGCAGATGTGTAATATTTACAGCCGAACCGTGTCTTACAATGCCGTTATGTGATGACTTCCAAAGAGAAAAGCAAGCACACTCGGAATAAAGTAAAGTAGTATTAATGTTTTTCGGATTTCATATCGCATTAACACCATATCCCAACGTGCATTGCGGCTAAACAATCCAATCACCGTGCTTCAACCATAGCTGAGGATCTTGAGTAATCAGTTGAGTGGGTGTGTATCTGTTTCCGGTTATTTTATTTGGAAATTCAGTTCCTGACGGACGGCAAAAAAGCCAGAGGGTGTTTCTCAATCGCGAGGATGCTGGCTTGGTAGTCGCGTACTTCCAAGTCACTTCCTTCAGAAACGAAGCAAGTACTGTATGCTACCAAGCCACGGTTTCGGAAAACGAAGAAGAATGGAACAGGCTAACAAGTGTGCCACTCTCTAACGGTTTCAACATAAACTGTACCGAAAATAAATACCTCACGATGTCTATCTAATTATGAACTTGCTTTACTTTCAGGGAACACATTTTTGGTGATAACAAATGTAACAAAGTAACACATTTACCAACACATGTTCTAGCTACTACATACTTACATTTAAATGTGTGCTGCGTCGGTTCAGCAATTCTCCGCAAGGGTTTTTGAAATTGGTCCGTGTGCAAAGCATTGTGGGGATTTTAAGGATGCAAAGTCTACCCATGTGCAGCCTCGAAATTTCCCCCAAACCAAGGACGCGGCCTCGGTGGAATTCCAAGTATGCTGAAGATTGGAACAGTCCTGCGGCGGCACTCGTAGCATCCTTGAAATATTGGCTTGGAAGCCAGTATCCTCGAGATTGAGAAACGGCCAGAGATGATAGAATTAAACAAATAAATAAAAACAAGGATAATTGTGTGTTATTGTGAAAACAAAAACAATAACAAATTAGAAGGAAAAAAAGATTTAAAGAATACAGATTTCAGTATTCTGAGGCTCTGAGCCATTTCTTTTCCTCACGGACGGCAAAAAAAGTCCGACATTATACAATTTTAAATGAAAAACAATAATCGTGGCTTGATATTGAGTAAGAATATGTTTTTATGAACCACACAGCTTCCGGTCTTCCAAGACCCGACCGGACAAAACGTCCTGTCCTCTAAACAGGTTATACAGTGTCGAGTTAAATGCAGTCTTTTAAAGATGAAGCATCTCGCCTCACCTTGTGTTGTGGTGGTGCTGTAATTTACAACAACGGTGGTTCTCCCTTAAAACTCATATTACTATGTGTGTTTGTTTTTGTCTGATAGCACTCCAACCGCATTTCCTCTTTGGTGTATTTACAAAACAAATGATCTGGTTATCTCGCACCACTAGTCTATTTAACAAAGCACAGACTCTCTGTTGTTATGTGGAAAGGCCAGTATCAATAGGAAGAGTCATATTTACTGTGTGACAACAAACGGGGCCTTTTAATACTAGGCAAACAACCGGGTCACACTCCCACCCAGGCACTAGTAAGAGCAAATATACAGTTAGTACTATAGGTACGTGGATTATGGGAAATTCTGAAAATACAGGAATTGTTTAACCTGGATACTGATTTGCCTCCAGTGGCCTCAGCTCTTCGATGTGCTGGAAGGTGTGAGCTTTTCTCTGTTTTCTTGCACAAGGTCAGTTCTATCAGACACTGACCTAACCAGAAGGAGACATTAAATATAGGAGGCCAGTCAAGAGCCTGATATGTACATTAACAGAGATGACTTCATATTGAAATATACAAATGTTCAGGTGTTTTTTAGAGTTGATTTCCATTTAATTACCAGCCATGAAAGTGTGAGGATTTAACTTGTATCCCTGAAAGCATCCGTCATTACAGATCCAGTTTAGTTACATTTTCTGTAAGCAATGGAGCGAATAAAACGTTGGCAACCAGTGGCAAAGCAAAACAGTTCGCAAGGCGGTCACCAAGCACAACCAGAGCATTTCCGATCATCAGGCGTTGGTCCCTCGCCTGTGTTCAGGGGCGCCGCCAGGGATTTTGGGCCCCATGAAAAGATATCACATTGGGCCCCACCACCAGGCCCAGGTCACGCCAACCAAGCACAATTGCTGTAACCACACCTTCAGAACCCAACCCACTAATTTATGCTTTAAATAACTCTACCTGTATAGGCTTGAATCTATCTTCTAGTCCAATACTAACTGCACAATATTTACTGACACTGAGCGGTGAACATATAATACTGTGCAGACGTGCAATATTCTGCTGCAGTAGAATTCACTATTTGATATAACACTAACATTCCTGACAATAGATCTCAATAGTCACCTTTTTAATAACATTTTTGAATGGAACACAGTTATAAATATAACTTAAATATATCACCTCTTAAATTAAAATAAAGTGAACATTAACACCAATAATATCATTTATAAAATGCTATAACAAAAAAAATAACATAAGCAGCAGATTTTTTAATTAAATATACCAACTACAAAATAAGCGGGTATTAAAGTGTAAACGGACAACAAAACGGAAATGGAAATGAAAAGTATTTTTCTCATCATGCATCTTGTGTGTAGTGATCCAATACCGTTACCATAGCCTTGCCCTTTAACAGTTATTACGAGCCCTGGCTCAGCCTTACTCACCAAGAGCCCAGCGCCTAGCGTTCTTTCAGGCAAAGCCACTGATCAAGTCCTTGAAGTCCAGCTTTTTAGCCAACTGGCTTTCAATGGACAGCATGGCAAGACTACAAAGCCTTATGGGGGGACAGGGCTGCGGAGCCTAAAGATGGATCTGTTGGTCCTGGCACCAGGGGGAGGGACAACTGATTTAGTATGAATAGCTGCTAAAAATGTACCTGCATTTATTAAATGTCAGCTAAAAGAGGAGTGAAATGAAAAACCTCTGAATTTATTAACAGTACTTAAAGGGAAATTTGAGTACTTTATTTATGTGTTTATGATTTAATTTTCGTAATTTCGGAGAAACCAGCTCGAGATTGCTAGAATTTGAAGATACACAAGCGGTGAAAATCTGCCACTTCCTTACAGAGCCCCTCCTCCAACACACACGAACGCGCACATGACCAATGAGGGCACGAGATAAGTTTGTGCCCAGATGGAAGGCTGACAGGCAGGTAGGCCATCCAGTTACTTTAGCCGGGCTGGCTCAGATGAGCTTGTCAAAGCACTTCAGATATTCATTGCTATCGGGATGTTAAGAGCATTCCATGGAACAAGTGTATCTCGAGCCGGTTTCTCAAACTTTCCCCACCTTTAATGTCAGCAACACATTAAAATGATTATTTACAGTGGACTACGCTTAGCTAACACTAATTTCCACCACTCATGGACCACACCCACCTTTTCTCTTGAAAAACTGGGTGACATACTGTCGCCCTTTAGTCCCTCTCTCTTGTCTTTCTCTCCTTTCTTTTCTTTTTTGAAAGCCTGACTTTGTTAGTCGTTGAGACATCGTTCACACGTAACTACTAGCATCCCTCCTCATATGCTCTCACTCTCTGCTAGAAAGGGCCGGTGCCGCACAGCGTTTGGAGGCAGGACCAAACCATTACATGTAAATAGAGGGGGGTGTTCGATGCTTTGGATAATTAACTTTTGGAAGAAAATAAGTTAAATTAATCGTAAGTTTAGTGAGTACATTATCAATATGCCGTTATATTAATGCTTTTTATTGATGATTGATGAAAGGTTACTTAAACATTTGTCTTAATGTTCTAAAAATGTTTGGGGCCCCTGTCAGACACGGCATGTGTACTCAGCAAGCCTTCCTTTGATGAGAAAAGGTTCAGAAAACAAAGCTACATAAGTACACACAGATAAGACGCAGCAGGTGTGCAGTGTAGAGTAGATGTGTGCACAGGTGCAGACACACGAACGCTGCTGGATAATACGAGGAATTCTTTAACTGAAATAGCTCAAGATGTAGCTTACTAAAATATATGATGATGTTGATGTGATTAGTATATCTAATTATATATTTTTTGAAAGCAAAGTAACACTGGACATAATGTGAGCACATGCGTTTATAATTTAAAGAGTCTGTGCAAAATGATTTGGGTTTTTTTCTGAATTGTGCAATACTTATTGGTTCAAGTCCTTCTCAGGCTAAACATTTCACACTGGTGAACCTGGATTATGTCATGTTAGAGCTATCAAGAAGTACTAGTAGTAGTAAGCTGCTGTATTTGGCTCTTTTCTGCTGTAACAATGTAAATGTCCTCTCTGTGGGACTAATAAAGTTATTTTGATTCTGAATATTTCTATGAGAGCTATTGGAAATGCCATGAGCCCTGAAACGTGTGTTGCTTTAACCCCAGCAGGTACATCGTGGCGCTTGTGTAATGGAAAGACTCTCAGAAAACAGTATGAGAGGAACCAGACGATGATTGGCAGGGCCCTCTGCGGAGGGGACCGACAGGCTGGCCCGACTGGTTTGGGGGTTTCCTCGTCGGCAGCTGGAAATAAGAGCGACATGAGGGTGAGGAGAATGTACCCGAGTCAGTAAAAACAGAAAGGGAGAGTAGAAGAGAACACGGTGCCAGCGATTTGCTCTGCTGCTACCTTGGGATCTCTTGACATCTCCCCATGTTCTTCTCTGTGTGCCAGGCGGACTGACGCAAGGCTCCAGTGGAGGGTTAAGCAAACCAAACGCTGTAGCTGCACCTTTTCTATTACATTCAATTACATATTTAAAATATAGCTTACTCAGCTGTCTAAGGGAATCAACATCATCACTTCTGGAACCAAACTCTTGACAAGGTCAGCCAGGCCAATGTAATGTTTAAATTAGTCCAGATGGGGAATTTTCTAATTGAGATACACTCAACATTTGATTATTCTATACATTCAAGTGATATTTTATAATTAGTAAGTGATAAGTGTGAGGTGTTTGTGTTAATACCAATCCAACACATTGGATCAGGGCATCCTCTTCAGAAACATCAGACTTACTCATTGGTGTCATCAGCTCTACCACGGCCACATGTCCTTAAACAACATGACATCTTACGTTGCGTTGTTCTTTGAATTTCGTGATGAAATGTGACAGAAACTGTTTTGGCCACAAATCTACTTGGTCAGGTTTGTGCAAAAATTGTGGTTTGGGTAATAATAATTATGAAAGTATTTTTACCTAAGCACGTGGTTACGTAATAAAAAAGTCAATTAGGTTTTCACACGGGACGTGGACAGCAATTAACTGATTCCAGTCCAATGTCTTTGGATCTACAGCGTACTTCTGCAAACGTGGACTTTGTCACTTTGTATGTTACCAGTCCTGGTTCAGGATCATTTGGGTTACATACATTTTGATTACGTGGGTTATTATATGATAGTGCATTAGTGAATGTAAACAGCCCGACAACAAAGGCTTCATAAATTACATTTTCCAAAGAGTATTAAACTAATTGCAAATGAACTCTGTAGCACTTTGCCACTGAATGATTAGACATATTGACAAGGTAATGTATTGCTTAGTTTAGGTGTCGTACGAGACAACATGCTTAGAAATCAGACGTTCTTTTATTTCGCATTGACGAAGCTCATGATCCAACTTAACTTCACCTCAGACATGCAAAGAAAGTTCTTGCAGCTAATGCCCTTCTTCACTTGCCTATGGCCTTGACCTGGAAACACCCTGTCTGTAACCTCCAATCCATTCATTCCTTAGCCTCCTCCCCCCTGACACCCCCCAATACTCAGACACTGCAGCTGTCCAGTCTCCCACCGGGGTCAAAGGGAACATCCTAATGCTCATCCCACTTGAGACTGGCACCTGTTGGCCTCGTCTTAGCCTCCATAAAGACAACAGAGAATTCAATAAACAGGCTTAGAGCCACGAGGCCTGAAGATGCCTCTGTTCGTAGCACTGTCGCTGCTTTCTTTGTCTATTTGGACCAACACTGTCATCTTCTATATTACGAGGGTTTCCTCCTTCAGCCATTTGACTGTTTTTCTGTATCTGTTTATTTATTTCTGATCATTATTACTGTCTAACTTCATTGTGTTGTTGCCTCGTTCCCTCGGATAGAGAATGGTAGAAGTTGGGGATCCGTACATTGTTCAGTGTTTTTATTTCTTGTTCTTATCTACGCACCTTACTTGTCATGTCATGTCTGAGCTGTTCTGTTTTGTGTTGTATTTGAAAAAATACACTAAAGATATTATATTAAACAAATACAAATAAAGCACTGAAAGGTATTTGAAGCAGACATATGAAATGTTGTTGGAAAGATCAAGGAGGACTAGCTCTTCGGAAAAGCAGACGTCTGTATAAAAATACAGCAGCGATGCAAACACCAAAGAGAAATGAATGGAGGTGTGAAGTGGAGTGTTGCTGCACACACTGCATGCTGGGACTTGTTAAGTGTAAAAAAGGTTGGAGGGAATTTGGCAAGCAACACGTCTTCCTGTGTATAAAAACATTTGATTCTGTTTTTAGAGCTTGAATATATGCGTCAGCCTGTCAGTGTAGATTTAGATTGGTTGGACTTCTGGGAAAGAAAAGTTGACATGTTGCAAACAACTGTCTCTTTAGCCGTTGCTATACCCATACATGCAGCTACTGTTCATGGCACGCATTACTTGTACCAGCGACATTCAAACAGTGGTGCAGGAATGAGTCTTAAAAACGGTGAATAAGGAACAAATAGTGGACTTCAAGTTCATTGATATCAAAGTCAACAGATCTCCTGAAAGTGTTTTTTAATTAGATGCCTGAAAGACTTATTTAGTTAACAGACCCTAAAGAGATTATAGACTTAAGACATAAGAAAGTACCTCATTTGGAAGCTTTTATGTGACCATAGACTGTATATATAAAGTGCATAACTTTGCTAGCAAGTGGCCTAAATGAGACTAGGAAACGTCCTCACACCAAATACCATTCTGACTTTGGCTTCGTGTTGGTTACGTGAAGTTTTACGACTGTAGAGAAGTTTGTTTATTGTCTAACATTAGTATTTTACTTCTGACGGTTTTATTTGACTACCTAAAAGTGGTCAAAGTATCAGACATATTTTGTCGATTGAACCAGTGCACGGCTAACTCCCAAGTTCTTCCACAAAA
Organism: Harpagifer antarcticus; assembly: GCA_902827135.1. Lineage (NCBI taxonomy): Eukaryota > Metazoa > Chordata > Actinopteri > Perciformes > Harpagiferidae > Harpagifer > Harpagifer antarcticus. Next base: position 379,854 of record CADEHL010000957.1, read on the forward strand.
CGATATGTCATCCATGCAGCACTATTAAACCCCCAAACAAACCTGCTAGTTTTTACCTCAGGCTCAGTTCCTAATATCACCGTCTTAAATTTAGATTGATGTGGACTCAGCTGCCCAAAAGTGTAATTAGAGGGCAGAATGATCTGACACATTGAGGCTGGAGGGAAATTGGTTTGATTGTGACTTTGACAATGTGTGATTCATTGCTCTGATCCTCCTTCATTAGAGCAAATCCCCGCACAAAGGCCAATGAAGACGAGATTTACTGTAGTCTGGGAGGTCCAAGTAGAAAAGAACTCTAATGTTCCTGTGTGCATGCGTGGCGTATTGTAGCCTCTGTGATGTAACTTGAAATGTTTCCAGGTTTTTTTTCACCCTTCCGCTGCGTTTCTAAATCGCCTCTTCTCGCTGTCACTCACACGCCGGCGCTTGACTTATAATTAACTGCAGTTGTTAATGGGCTCAAGAGGAATTTAGCTTGTAAGCTGATCCTACAATTAGGGCTTGTTGACTTTGCATAAATGTTGGGGGCTGGCCTCCCCAGGGGCACAGGGCAAAAGAAGGGCGTCTTTGAGGGGCTGCCAGGCCTGGACGGACCTCCTGAGATTCAGAGGGGGAAATGGGCTCTAAAACACAGAGGAACCATTTCCATAGGTTTCCCCCTGAATCCTTCGGGGTCACGCAGGACATCAGGTTCACCTCTGGAAACTTAGATGAGACCCTACGGAGCATCTCAGATGTGCATCCTCCAGAGGGGCACCATGCAGCATTATTTAAAAGAGGAAATGGGAGTTTAACATCTTGGATATATTGAATGAAGCGACTTCTTTCAAAATAAAGTTATTAAGTAAAAAACATCTAGTGTAAAGGTTTATTTTTGTATTGTTAAAAATGAAAGACAGATTTATTTTGGATTCAAACACATGAAAATAAAATATATTTTCGATGTTAAGCATTCTGAAATGACACCCCATCAAGGCAAGCCAAGGCAAGGCAAGGCTATTTATATAGCACCTTTCAACACAAGGCAATTCAAAAAGAAAGACATTAAGACAATGGCATCAGGACTTCCATGTGTAGGGATGATTAAGCTAATCTTCGTTTTAAAATATCCTCACATAAAGTAAAACCAGCTGAACATTTAAGTGGTTAAAGGTGGGGTAGGTAATTTATTTCAGAAACACTTGTTGTTATATTCCATGGAATGCTCTTAACATCCCGATAGCAATGAATAAATTAAATGCTTTGACAATAAATCCATAAAAAAAAGTCATCTGTGGAAGCCGTGGCGCTGTAAAAAGCACGACCAATCATCTGAGGCGGCCCGGCTAAAGTAACTGGATGGCCTACCTGCCTGTCAGCCTTCCATCTGTGCACAAACTTATCTCGTGCCCTCATTGGTCATGTGCGCGTTCGTGTGTGTTGGAGGAGGGGCTCTGTAAGGAAGTCTGAAGGAAGGGGCAGATTTTTTTCGGCTGCGTATTTTCAAATTCTAGCGCACTCGAGCTGGTTTCTCCATTCTTATATACCTTTAAGCAACAACTTAAATCAATATATTCTCATTTATTTTATTTTGAAATTAAATGTAAGCCTGTTTGTGTTTCAATAAAAATATTTAGCCCTACTTCAATTAACTAAGAGTGTGTTTCAGTTTTCTCAGTAAAACAATATCTGCGCTTTAGTATCTAATGAGTTTATCATATCGCACTAATGAGATAAAGGAGACTGATTGTGACAACTGTTGAATGGTGTGTTGATTTTTCTCAGGTCAAACAGATGTGACTCTTTCTCTCCATCCTTTAAATAGCAAACTAACCAAATCTTACACATCAAGCTAATTTGTGTCTCTTTTTTTTAAAAACTGTATTATTCTATTTGACAAAAGCAAACCTGTATTAAAGGGGAACTCCCCTGATTTCTAGGACATCGACTACAACACATTTAATAAAAATTACATTACATTACATTTAGCTGACGCTTTTATCCAAAGCGACTTACAATAAGTGCATTCGACCAGGAAGACACAACCTTGAAGAAAACAGAATCATATAAGTACATCAGGTTTCTTAGAGCCAAACATTTCAAGTGCTACTCAACTGGCTTTAGAGAAGCCAGTCCTTTGTTAGTATATAAGTGCTTTGTTAGTAATTCTATCGCTCGAAGTGGAGTCGAAAGAGATGAGTTTTCAGTCTGCGCCGGAAGGTGTGTAAGCTTTCTGCTGTCCTGATGTCAATGGGGAGCTCATTCCACCATCTTGGAGCCAGGATAGCAAACCCACGTGTTTTTGCTGATGGGAACTTGGGTCCCCCTCGCAGCGAGGGTGCAGCGAGTCGTTTGGCTGATGCAGAGCGGAGTGCACGCGCTGGGGTGTACGGTTTAACCATGTCCTGGTCTTGTGATGAGTTAAATAAATAAGACCTCATCTCTTTTCGAGGCTACATTAGCTGCTACTGGCATAGCACAACCACATATCAGAATGCCCTTTTAACGTACAGTTGCATTGTGGGTAATGTAGTTGCTCGATTGATTTTGAAAATAGATGCATTTTCATTTGTTATGATGTCTGCTGCATCGATTTAGAGTTTTTCATTAACTGACCAATCGTGAGTCGGACAATGTTTTGAAAGTGTTATTCCAAATGTGTGAAGTAATCATCTCAGACATGTGTGTTCACACATCCAGTGTTTATACTACTTATATTGAATGATCGTGTTTGTTGATGCTGGCATGGATACCAGTGGAGGATCCTCAGCCAGAGTTGTGGGTTTTCTGAAAACAAGCTCTGTAATTGCCTCCTTCCTTTTACTGGATGCTGCGAGTCGCAACAAGTGTCTTTTTTCTCTTTTCTGTTTAACATGGATTCAGCAACAGAGAGCACCAGATACAAAAAGGACATCTCACTAAAGCTAATTTAACGCTTGAAAGCAGATGCTAGACTCCAGTAGTAATTTTGATAATTTGATTGATTACTATTACTATATGTTCCTGGTGTTTTAAAATGTGATTCAGTAACTTTTGAAAGATGTAATAAAACAATATTGCTGTTAAAAATTAAAATGGTCCACTTGTGGTCATAGTGGCTGCTCAGCTAAGTGTGCATGGCTTCATCCTTTATGAACCAGTATAGATCAGAGTGTAAACTGTGATACCTTGAACATAACTTGTCTCTCTGTCTTTTTAGCCTACAGGCAGGTCAAAGGTCGGGTTCAGCCAGAAAACAGCAGCCCCAAGGCAGGCTGGGTATCTGTGTCTTCACTCACTTCACGATGACAGATTTTGGAAGATTACAGAATAATTACTAATCACTTTGTGTCCTTTTAAAACGTTCTCTGTTCTACAAATCAGGGTCTTAAACATGTCTCTTTAAAACGTGTCGGACGGATGGTTGAAGATAAGATTGGCAATTACTGTTTGGATCGGTTTATGAGAATGACATTAAGCGGTAAATGAACATGCGTAAATCATGGTTGCACACACACACACACACACACACACACACACACACACACACATACACACACACACACACACACACACACACACACACACACACACACACACACAGAAACCTCACCTCAATCAGTAATTCATGGTGAGGTCTTGCTGTGCTGCCAGAGTTACATAAGAGTTTTGGATGTGTCTCTGAGTATTGATATGTGTGCAGCTCAGTTGGCACGCTGCAGCTCAGGCGGGTAAACGATCCAGTCTCATTTCATTCAGGCAGCAGTTTGTCGGGCTGCTTGTGTTTGCTAATCTGGTTCCCGCTCTTTGGAAGTGTCGTCATGCATGAAGATGATGCACTGAGCTGTAATCAAAGATGTCTGCTGCTCTTTTCCTTTCACTGTGTTGTAAACAAGCTTTTAACAAAGGTAGGATTTCTTAAACGGTTTCAGACATTGGTTTGAAAACTGGGGGGAGGGATAGGCTTAATCTCGCATACAAAATGTTTTGTTTATTCCCAGGGAGTTTGAGTTTCATGTTGTGAAACAGCAACGAGTAGTGCATGCTGCAGTGCAGTGGAGTGCATCACATGTTTGAATGGTTGGCTACAGACATTGTTGAAATCTTCCTTTGGCTTCTAATTGTAAATCTGTCTGTCTGCATGCTAACATTGAAAGATGCATTGAACTTCATGTTTTCCAGACCTGCGGGGGTTCTGCTCCTCCCAATTAATGAGGCTTCTGTTTGTGCTGGTATGATGGTTTGAATGCAAGCTATAACAAGATGTGGTAATTTTAGAAACTGTACTTATGAGGACAAACAAAACCTGTTATTGTATATTTAACATTATTTCTATCCGTAGTAATAACTTTTCACCATGAGAACATAGTTCTTGCAACACAAAGTATTTCGGAAGAAAAACAACGGATAAAAAAATATATTTACATGCAATCAATTGATCGAAGAAACCGCACCCGGTGTGTAAAGGCCCTTTCTGTCACTTCTTTCTACATTCATGTTCTAACTGATTATCCATATTTAAAAGAAATATAAATATATCCTTTAAAAAAAAATGAAAAATGTCAGTTCAACTGTGAGTGGTGTTCAGCGACTTCTCTGTTCCTCGAATGGAAAACCTCCACTGTTTCAGAGTACTATAATAGTGAGACCATTTCCCAGGACCCACTCAGTTTTTGTGAATTATGCTCTGCTTACACACTTGACTAATTGCCTCATATTTCTCTGAACGCATTTCGTCAAGCTAACACAAACGTATCCGCATGCAAAGCTAAAGTCTGTGTCATGTTCCAGTAATTAGTCCGCTCCCGTGTATCGCTGAGGGATGTTATGCTCTACCATGTGTATGGAAGACAGATGAACAGTAGATCCAGCCATTATATCATATCTCCCGTAGAGACACATGTTTACAGATCAAGCTGTAATGAAGTCATCGCCGAGAGGAATGCTGTGATAGGCCCGCAGCGAGAGAGTGTTCGATGCCAGGTGCTGCCGTACAGTGATGAACGACTGCAGCCCAATCCTGCTAATGATCATTTTGGAAAAGCAAATAGATGTATCCAGCATCAATATTTCTTAATTACTGTTCCTTTCCAGTGGAATTCTCTGTTGACTAAAACTGGGAGAAACAATCCATCAGTCAAGAGAGAGAAAGAGGGGGATTCTGGGAAGTAAATCAAAGGATGCATTTCATCATTCGCTACGGATTTTCACCTTTTTTGTCTAAGTGTGGGTGCGCACATGTAAAAGGAGTGACACCCACATTAAAGGCAGACAGTGTGTGTGCGGCAACGGGGCGAAAAACATTGGGACTTTCTCTAAATCCCGTGCAGACTACAACTACATGCCAGTGGCTACATGCTGCTCCGAGAGCTTTAATGCCCTGTCAGCTGTGGGAGAAAACACACACACACACACAGTGAATCATGGACTGACACACACACTGCTAAACCCACAGTACAAAGGGCTGCAGCTGCTGCCAAGAAGAACATATGAATCCTGAGAGGGAGTGTGTGCTGGAGGTTTTAGGGATAGTGGCACGACATGGGAAAGTGTGGAAGTGGAAGTAACGTTGGTACTGAGACCAGTGGCGGCCGGCCCATAGGGGCGCTAGGGGCGCCGCCCCACCTCTTCCCACATACAAAAAAATATGTATTTAAAAAAAATATTTAAAAAAAAAATATTTTAAAAGTATATATATTTAATATTTTTATTTTTAATGAACAAGGTAAATATCATACAATTGGTATCAGTAAAATGTATAATCTACAATAAAATCTCGTTTAAAATTGTGTTAAGATGTCTAAAGTTAATGATAAGTCACATGTTTCCTGCCTGGCCTTGCCCGTGGCATTAGTTTATTATTACCGGGCGCCATGCAAGGAGCCCCCGAGCCAAACGGCAGCAACCAGCACGTTGCAAAAGTCTCAATAGTAAACTGTGCCGCCGACACATAATTTCAGCCAATCAGAGCCGTCAAATATTTTGGTCACGAGGGCGCTCACGTTGGCGCCCACGTTGGCGCCCACGTTGCTTACGTGCGTTGACGTGAGTTGTTTTTTAGACTCGTGAGTGACCAAGGTGACGTTGGATGAGAATGGCTTCGTGTGCAGGTAGAGTCGCCAGACCTCGGTCCCCGCCCAATTCCGTGCAAGAGCTAATCTCCAATCCTTTCGAAAGGAGAAGTTTGGGAGATAAACTGGTGCTTAAAGACCTTGGACCGGACCAACCCGATTTGTATATATCGCAGCAAGCTCGTGAAAAAGACAAAACGTATCAACGAGGCTTCTCACGTAGCTGGTACACCAGAAAGGCATGGCTAGCTGGATGCAAACAGGTAAATGCTGTCTTTTGTTTCCCATGCTTGCTCTTCAAACAGACGGGGACACATACGATCTGTTCAGAAACTAGACAAAAGTTAAACAAGTACAAACCACGTGTCTGTGTCATGGAGAATACAGTCGCTGGTTTATTTATGTCTGTATAGGCCGTTGTTCTGAGTGTGGACGGTCGGAGCATAACGTTAGCTTAGCCAAGCTCCATTTAGAAAACAAGCATTCTAAAAGGTTTTTCGCCTGCCGTCTGTCTGCAGACTTGTCAAAGCATTAATTCATGGTTTTTACTAACCGGTATCAGTATGTTGTTACGTCGGCATCATTTAGAAACGTGTATTACAATTTCATCACGGTAAAATATGTTCATTTTGTTGTCATTGTAGCTCCCGAGCGCGTCTTGTTTGAATGATGCGAGTAAACACAGCTGGCAGCCGCGGTGAAACTCGAGCGACTAGAGTGATGCGATAGGAGCGTTTAGAGCGCAAAAAAAAAGATTTTACTCACTATATCAACAGCCCCACCAAAAATATTTTCCACCAGCCGCCACTGACTGAGACTCTGCAGAAAATAAATGGAATACAGTGAGATGTACACTGATGGTCTCCTGTCTGGAGTACAACATTTTTTAGATAAAAAAAATGTGGATTTGGATTCTCAACTATGACACAGTATTAAGTGGTATCTTAAGGGATAAAATGAGAGGGAAATTATATTATTATATTGATAGCTACATAACTATAGTATTGTTAAATTATTCATGACACTGTTTCTGTGTCTTTGTTTCTGTAGCAACATTAAAGGGACATTTTCAAACAATTGGGAGAAATACTGAGATAAGATAAAGCAAGATACGATACTAAATGAAATGATGCGAAACAATATGAGACGATTCTAGATGATACGAAACGATTCTATACGATATGAGACGATTCTATACGATACGAAACGATATGAGACGATTCTATACATTACATTACATTGCATTTACATCAGGTTTCATAGAGCCAAAATATTTCAAGTGCTACTCAACTGGCTTTAGATAAGCCAGTCCTATGTTAGTATATAAGTGCTTTGTTAGTAATTGTATCGCTCGAAGTGGAGTCGAAAGAGATGAGTTTTCAGTCTGCGCCGGAAGATGTGCAGGCTTTCTGCCGTCCTGATGTCAATGGGGAGCTCATTCCACCATTTTGGAGCCAGGATAGCAAACCCACGTGTTTTTGCTGATGGGAACTTGGGTCCCCCTCGCAGTGCGGGTGCAGCGAGCTGTTTGGCTGATGCAGAGCAGAATGCACGTGCTGGGGTGTACGGTTTAACCATGTCCTGGATGTAGGAAGGGCCAGATCCATTCGCAGCATGGTACGCAAGTACCAATGTCTTGAAGTGGATTCTAGCAGTTACTGGAAGCCAGTGGAGGGAGCGGAGAAGCGGAGTGGTGTGGGAACATTTAGGAAGGTTGAAGACCAGACGAGCCGCTGCATTCTGGATGAGCTGCAGAGGTCGGATGGCACATGCAGGTAGACCAGCCAGGAGGGAGTTGCAGTAGTCTAGGCGTGAGATGACGAGAGCCTGGACCAGAAGCTGCGTTGCTTTCTGGGTCAGCTGGGGACGTATCCTCCTGATGCTGTAAAGAGTGTATCTGCAGCAGCGGGTTGTAGCAGCGATGTTTGCAGTGACCTATATGACAGGTTGTTATCTGGATCACACCCAGATTCCTTGCCGTCTGAGTCGGGGAAACAACAGATGCCGATGTTGATTGTTAGGACAAGAGTGGGACAATCTTTTCCCGGAAGAAAAAGCAGTTCAGTCTAGTCAAGGTTGAGCTTGAGGTGGTGAGCAGACATCGATATACGATACGATAAGATATGAGACGATTCCATAAGATACGATACGAGATACAATGCCATAAGATAAGCCTTTAATGATCTCCGTAAGGGAATAAAGAATTAAAGCAGCACCAGGAATAACATTGAAACAAGGTAAGACAGGTTCACATCAATAAGAATTCAAATATAGACAGTAACAGTAATATTAAAAACACAACAATAGAATTAGGTCAAACTGTTTACATATTATACAGATTTAAGTAATTATGTATATTAAATATACATAAATGTCTCTGCTTAGTGAAAAAGTAAAGCATATGAAATAAAAAAGTCTCTACTTTCAAATCCCTGCTATGTTTTTGAACATGTTCTATCCATTGGTACTTTCTCTGGCGGCCACCCACCCACCACGCTCTCTGTTAACTAGACTGTGCCGTGTGAAAGGAAGGGATTAACCTTGGATTTAAAGCGGGCCGCAAGCCCATACACTCAGAATCCCTCTGTCAGACCCACCCTCATGAGCTCACTTCTGATGAAAAGACCCGGCCACAGGTGAACACACACACACAGACAGGTAGGCACACACACAACAATTACAGGCAAATAGGTGATTATGTGCAGAAACACACACCAGTCAAATACTGTTTCTCTATTATATCGTGTATTTGAAATACAGATATATATCTTTCACTGTTGATATGAATATATTTACTGTTACTGTTGACACACACACACACCGAGCCAAGCTGGACAATGTCTGGACACACACAAGAGTACACACCGAGCCAAAATGGACAATTATGTTTTGCTTTAAGCGGTTGCATCTTTATTAGAGCCCTTCCTCTGAGAAAGAAGTGTGTCTGGCTCAGCAGAAGGCCTGATCTATCAAAAGGCACACACACACACACACACACACACACACACACACACACACACACACACACACACACACACACACACACACACACACACACACACACACACACACACACACACACACACACACACACACACACACACACACACACACCTCTAAGGATGAGAGACCTCGTTTTTTCAGCTATTTCTATTCTAGTTTTTGCTCTAGTCCCGAGTCAAAAGTTCTTGTTAGATTTTATCAAACTTCTCCTCCGGTTTTTTCTTTTGATTCTTAACTAAACTTTTTGGACTATTTTAGTCATCAGATTATATTTAACAAATCTATCAAACAATCTATTGTAGCCCAAAAACATTACTTTGATTCTAAAACACGTTTCTTTCTGAAGCAAAAAAATAGAACAGTTAATAATGATTGTTAGACAAAAGAAAATAGGGTACCACTTTACAATAAGATTTACGAATAGTTTGTAATTCATTTATTAATTAGGTTGTGAACACTTCATAAATCATGAATAAGCTTTTATAAGACATGAGATAAACAGGGCGACTGTGACCGGTTGCTTGCCAAATAGTGAGCCCACATGTATCTGTACTGCTAAGCCTTATATTGGCTACCAAGCTTGCTTCGTCTCCTTCATCAGCCAGCATCCTTGGTGTCTGTTGCTCACTGAGTTGATTCTGGCTAAGTAGCCAATATAAGGCTTAGTCGTCCAAATAGTGAGCCTTAGTCGTCCAAATAGTGAGCCTGTGTTGATGTATGAAAACTATGTTAGAACTGGTTTATAAATGGTTCTTAATAATAAATAAAGTGTTTACAACCTAATTCATAACCTAAAACCCTTTATCAATCCTTATTGTAAAGTGGTACTGAAAATAGAGATATTTAAGTCAAATTATTGTGGACGATTTTCACATTGATAATTCATTTTTTTCACTTAATACCTTCTTGACACATTTGAGTTATTATGGCAAATTATCCTCTGTTGTATATCGTCATTTTTGTTTTACTGCTCCTCGTTCAAGTTTCAATCATGTAAATAATAAACATGTCATATTATATGTTACCTTAAAGCACAGAAACATACACTGTCTGTGTTCCTTTCTCTGTCTCCATTTATCACACACACACCCCCACCAACCCACACACACACACACACACACACACACACCCCCCCCCCCACACACACACACACACACACACAGTCCTCTTGTAGTGCGATCTGCTGAGGAGATAGTGCTTATTAGTGTCCTATAAATCTTTTTTACCTCCCAGTGGGGCCTCAGTCGTAACTCACGGCAACACACGCTGCTGTACAGGGATCAGCCGCAGTGAACTTGTGTAGCCTTATGGCTGCTGATATTCAGTTTTAACTTTATTCCAAAGAAGATAAGATCAGCATGGGACGCTAAAACTCTGGTAATGGTTACAATTATCAAACTAAACATGTTAAAGAGGCCCTATTATGCTTTTGGGGGGTTTCCCCTGTGTTGTATAGGTTTTTGTTTATGGTCTGTTTATGGTTTGTTTATGGTCCCCCCCCCCCTGCCTGAAACACCTCCATTGGACTCCTTTGTTTACTTCTGTAACATAGTGACATCACTAGGCAACACTTACGCTTCTATTGGCTAGCTCTCCAATGCATTGTACCTGATAAGCTAAGGGGCGGTACATCTCTAAGAGGTTGACCAACCACAACAGAGCCGGCCAGCTAACCAATCAGAGCAGACTGGGCTCTGGTTTCAGACAGAGGGTGAAAAGAGGTGCTGCAGCACAGGCAGTATGAGAAAAGTAAAGACCTTTTTGAACATTAAAGCTTGGAGACATGTCACAGTAGACACAAATATAAACCTCAACATTTGCATAATAGGGCCCTTTAAATGTAGAATCCTACATGGAGAGTTGTTTAACACCGTTTTTAAGAATAATATTGGCCTTATATGAGAGACATAACATGTGCGGTGCTGTTTCCCAAGGGCAGGAATGCATAGTGTACTGTAACAGAAAATCACTACAATCAACGCATACCACCACCTCCTCGAGAGGATGCAGGGAGGGGAACAGAGCAAAATGGAGGAGGGGTAAGGGGGAGAGGAGTCACACCAGGAGGAAATAGAAGATGAAAAAGGGAGGAGAAGAGGAGGGAGAGGACATAAATCTTGTCTCTCGTGTTCACAGCAGGCCTGTCGAAGTTGAAACATGACATTTATATGGACTGGTATTGGTCAGCACTCTAATAATGGCTCAGGAAAACGCAGAGTATTTGCACAATGATGTTTGGAGGGTGAGTGACAGCAAAGTGGCGCACCATGTCTGGGAGTTAGCTTGTAATCTGGGGTATCAGATTCAAGCGCGCTGGTAGAACGGCATGCTGGGAGTGAAAGGAGTCTTTGTGGAGGCTGCGGCTTACAGGCTCATTTGCATGCAGTGATAAACGTTGTTTACACTGGACATACAGCTCTGTGAAGTGGTAGGTAAACGCAGCAGGAATGATAGATTTACTGCCTCACATGGGAGCCAGACGCATGTGTCGTACACACACACACACACACAGCTGCACACATACACACACAGAGCAATTCATGCAACAGGTATGCAAACATTACACAGAAACAGATACACACACACAGAGTCAGACGGATTATTTCATGCAACAGGGATGTAGCGTACACACATACATGAAACAGAATCCATGGATGATAAATGCCCACTTCATTCCACTATGGCTGACGTTCATATTTCCAACCTATCTGTCAACATCGCGCTCAAACAATGTTTATTTTCTCCATGTAGATTTGATAAACACATAGATATAAGCTAGAGCTCTTGAGGGAGAAGGGGGTGGAGGGGGGGGGGGGGGGGGGGGGGGGTGGAGGGTGGAGGTCCACTGCCTGGCTGCAGGATGAGGGATGCCCTCTCTAAGCAGATAGGGCAGGCAGCAGGGAGGGGACCTGGGGCCACGCGCTCTCTCAGACCCATTTAAGGAGTCGGGGGTGATTTGTCATCCTCTGGAGGCGACGGACAAGAGGGTGGCAGTGTAGCGAGGTGGAGGTGGAGATCGGGGGGGGGGGGGTGGACAGGGCCAGCGATTTAAAGCAGTAAATGGGTTTCGGGTCACTGGCAGCGCACAGAGGGCCAGTCACTCAGCTCCATAACTGGATAAGGTAAAGGGAGCGGGATGGGTGGCAGCAGGGGGGGGTAAAGATGGTCGCCCTCCACCAATTTCACACACACACACACACACACACACACACACACACAGGTCGTTCTCATGCACTGTTAGTAGCTATGAAAAGTAAAGCACTGTATATTGTATATATCCCATCAAATCTATATGAAGTTATTGTGAACCGAAAAGTATAAAAATAAGTTAATATGCTGGGCGATGTGGACATATCCAAAATGTAGGATGACTGTTGTAGCCTAATATCATAATATTTAAATTATATCTATATATGTTGGTATTAGTGGTTGCGTGGGTCCAAAAATATTAGCATTTTTACCCAGAAGACCTCTGTTGCCATCTCATGTTCAATAATCAAGTAGTTATTTAAACCCAAAGCACGATCTTTTTCCTAAACCTTACCAAGTTGTTTTACTAGCAGAGAAACGCATTAAATAATGCTTGAAAATGAAGGAATAACTTCATAAATATCATGCAAAATTGTTATATGAGAACCTACACCGCCCCTGAAGAGCCTCAAGGTCAGTGAAAATGGTCGCTCACCCCTTGTAGAAATAAGTTTCCATCAGTTCAAAGTGTGTTTGTATTACAGTGCCACGTAACGCTGGTTCCACGGTGGGCGGAGGGGAGGTTGAAACGGTTTTGAATGACACTTGAGAAGGTGCTTGTTCTCTTGGATTTGTAACCATCTGCCTCTCACGCTGTCATTGCTGCTGTGCTGTAATATGAATGTTACAGCCACCCCCCCCCCCAAATCACACTATCACAAGCCGTCCGACCCCCTCGTGTTGAGCGCATCCCGCCGTTAGTGGGAGAAATAATATTGAGTTTCCCTGTTTCCCACAGCGGCTCACAGCGGCGGAACGGTGCGGGGTCAGACATTTTTCTCATGTGCTGCCAGCCCGTTGCTGCGGAGACGGCCAATAAATCAGCTGGAGGTAAACACACGGACTGTGACCGAGCGAAAAAGAACAACAAATGACAGCAGAACTCAACATCTGTAAAGGGCTTTGCGGATTGGAGTGTAAGGTCAAAGTTCAAGTGATGATGCCGCCGCTGTCCGCCTAATGTGTTCTCAGCAAGTGTCTGTGTTCGACCAATGGTCCTTTCTACAGAGAGGAAACTCAAGATTGCATCGCATTTATTCCAATTTAACAACTGCCTGAGCTTAGCAACTTTACAGTTCTGTATCAGGAATGTATATTTTGAGTGAGTAGTAAAAAAAAAATGAAAAAACTGATAGTACTTCATTTCCATTTCCACTTAAACCTCACTATTTCTAAAAACTTCCCCAGATAGTTAGTTACTTAGTCCATACTAAATTAAATGCTGTCTTAAAACCCCTACCCTTACCCATTAAGCCACAAACCTTTACCAATCATGCACAGATTGACTGATTATTCTGATTCACGATGTACACTTGACATAGTACACTTTTTTTATTTACATATTTTTGCATTTCGATGCATTTCTTCTATGTTTAATGGACTCTGGCTGATAGCTTACAGTGTTGTACTGAACATAAACGCAGGCTTGCTATATTTGTAGACACACATGTACACACACACACACACACAGATGCACGCAAACACACTTGACTTGACTTGATTTAGCCGGGTCTGACAGAGGCCCGGTCGCTGTCAATGTCTCTGGGTGGGCTGATTTAAAATGTCCCTGAGGTCTCGTTCCAGGTAGGGAGGCAGACAGGGGGCCTGGAATCCCCCTCACACACTCCCTCACCCCCCCTCACACACACTGCTACTGCTGCTCCCAGCAACACACACACACTTGCTCAACCTAGATTCCTCTTCATCCACACACACAGCATCCCTGCTTTCTCACACGGGAAACACGGGCTGTCTGGGTCTTTGGGGTTGTGTGGATTTTCTCACCCCCCCCCCCCCCACCCCCGGGTCGTCCCAACGAGCTGCTGCACATTCCAGCAGCACCCGGGCTTATTATTGGGGAGAATTTATAGGGCCATTTATTTAACTGGATCCGAATGACATCGGTTCTGGATGAGTGGAGCGAGGGCAAAGTGCCGGGCCATGTGGTCCAGGGAAAACAGAGCAGGGGATAAATCAACTGTCCGGGGGGGGCCCTATTTACTCCCTCAAATATGCTGATTCAGAAATAGGCATAAGCACAATATAACCTTAAAGGTGACCTATCATGCTATATTTAAATGATATAGTGTATGACCATACCTATATAAGGTATATTTATACATTTTATTTTTCAAAATACCAAACGGATCATTTTTTAGCCATGCCTCGTTTTGCTCATTTTCGCTTTATTCCAAACCTGCCTATGAAAATTCTGAGCAGCAGCTGACCACGCCCCCAGCAGAAGAGCCGGCGAGAGTCACGTTACCATGCTTGCTGTGATTACGAGTGTGGAATACACATGTCATCTCAGAGCAATGCATGTGTTCAAGCATATTATCAATTTGATCCAGAAACTGAAGCAGCGGAGGTTTTGGTGGAGGTGCAAACATCTCGGTTGCAGCAGGACGTTTCTGAATGGTTAGTTGACAAGCTGTTGTCCCTATTTATTTTTACTCTGTTACGATGCTTGCTACTTATTCCATTCATATTTTGGCTAATTAGCAAGAATGCAATGTGTACAGTTTGTAACTTAGAGTTTGTAACGCAAACACAGTGATACATATATATATTTATAAAGGAAGACATTCATATTTTCAGCATATATACAATGGCCTCATTGCGTTTAATAGTTTACAGTCCTTTTCTTCCAACATCGTGCAACAACCGTTGGAAAGTTCAATAACTTAGGGTGATAAAAAGTATAACTCCAACACCTCAGTTGTCAGCAATGTGTGTAGTTTCATGTGTTTTAAAAGCTCAGTTATTGACTTCTCTCTAAAGGGGTACATGTGCAACTTGCGCCACGATGCCTTCTGAACCGGAGCATGTGCTGCATGGAGATACCACAGGTAACATTAGCTTCACTAAGTTGTCTGTTTAGGGAATACATTTTTCACATGTCATTCAATATATGTTTATCACACTAGGTGTAAAGACGGATGCAGGAACATGAGGACTCTGTAACCTGTGTGGTGGACCATCCTGGATTGGAGCCTGTGTGCCTAAATGTGTTCTGAATGCATTGAATATTTACAGAGCTGAACACAGTTGGACTACAGTTGAGGCAAATAGAGCACTGAGTGGTTTGTTTGTTTTGACTGAAATTGTAAAACGAATGCTAATATTGTTCATGGAAATAAATACTGGTGTATATGGCTTTATGCAATCTTTCATTCTGTCATTGTACATGTACTATTATATACTACACAGCAATGGCATAACACACCCATGTGTACGACAACAAGTCCACACACAACCTTATGCTTTTGAAATCAGAATATTCTTTACCCATCCAAACATGAATAATCACGACACACTTGATATCAACTCGGAACTTTATTGTCAAAATCAACGGTTATTTGAACCCATAAAAAACAGGAGCTTTGTGAGCTGGTGCTGGGGCTTCCTTGAACACAGGATCAGAGTGGTGATTCCGGCCTGCGTTGTCCTCTGATCCGTGAAATGTCTATGTTAGGTTCAGACAGCAGCCAAATTGAACCGTGTGGCATACCCGGCGATGACCTCCTCCCTGTCAGGTCGCTCATAATGGTGCAGGGTCCACAAAGACTTGGTCGAAGATGAGGTCCATCAAGTTGGCCACGTAGCCTGTGCAAGGTTAAAAAAAGCACAACAAAAAAAGTGGTTTAGATTAGTATATGCATGTCGTCAACAACATACCAGGGCTTTAGCTCCATTTTACTCGTGGTGTGTGTCCCCTCGCATACATACATACAGTGTTGTATCCTAACACACCCCCATTTATATTCATGTGCGCAAACAAGTAAACACACAAAAGCTTTTCCATATAACGCTGCAAAAAACGGCATGTCTCATTAGCTTAGCGTAGCTTAGCGTAGCTTAGCTTACAGATCGATGATATATGATCGTTCTTACAGACTACAATCACAAAAGCTTTTACATAACGCTGGAAAAAACGGCACTTACCTCCAGAAGATTACGTTTGTTATTATAACTTACTCAATATGATTTTTTTAGAGGATACAAAATACTAATACATAGGAGAATAAATACTTGTGTTATCGGCTAGGCTAGGCGTGGCTTTACAGCCTTCACACAGATCGCCATTACGGCAGTCTGAACATGTTCGCAAATGCCTGATAATTAAAATAAAAGACAAAGCAAAGACTGCGGAGCGTACAAAATAAAATGTTACAAGAACATATAAACACCTAACCGATTACTAGTTGGGGTTGAGGCGACATTGATACGGCGAAGCTACATGCTACATACTACAAGCTAGATATAGCTTTATCAGGAAAAACACCGCTAAATAAAAACTTACAGCTTCAACATTGGATGTGTCCTCACTGGCCTGGTCCCGGATGGTTGGTATTGATCCCGGGTGTAGCATTAGTTTGGAGGCATATCCGTGTTGGACTTGAGAGAAGTTCATAAACATGTCCGTGGTAAAATGTTTGGAACACACAAACAGAAATCTGCCGGGGTCTTCTGGCACATGTCCCTTGAAAATGAAGTCTAGCAACAGATTATTTTCTTTTTGCACTGATGGCATTGCATGCAGTCCCCTGTTCCGAGTCTTGCAGCCAACAACAGCACAACGTTTAACTGGCTTAGACATCCTAGCAAGAGCAGGCAGAAACACAGATGTGACTGGGGTAGCCTGCCGATAGCCTATATGCGAATGAGAGGTTTGGCAATGCACGTGGCCGTGGCTCATTCCCCTGATAGGTGGAGAGTTGACCAATAAGCGGAGTACGTCTTTGTGACGTAGAAAAGTGTCGGAATGTGGATCCATTTTTTTCAGATCCGTTGCAGCCCCTTTTTTAGAGATTTGGCGAAGGAGGAAAATAGAGAGGGTTGTGTTTTCTGACACTTGGTGAGTTCCCTGGAACACCGGGGACACATAATCATGTATAAAAGACGTACAAAGGTGCATTTTGCATGATAGGTGCCCTTTAAAGGAATACTTTGGTCACAGAATGATCATTTGTATACCAATAACTGACGCCATGGTATTCTACATTTTTTAAATACACATCTCAAAACACAATATTTTTTCTCTGGTAAATTCAACTTTCATTTATTAGCATTTTTAACTTTTTTTATTTTTTATTTAATCAATGGATGAAAAACGAAGCTGTCTCCAAGAATTCTTAAAGACGGGTTCAGAACTTAATAAGCATTCCTTTAACAGATGACCTAAAAAGTCAATTGGCATGCACACACCTGGGGTCACCTTGGTGTCCGAAACATGCTTCGTTAACAGACTAGCCATGTTGTCAAATGGTGTACGATGATGATATAACAAAATAAATGATCAATCAAAGAGATTGAACTATATACATCAGATCTCACTTTGAACCTGCGCATCTGAAAATGTGCTTATTGTACGTTGCTTTGGATAAAAGCGTCTGCTAAATGCAATGTAATGTAAAAATGTGCTTCACACACACTCACAAACTGTACGACTCTTTCTGCAACAGACAACAACCAGGTATGTCTGAACGTAAAGACAGGAAGCACATTGTATAGCCAGGGGGGTCTTCTTATTAACGTGTGTGTGTGTGTGTGTGTGTGTGTGTGTGTGTGTGTGTGCGTGCGTGCGTGCATGCGTGTGTGCATGCGTGCGTGTGTGCGTGTGTGTGTGTGTGAGTGTGCGTGTTCCGTGTGTGTCTGTGTGTGTCTCATTTCCCTGCGCTCACAGGTGTCTTGGTGATAATCACAGAGCTGGCTCAGACGTAGAATAAAAAATGATTTATGTATAATTACTGTTGTGATGTGACCGTCAGTCGTTTATGGGAAATGGTGTTTTAATAAACAGCTAGAAAATATAAACTGGCAGTGAAGAGGAAGGCAAAGGTGCATCTTACAAAGACATCCGGTGCAAGAGGGAGGGGATGAAGGAAAATGTAATAAACATCTTTTAAAAAGTTAAAAACTCTCTTTTTCCACGTTTTTAAATTAATAAGTTCTGTTCGGGCGGCACCAAAGTTGTTCTGGAAAACTGTCCGACACCTCAGGAGGGGGAAGCAGGGGACCATCCAAGCTGTGTACAGTAAGGATGGGACGTTGTTGACCTCAACTGATCGAGTGTTAGGGCGTTGGAAGGGACACTTTGAGGAACTCCTGAACCCGACAACTCCGCCCTCTATGTTAGAGGCAGAGCTGGAGTATGACGGGGGATCAACACCAATCTCCCGGGGGGAGGTCACTGACGTTGTTAAACAACTCCACAGTGGCAAAGCCCCGGGGGTGGATGAGATCCGCCCAGTAATGCTGAAGGCTCTGGGTGTTGAGGGACTGTCATGGTTGACACGTCTCATCAACATTGCGTGGAAGTCGGAAACAGTACCGAAGGAGTGGCAGACCGGGGTGGTGGTTCCCCTTTTCAAAAAGGGGGATCAGAGGGTGTGTGCCAATTACAGAGGCATCACACTACTCAGCCTCCCCGGGAAAGTTTACTCTAAGGTACTCGAAAGGAGGGTCAGGCCGATTGTCGAACCTCAGATTGAGGAGGAACAATGCGGATTCCGTCCTGGTTGTGGAACGATGGATCAGCTTTTTACTCTCGCAAGGATCCTGGAGGGGGCCTGGGAGTACGCTTATCCGGTCTACATGTGTTTTGTGGACTTGGAGAAGACGTATGACCGGGTTCCCAGGGAGTTACTGTGGGAGGTGCTGCGGGAGTATGGGGTGAGGGGGTCTCTACTCAGGGCCATCCAATCTCTGTACTCCCAAAGCGAGAGCTATGTCCGGGTCCTCGGCAGTAAGTCGGACCCATTTCCGGTGAGGGTTGGCCTCCGCCAGGGCTGCGCTTTGTCACCAATCCTGTTTGTAATATACATGGATCGGATTTCGAGGCGTGGTCGTGGGGGAGGGGGTCTGCAGTTCGGTGGGCTAAGGATTGCACCACTGCTTTTTGCAGATGATGTGGTTCTGATGGCTTCATCGGTCTGCGACCTTCAGCACTCACTAGATCGGTTCGCAACCGAGTGTGAAGCGGCTGGGATGAGGATCAGCACCTCCAAATCTGAGGCCATGGTTCTCAGCAGGAAACCGATGGACTGTCCACTCCAAGTAGGGAATGAGTCCTTACCCCAAGTGAAGGAGTTCAAGTATCTTGGGGTCTTGTTGTCGAGTGAGGGAACAATGGAGCGTGAGATGGGATGGAGAATCGGAGCAGTGGGAGCGGTACTGCAATCGCTTTACCGCACCGTTGTGACGAAAAGGGAGCTGAGCCAGAAGGCAAAGCTCTCTGTCTACCGGGCCATTTTCGTTCCTACCCTCACCTATGGTCATGAAGGATGGGTCATGACCGAAAGAACGAGATCGCGGATACAAGCGGCCGAGATGGGTTTTCTCCGCAGGGTGGCTGGTGTCTCCCTTAGGGATAAGGTGAGAAGTTCGGTCATCCGGGAGGGACTCGGAGTTGAACCGCTCCTCCTTCGCGTCGAAAGGAGCCAGTTGAGGTGGTTCGGGCACCTAGTTAGGATGCCACCTGGGCGCCTCCCTAGGGAGGTGTTCCAGGCACGTCCAGCTGGGAAGAGACCAAGGGGTAGACCTAGGACCAGGCGGAAGAAGATGGATGGATGGAAGTTCTGTTGTTTTTATTCCTTTCTTAAAGTAAACTCAATACGTTTGTTTTTTCTCGACACAACAAGAAATTTGAGGAGGTCATTTGGCTTTTTGGGAAACACTGATCGACCTTCTTGCACTATTTTCTGACATTTCTATGGAAACAAATCACCAGATGAATCCCCAGTGAAATATATGTTAGTTGCAGCCCAACTGCTAACCATGCTAAACTAGAAAAGTAACTATTCCTAAGGGTAATCGTGACACTGTTATGGTTTGTTTGTCAGCTGTCGAAAAACTATTTGAGGAGAAAGAACAGGATGAACTGCTTTTCTTTGCTTATGGCATGAATGGCAAATAAGGGTGAAAATGTCTTGTGTGCATGAGTACACATACAGAACGATCTCATATTCTCAAATGCAAGGGATGTAAAGGGTATCACATACATTGAAGCGCCAACATGCATGCTGGGAGTTTCATCTATGGCAGTATTAAGAGTCTATGCCAACATGTGATCTGAGCCTTCATTACACGTGAAAACAAACGTGATCTGGTGCTACCAAGTAATGTACCCCCCTGTCACACATGTCATATCTTTCCACATTTAAATTGGAATGAATGATATGGAAAAGGCTTCAGAGTTAACCTGAGCCCTGCTTACCCAGCCAGCCCTAATGCAAACACTGCTACACACACACACACACACACACACACACACACACACACACACACACACACACACACACACACACACACACACACACACACACACACACACACACAGAGACACACTGCACTAAGTGACTGACACTGCCGGCTGTCACAAGGCACTGGGGGGGGGGCTATAGGGGTGGAAGTAGTAGATAATCCCTGTTCACAGTAATGAGCTGCCTTCAAAGCAAATTCTCCTCCACCCACACACACACACACACACACACACACACACACACACACACACACACACACACGAGGATGCAGACACCTCATCCTGGATCTACACACACATGCCTCTGTACATCAGTAACTGTCCCAAAGGTTTACATCAAGTCTGCCCACCACTCACAATACCCTGCATAGTTACACTTTGAGGAAACTGAAGGAATGACACTGTTTCTCCGATACACCAACTGGCCTAAAGGGGGCGCTGCGAGATGTCTTTAAGTTGCCCACTGTCACTTGTATGCCATTGATTGAGTATTCAGAAAAATGTGATTCTCATTGGTCAAGGTGGGAGCAGAACGTTTGTTTTCTTGATTTGGTTTATGGTGACATTCCAGCAGATCATCAGTCATCGTCTATCAGCTGTTCCACTCACCATAGCTGCACACACACACACACACACACACACACACACACACACACACACACACACACACACACACACACACACACACACACACACACACACACACACACCACAAATAACAAAGTGGTAGACAGACACAAAACAATGTTACAAATAAAACTGCTTTCCCAATTTCTTATAAAAGGGAATTCCTTCAAACAAGCTCTTTCCCACCATTATATAACTCTCTCTCTCACACACACACACACACACACACACACACACACACACACACACACACACACACACACACACACACACACACATGTACGTCGTGGTGTGTTTGGGTCAGTAAGTGGGAAAAGGCGGTGTGTGTCGTTCTCACCATTGAAGGCAGAGATCCCAGCGGACTGACTGCTGTTTACTCTTCTTGTTTGGTGGAGCAGACGGGCCTCTGTCTCAGTTTGCAGGCGGTTCACATTTCCTGCACGACCGGAATACCTGAAAATAGAGAATAAAGCAGAATGTCCTTTTTAGGAGCTTTAAATGGAGTAAAAAATGCAGTTTACGTTAATGATGTTTGTGTTCTGCAATGCCTTCCTGGATATCTTCTTGCTTAACGTCTAACTAAAGTGTGGAATGATTATTAAGCCTCACACTGGTTATGCTGACAGCAGCGCTTTGGTATGCACATAATACATTATAATCGTACTCCCTGAGTGAAGTTCATTTCACAACAAGAGGCATCCAAATCAGTTATGTTAAATGCATTCTGATAGGACGTTACATTAGGCTCCTATAAAGATATATCTCCCTCCTATTTAACTTATAATGTTAGTAAGTCAGGAAATATAATAAGATTAATTAATTAATTATAAGGCCAAATATAGCTGCTTAACCAAATTAAGGTTTAGGATTTATTATTTTAAATGTAATAGATTTAATTTCTGCCTTGTGAAAACCATATGTTTCCCAAACAGCGATTTTAGAAGCTACCCTGTTGCTTTTATGAGCTTTGATTCAACCTTTTTTAGGAACTCCCGTTGATTTGAATAGTTTATACTGTAGTACACAACATGGGGCCTCAACCCATTAAAAAAACTTTATCCTGCAGGTTTTAAATAACCAAATGTGTAGATTTGTGTTTTTTTCACTCAATGGAAAAGGCAGCAACAATATTGAATAAACTGTCGTACATGTTGGCACTGGTAGGTCATGCTGCTCCGAGCCAGGCGTAGAGTTTGACCCCTCTGAGGTCCCTTCAGCCTCCACAGGCCCTCGGACCAGGTGAGTCCAGGTGAGTCCAGGTGAGTCCAGGTGAGTCCAGGTGAGTCCAGGTGAGTCCAGGTGAGTCCAGGTGAGCCCAGGTGAAAGCATTCCTCCCTGGGGGGTGCAGGTAGAGGAGGGGAATGGATGGAATAAGATGAGTTGGGTGTTAGATGGAGGACCCACCACCCACGGAGCTGCCACGCTCTCTGCTCCTCTGAAGGTCCCTACCTGCTAATTTGCATCAGTAAACAAGCAGCCGAGGACTTCAAGGTGTCCGCAGAAATGAGGCCTGACACGGGGGTGCTGCTTCTAAGCATGTGAGCAGGTGTGTGTGCATCAATCAAACAGTGTGTGTAAGGTTTTTATCGTGGGAATACCTTTCTGGGACACTCGTTTATTTCAATGTCTTAGTTGTAGAGTCACGTGATGATATGCTTTTGATTTGATTTCTATTCTTCAAGTGGGCTTTTGTTGCTTTGTTAGCATGAAGTAAATCTTGCCTTCGAGATTTAAAGGTCCAAAGGGTTTAGTGTCAAATGCACAATATTTACAGCATATATATTTTTACATTTTAAGTCCAAGGCTTTCCCTACAGTGAAATGTTTTAGAATCAGAAATACTTTCATAATCCCAGAAATTGGTATAAGTATAAATATAATATAATGTATTATATAGTATAATATAAGAAGAATGTGCAATAAAAGATAACATAAGGTATACAAATCTGAATTAAAGTTAAATGTCCTATATGATATAATAATATAATATACTTAAGATACAAAACACATAAAGATAGTGTTAGAAGAAAGATACATGAAATAGAAATGTCACAATGGACACAATTCAAAATGCAGAAATGAAGTACCTTCAGTGTAAAATAGAATATAACATTTAAATGCTGTACAATGGAACAACACACTGCTAAATGTAATAATATATGAATAAATATGCAGACTGTAAACAGATGTGTTCTATTCATAAGTGAATGCACTCCTCAGATTGATGCACTGATATCAGCTTTAGAAAAACACAAATCAGTAAACCCTCTGCAGCGACGCTGGAAAATCCATCACAGTGAATGTGTGTATACGTGTTTCTTTAGATGGGCCACCACCCACGGAGACGTGTCAGGTAAATATTTAGAGGGCGAAGGGTGGAAGGTGTGGGGGGGTGAAGTGTCCGATGACCAGAGTGGACACATGCCATCTGAAGCTATCCATCCACTCCACGTAGGCATGTGATACGCACGCAGACACCTGATCCTGCATTAGTCCGCCTCTGAAGCTACGCTGCATCACGGCTCACCCCAAACGTCAACTTGAACCAAAGGGCCTCCAGCCAAATAACTGTGTGTGTGCGTGCGTGTGTGTGTGTGTGTGTGTGTGTGTGTGTGTGTGTGTGTGTGTGTGTGTGTGTGTGTGTGTGTGTGTGTGTGTGTGTGTGTGTGTGTGTGTGTATGTGTGTGTGTGTGTGTGTGTGTGTGTGTGTGTGTGTGTGTGTGTGTGTGTGTGTGTGTGTGTGTGTGTGTGTGTGTGTGTGTGTGTGTGTGTGTGTGTGTGTGTGTGTGTGTGTGTGTGTGTGTGTGTGTGCATTGAAGAACTTGATGTCATATGTCACATGGAGAGACGGGTGATGACAGAGGCTTTTGTAAGTGTGTTTTTAACCACAAGAACTCAGGCAGAGGGTTAAGGAAATGCAGCTAATATGTATATGCTAACTCACTACATATTTCAGATAACTAGATATGCTTTGCTGCCAATTAGGTAGCTGGTTTATCCAGGTAGATGCATTGGATGCATTGAGTGTCACTTCCTCGTCACAGGAGTCACAGTCCTACCTGTTTCTGTATCAGTGAAGTTGCACAGGTGAGGTCTCGGTACCCGAATGCCCCCCTTCCCCCCTGAGGTGCCAGGTGCTCTTACAGCAGCAAACCACACAGGGGAGCTACTGCTATTTCCACAGCCTGTAACAGAGACACACTCACACACACTCACACACACTCACACACACACACACACACACACACACACACACACACACACACACACCACACACACACAACCAGGGTGTCTCTCCAGCCAAACACTGTGTTCAGTCAACCTGCTGCACGGGGATCAGCACGGATCAGCGCCCCAGCTCCAGGCAACAGAGAGAGAGGCGGTGATTTCAATTTGCAGACAGAAGAAGAATAACCTTCAATAAAATGAAAGCAATCATGAATCAGTTTTTTTTTTGTTTTCCCTGATTTTAAGAAGTTTGGTTGAAACAAAAACTCTTTATGCTAAACTGAAATGTAACTGAAAGCTATCTTGTAGTCAATTTCCTGTTGTTTGTCTTGTCTTACCCCGGCTGATACTTCACTAAATCCACTGTTTTAATTGTTCCCTATATTGCCCCTATGCCCTGTAAGGTGTCCATGGGTGTTATGAACGGCGCCCCCCAAAATAAATGTATTATTATCTTGTCTATTCATAGATTCAAATATTGAGTGTGTTAAAGTGTGGGTCATATATGTAGATGTTGTCGTAGCCAATCATTTAAATGTGGTCTCATTTTCACTTGTGCCCATCTTTTCTTTGTAATAACTATTTAAGATGTTTAATATTGTGCTACTTTAACAAGCAGGAAAGCAACAAGTTTTTTTTTAGCAATTTATCAATTATTATTCTGTGGGGATTGTGTAAAATAAGTAGGATTATTCATACCGTTAATATAGATTTAATGAAATGTAAATTCTAATGTTGCTATTTGAATTGCTATTTTTGGGCAGGTCAGCAACAAATATATATTTTTCTCTGAACTTACCACTCAATTTCGTATGCTTAATAATATGGTTAATTTTTATTTAATGTGATTTTAGTTTTGCTTATGAACATTATTAATTATTACAACTTTGAAATGATGTTGCTTTTATGGACTGTCAGCAACAACAACACATCTGATAATGTATCGCTTCATGTTCTAATGTGAAGTGGGTCAAATGAAGGCTTCATTTTTGGGCAGGTCAGCAACAAAAACATTATTTTAGAATTTATCACTCGATTTCCTGAAGTAAAAAGTAGGCTTATTAATATGGTTCATTTGTATTTGATGTTATTTTAGTTTTTCTTATTTCAATAGCTATTTTGGAAGAAGTCTGAATCATGCTGCTTTTATGGGCAGGTCTGCAAAAACAATAGAACAAGACGTAAAGAAAAAAATGTAAAGAAAGAAATCTCTACAAAAGGAGAAAACCCAAAGTGTGGACAGTATTAACGTCCAACCCTCTTCCTGTTAGTCATATGTAAACACAGCTCTGTTTCTAGGACACTGATGTCAGATACGGTAAGAGACGTCAACAAGCGAGGACATGTTCTAATAAATATCATTACATTGAAGCAGGCTATGCCAGAGTGCGAGACTACAGGCAAGATTAATGAGCTGAGAAATCAGACACAAGCGAGACTTCTTTCCACGTCCAGCGCACTGCGGCGTTTGAGGTTGGTTGCGAGGTTGCTCCAACACGCATGACGAGAAGGATTTCTGCTCGTCGTCGTGCCGCTTAGCTCGTCTGTCAGAGAGTCAGCCATGTTTCACAGAGCGAGAGGATGATAGGGGCCGAAGGATAGGAAATATGGGCGAGGTAGAGAAATATCTGAGTAGATAAAGCTGTTTAAATGGTCCATCCTTTGATCGCCTGGGTCTGCCAAAGAATACTTGGATGTTGTATTGTGAAAGCAGAAGTGTTTTAAGAATATACCTCTGGAGATTATCATCTTTTTACTAACGTTGTTTATTGTAAAAAAAAAAATATATCAACAATATGGTTGCTATTCAAATTTTAATTTTGAGTCATAGAAAAAGGTATAGTATGTATTTTTTTTAAACTATAGTATTTGGTGATTTAGTTAGAGGTCACATGACTGTATATTCGGTTTGTTTACAGTACTACTTTTAACATGTTTTACAAAACGATCTTTTCCCTACAGTTTGATGTTATCTTTGATTTACTTGAAGAAATAAGTTAGTGTGAAAGTATTTTTGGAAGATGTGTGATAATTAAATGAATTATTTTACTGTTTTAGTGATTAATGTGGCCTTCGGTTGTTTTAGTTTTATCTATTCTCGAAGGACAAATAAAAAACTACCTTTTGAGTTACATTTATCTGGAGTTAAAGATGTTATTATATGTTCACGTTTAATAAGAAATGCCAGAAGTCTGCTGTTTGAAAGGTTAAATTGAACTTACATTATATCCAGTCGTATATAATATGATTTTGAATTTGGGGTATAAACAGGGTCTTTTAAATATAGACCAAACATTAGCAACCGTCTGGATCCTTCTGAATTTATATATCAAAATAACCAAAAATGTGTGCAAAATATTCTAAATTCCAACAATGTAGAAATCCACTTCAAGTCTTATCAGTATTTCCTTTAGTAAATTCTTTGACTGCTTCTATACAATAGGCGAGGGAACCTTTTCATTATGCGTGGGCCGTGTAATCTCTGCCCTCTTGTTTTCCTACGGCTCTCAAATGTAGCTCGCCACCTCCAGAGCCCGGCTAATGGATGCAGATGGAGGAAGTGTTTGACATTATGGACACAGCAGTGCTTGTTTTAGAGGAGCTGGTCATGTGGTCTGCCTTAACAGTACCCCTTAATGTGACCCGGACCCCCCCGGCCAACTCCAGGGGGGGTTCAGGAACTGTCCGCTGTGGGGGAACTGAGTGTCAGTTTAGCCCCCCAGTGAACACAAGTCAACATGCCTTAATCCCCCCATCACCTAAAGTTACACTTTTCGGTCTGCAATTAGCCAGCCGGGGAAATCTCCCCTTTGCCCTATACTGAGTTTCCGAGCCCCGACATAGAGCTCCGTGCTGGGGCTGTGGCTTCAGCGCGGAGCTCCGTGCTGGGACCCGGAGCTGGTTTCCATGGCCCGATCACATGGTCCCCTCATCTTTCACTGTCACCGAGCGGGAGAGGAAGAGATCAAAACAAACATGTGGTGGCAGGGAGAGCTCCACATGATGAATCGCTGTAATCAGTATCGGCTCGCTGTGATTGGTGGAGGCTGCTTTTGACAGATTCTCCAAGTGACTGAGTGACAACGAGATCTGTGACCTGGAGCCTACTCTACGACCTCAGATACGGCTGATCCGCACAGACATTATACTCTGAATGTAAACATTTTCTGAGTAATTCCAACATGGACGCCGGGTGTTTGGTGGGCGCCATGTCCATTATCAACAGGGCCGTAGCCATGACAACAGGAATGATGGGGGTGTCAATTCCAGTCCTTGGTATCAGCTCCATTCTGCACATTGTTTACCTCCTTTGCGACTTCCTGCTTCTTCATCTTGGAAGAGGAGCACAGGAAGGCCCGATATATTCCCCTTCAACCCAAAACTCCCGTTCGCCAAAACAAAAAGCCACATTGTAGTTTTCCTGTCTCCTCCGCCGCACATTTTCCAGCCGGGGGCGTGGCATCAGCATTCCTCCAGGTCTGCTCTCTGCACGCCTCTGATCCCCCTAATTTCACTGTTTAGGGTCGGTGTGAGGGGTTCTCTAATGGACATGTTATCCACTTCCTGCTGAAGCTGGGAGGCGCTCCTGATCCCGCTGTCACTGACTGAATCACCACGTTAAAAAGCCGCTAAACACCTTCAGCGTTTCAAATTGGAGACGAACAAGAAGACTCATCACCTCACCGACCCCTGACATGCGAGGGGAGTTTTTTCAGTTTGGCCAAAGCTAAATGGGAGAGCGGAAAATGAGCAGGAGGAAACTGGATCAGCCTCTGAAAGGTGCATTCACTGACAGGAAATATCAACTCAGTGTTGGGAGTTTTTGGAAGAAGAGAAGCAGACTCTGGCTTGCTCATTAACTTCCAGTTAGTCATTATCAAGAAAGGGAAAGTAGTTAATGGGATATGCACACATGCACTTAAACACTCTCACACTCATGCACAGTGGGCCTGTCTGTAGTGGCCTATGATTACTGGCTTTGGTTCAAGTTCAGGAAAGTACAAAAGTATTGGCATCAAAATATACTTAAAAGTACTCCTTATGGGAAATGGCAGAATCATGCATAATAAATAACTGTATAATGATTGTTGATGCTGCAATGTGTTGACTACAGCTGGTCAAATGTAACTACTACATATTTTAACCTATAATTAAATGTAACTGTTTCTTTAATAATGGATTTACGTTTTGTAATAGCTAAATAAATCGGAATCTGTAAAGTAACTAAAGCTGTCAGTAGAATAAAAAGTGCAATGCAGTATGGAGTTACTCAAGTTAAGTACAAGTACCTAAACATTTTACTTGAGTACAAGTACAAATTGTACTAATTGACAAGAAGTTAATATGGCTAAAGGCTCACACAGAAGTCACATGTATCTCCTAATAACCCCTCGACCCTGACATTGGAGAGGTCTTTCAGTTAAATGGGAATGCAAGAAATGATCAGAAGGAAAAGTGGAGGAAACTGGATCAGCCTCTGAAAGGTGCATTCACTGACCGGAAATATTCACTCGGTTTTGGGAGTTTTTGGAAGAAGAGAAGCAGACTCTGGCTTGCTCATTAACTTCCAGTTATTAATTCCAGCTACAGAGGGAAAGAAGTTAATGGGATATGCACACATGCACTTAAACACACTCATACTCATACTGGTGCACAGTGGGCCTGTCTGTAAGGGCCTTTGACTCCAGGGCTTCGGTTCAAGTTCAGGGAAGCAGAGGCTGGTGAAGAGTGAGCGAGCCCGGGTGGCTGAGGAGGGACGGATGGAGCGAGGGACGGAGGCATGGAAGAGGGGGAGTTGGGGAAAAGGTGGGATGGGGGGGGGGGGGTCTAAGTTTGGAGCCCTCTCTCCCAAAAACAACAAGCAGGCCTTCTCATATTCAAATAAATACCAAGCCAGTGGGGAGCATGGAGGGGCGGCAGATAAGGAGGAGGCATGGGGCGAGAGCTGGAGGATCTACACTGAAGCCTCTTCAGCTCCGTGGAGAGGAGCAGAGCAGGCAGTGAAAGATTTACAATGAGCCTAGACTCTGTCCTTGTATTTAATACCGGGCTTAAGATGCATTAGAGGGGACAAAGGCTGCGGATCCTGCTCGGGGAGGAGAAAGGCCTTAATTAATTTGGGGAGATCACGGAGGCCCACATCATCGGTTCTTTGTGGCAGGAATGCCAGCTATTTACCGGCACTCCAATGGGGCTGAGGGAGAGGAGAGGTGATGACGCCTGGCCCGCCGCGCAGCAGATAGGGAAAGGATACTTTTCAAAAGCTAAAAGCTTCCCAGTTTTAAAACAAAGACGGGAGGGAAAGAGAAGAAGTGATTTTGAAAAGGGATCCCCACCCTCCACCCTTCCTATGTCCTACAGAGACATTCCTAACTGGTTTGCTTTCTTTCCATGAGACATTCAACTTGATTTATACTGATGATTTAAAAACACACTTCAAGGCATTCTGCTAATATTATTATTACTTTGTGCATGCCTTTTTATATACTAATACTTTGCTGTAACAACGTACATTTCTCCTTTGTGGGACGAATAAAGGAATTCTGATTTGCCTGTGCTACGGCGAGATTGTCTCCTACAGTAATCTCCCTGTTGGATGATAGCTCAAAGATAACAGCGGTGTTGCTTCAGGTGTGGGGGGTCGGGGGGGCAGAGAGTGGAGGCGGCACAGAGGCTGTTGAAGGGCACAGTGGGCAGCTGTCAGGACTATATTGGTTAACTGGGAGAAGACATGCGGAGAGAAGACCTTCCGTCCCAAAATAAACAAATGGCGATGGCACACATCTTCGTAGACAACTGCCGAGAGGGAGGGAGAAAGTGAAGATGTGCTTTTCTCTCTTTTGAGTTCTGCATGGCGGCCTGGACAAATAGACCGAGCAGGGCAGTCGTCTAACCTCAGAATCCATAACACGTACACACACACGTGGGATATAATGTATAAAGGGTGCATTGACTGAAATGTGTTCTGTCATTATGCTTTAGTGAAATTCTTTTAGTGAAAGGTGAAGTCCACCCTCTGTTTCCCCGTGTGTGTGTGTGTGTGTGTGTGTGTGTGTGTGTGTGTGTGTGTGTGTGTGTGTGTGTGTGTGTGTGTGTGTGTGTGTGTGTGTGTGTGAGGATATATGTGGGAATTTGCCTGATACAGACACGAGGGATTCAGGAGTTTCACCTTGGGTCGGCCATTGTGTTCATTTCCATTGTGTTTTTATGTCCTTTTTATGATGACCCCCAAAATACAAAGCGAGCAGGGCAGAACAGGAAAAACCACATTTATATGCCAACAAGGAAATGTGTTTGGATAATTTGTTCTGGGTTTTTCTTCTTTTACAAAAATAGAGGAATTCCCAGTTTGAACGAGGAGTTTGAACACAGCAGCAGAATGAACCTCCTAATTTTACATTTACAATTTTTTCTTTTACAGTTCCTCTTCAGGTATGTGTTGCAAAGCGATGCACACAAACTAGACCGACCGTTAAGTCATTTTCTTATTGTAATTTTATGATTTTTATATTCCTATTACATTCCTTTAGCGTGTGTGGCTGCAGTGGTTCAAAGTAACTAAGTACATTTACCCAAATACTGTATGATTTTTGACAAACGTGTACTTTACTTGAGTATTTCCATTTCATGCTGCTTCTACTCCACATTTACTTAACTTTGTATACAATATAAAAAACAGGATATTCCTATATGATGATGATGTAGTACTTTTTAAAGTCTATAAAAGTGGCTTCATATCAACCAACTACAAGATTTAAATCTGTGTACATGTGATAAAAAACAGAATGATATAATATAATTTCATAATAAATTACTTTGAAAGAGCCTTTCAACATTATGTGTACATTTTCTTTCGATACTCCAAGCTGATAATGCTTTCAATAATACTTAACAGTAAACTCATCATATTAAAATGGGCGATTGGAAACATTACTTTTGGAACTTTGAGTACATTTTGATGTTAATACCTTTGTACTTATACTGTTTACTTGTAGTATTTTTACTTTTACTTAATGAATGGGTGTGAGTACTTGTTCCCCCTGTGAGTGGCTGTGATGTGTGAAGGTGTATTATGACTGAACCTATTGAAATTGACTAGGATTACTGTAGTATGTCGCCTTTCCGCATGACTGGCGGGCTATTGAAGGACGATCTGCAAACACCACTAACACAATGTGAACACAAACTCACATCAGTATTTACGATCTGCCCCGCTGCGGAAATAAACCCAGCATGCACTGAAATAACACATTTTCAATATCAGCCTCCATACTTACACACAATATCTTATACACCATTTGAGCGATTTTTTTTATTTCTATTTATTCATTATGGCGACGAACCAACGGAGAAAGAAAGTATTCAAAATATCCAAGAAGTAACCACTCAGCGACAGAAGTGAGATTACAAATAGCGGAAAATAAATAGCGATAGACATCGGACAAATATTCAACACTGTGGTGAAATGTTTGGACGTTTTTACTGAAAATCTCCAATTAGACCTCGCGCTGATGTGGAGATTGCATGTCGGGAAAAGACGTGGAAACATTTGAATACAGGAGGAGTGAATGAAGGCATTCAGAGATGTGGCAAACAGAACCAAACAGACTCTGGTGCGTAAAAGCATCACAGATTAAAATAAAAGATAAAGCGTTTAGTATTTAACAGCAAAACCTAAATATATATAGCAATGCTAGAATAATAGCTATTTTTATATTTGTATTCAGGATTTGATTAGATTAGATATGCTGTATTGATCCACATTTTGGAATTCGTCAGAGCAGCATGGAGGTAAGACATAGCACAATAATTATAAAGTAAAACCAAAAGTAAAGATATATAAGCAGTAATTATATACACCAACATATGTTTGTATATTGCCTTGATACATAAATACATATATATAGTAAATAAATAAAGTAACCATGTGGCTTATTGGCTCACATAAAATATATTTTCTTTAGTATTATCTGTAAAATAAGTCCAATTCAAATGTCTGTGTATTAACCTAAAGTCAGCGCTAATGATAACTTAACTAAGAAAAGTTTTTTTATATCTACATTTTCTTCTGAATAAAGAATTATTATTGTTATGTCTTTGTAGCCGTTTGTAGGGCCTTGATACACTTTTCTGAATACTTCCTCGTGCATACCTGCATCTCCCCGTGCATTTCCTGCAGCCCCGCGAGGACACCCCGGGCTGTCAGCTGCTCACTTCCTCTCCCTTATTCTGGGATTTACACTAATATTTACACAGGATAGGGTTTAATACGTGGAGTGCGCCGCCTCGGTCCCCACTGCTAATGTCACGCAACATGAATGTGAACATCATTGTGTTTATGATGAGTGGCACACCTGGTGATTTATTATGTGTTAAAAGATGGGAGCGCGTAATTAATAATGTTATCATCCTGATTGTGGCTCGTTAATTTAAAAGACTGGGGAAATAAATATGAATACAACACAAGCGTAAAAAACGTCAAAGCAGGGTTTTTGTAGGAGAGAGAGAAGAAAGGAGAGGAAGAAGAGGTGACCTATCACATCTCTGTTTATTAATAACACAGAAATGCAGCCGAGATCTGAGCCATTTAATGAGGCGTGGGCGGGATCTCTTTTTATGTGTCATTGATTACCACCACACAGGCCTGTCCTGTACTGTACATCAGGAGGAACAGCAGATAACCAGCAGCATGTGGGGATAAGTGTCACTGACAGATTCTCAAAATGTGTTAAAAGAATGTTACGCACAGGTAAATGCAATGAGACCGATTTTAATAAAACGTTATCGAACAAATGTGTTTTTGTGCGTAAAGGTTCGCGTCAAATGGCACCGAAGCCCCGCAGGCTTTCCTTCTGGTGGCCCCAGTCCCCCTTGGGCACTTCATATCTGTGCCGTTTGGAGGGAAGCGCTCTGGTAATATAGCATAGGAACGACGCGCTATAAGAGAGGATACTATTTTCCTGAATAAAATAAAAGTGAAAAAAACATTTGAACTCCTAAAACATTTTTTTAAATATCAAATTTAAATGGTAATTTCAATTCCGCCGATTATATGTGGGTATAGGGTGGGTGATGCCTGCAGGAAAACTCCGTGAGCTGAAGTGAGGGCTTTGAATTTGGGACTAAAAGGTGGGCAGTGGGCACATTTATTTTGCGGATGCACTAAACAGTGCCATGTCACTGTTTATATTGCTCTACGTCAGCAGGGCCATCGGTCGAGTGTATACAAAGTGTAACAATCTTTAGAGATCATTCTTTTCGACATTAATACCAACATGTACAATTCAATCCACTCTAAAGAGGACTTTGACCGATCCAACGTTTACGAAAACACGTTTTCTCTAATCAATAAATCCAAGAGTTCTCCTCCATCAGTTCCACATGGAGCCTACTCGTTTGAAAACATGGTAAAAGTTATTAATACGCTATGCTATGTGAATAATAATTTTACAAAAACAAACAAATAACCTGATTTTATATTGACAAAAGACTGACTTGGTCCTCGCTGTTGTGTGTCCGTCAGTCAGTGTTCAGGCTGTTTCCTCCTATCAGCTCACACTTTGCTCACTTTGTCGACTTGTTGTCAGCCCGAGAGGAAAGGTCTGCAGCGCGGGGTCCTACAGCAAACATATTCCAAGGAAGGTTGGTTAAAAACATGAATAATACAACTATATTTTAAAGGACAAAAACGATTGTCGTGTCACAGATGCGTGAATGTAACGAAATCTAAAAGTCATAGAGTAACACATGTGCTGAAGGAGTATGATAGTAGTAAAAGCCTTATTTCACACTGTATGGAAACTGTTCCTTTAAAATAAAAGGAGCTACAGAGATTTCAGTTTTTGACGTTAACTTCTGTGCAATGAAAGTAACTACCCCTGATAAAGACTTGTTGAGTCGTTGGCCATTCATGTATCAATAAAGTGTTTTTACTTAACATTCCGAGGACCATGGATTTCCAATAAAAGTGAGAGGACAGTCCTTTTATTTATTATTTTATTCCTACGCAACTGTATTCTTAAGAAGCCAATATTGTGCTTTTTCACTGAAGAAAAAATCGCATTATTTTCATTTCGTGTAGCTTTCCACATTAATTCTGCTCTGAAACTTCCTCTACTTTCACACAGCACTTTATTTGAATGTGTTGAAATGTGTTGTTGTTTTGGAGTGGGGTGTGGCTTGATGAGGCTTAATGTTAAACAAGTGTATTTTCTCCGAGTAAAATGTCCTCTCAAACTCAGGAGTTCATGTTGAACTGCTCTGAGGCCCGCGAGCGGATTCCAACACAGTCTCTTCCCATTCTGATCTGCTCCTGTATTTTGTCTGTTATCACCTGAGTATTTACAAAGGGGGCTTCCGACTCGGCCATGATGAAGTGAGTCGGTATCGATGGCATCATATCTGATAATTCTTCTTGATAAATCTCTTACATTTTGAATCTGATAAACTGTACATAATTTATTTTTATTATGTCCGTTTCTGTATGTACTTTTTGCATATTCTTATATTTCTGGTTCACACGTGTTTTAAAAGGTAACAAAATTGTTTGATAAAAGTGATTTAAAATGTGTTTATATGCACCATTATAATCAAATTCCTCACCGATCTATCTATCCATTTGCCATTACCAACACATTGCAGTAGTTTATGTATGCTCAGAGACTCCCGCGGAGAAACATCCAAAACAAATAAGAGTTAATCCTCTAACTGCTTTATCCCATTAGACCCCCGCTGCTGCCTTCACGCTTAATTCGGAGACCCCCGGTGTAAATGAGACCTTCCGCTCTGTATCAGCAGCTCCGAAACAACACGTCTTCACTGCTGCACATTAAACTGGACCTGATAATCTGAGAAGCTACAGGGCGATACAGGAGGAGAGGTCAAGTCCAGCTGCGGCCTCAAGTGCCTCGTGTGTTTGCCTGTGTGCGTTTACTGACTGCAGCGAATGCATTTTGTCCATAGAGTTCATATCTTTAGGTATGTGGCACAGGAGGAAAGGGGCTGCGTAAAAGTCATAAAAAGCCTAAAGCTATAGATTCGTTTTCTTTTATGAACTGAAGGTGGCATTGGGTTTCGTCAAAGCTGCCTCCAAATAAAGTATTATGATGTATTATAACTGGTGTGAATCCAAAAAGGTAACTCCTTAAGTGATAATAGTTTGTCCAGTACCTTAAACAAAACAATCTGCCTATTCTCGCTAGATTCCATTTCTTGAATCCAAAAAAGCTATTTTATTATGTATGTGGCTATTTGGCTGAGTTAACTGAAGAGTGGGAATCAACTTTATTCCTTTTAGTTTTTCCAAACGTATTAAAAGGAAAACTACATTTCCAGAGTGAGCCCATGCGTAAAAGACCCAGTGCTTCAGGCATATTTGGGGGCAGGAGCAACTCTTTCTGGTGCCTGCAGCTGAAATATGCATATAGGCCTATAAGTTAGTGGAAAGGTTGCGCACTTTACAGCCGGACATTGCA
The DNA here is from genome assembly GCA_902827135.1 of Harpagifer antarcticus. Taxonomy (NCBI): domain Eukaryota; kingdom Metazoa; phylum Chordata; class Actinopteri; order Perciformes; family Harpagiferidae; genus Harpagifer; species Harpagifer antarcticus. The sequence continues at coordinate 415,729 of CADEHL010000957.1, forward strand.
TCAATGACGTTGGGAGTTGAATTAAAATGACTGACACTCTTATTGAAATAAAACATGCAGTGCAGAGCGCAGACACCTTTTTCCTGCTGGAGCAGGGGAGGCGTGGATCTCGCTCACTTTTGACATTCTCCTTGCAGCAGTCGCTTCTCCTCGAGGCAGGACTCAGAGGACACCTCCCCGCACCGACCGGAGGAGAAGCGAGGGAAGGTTTGCCTCTATTCTCTTGAACTATGTTTTGACGGTGGAACGACTTTAAAAAGTTTACGGACTGAATCAGATAACCGGGGAACTTGTGGGAATACTCTAAGAACAGTCGAGCCCAGACTCTCGCACTCAAGGAATGTGAAAACCCCATTTTGGCGCATGTTCCGATCCATTGTGCGCAGCCTTCTCCTGCTTTCTACGCGGTTGGAAAGCGGAGGAGGGACGGCTTCTCTGGACTCGATCTCTCGCCTATGGACGACGGCGGTCCCCTCTCTCCAAAGGCGAATGCTTTCAGTATTGCCTCTCTGATTTCGGCTGCAGAGCAAGCAGGAAACGCGGCGTTTGAGAAACAGAGAACCGGCCTGGACAAGCCAGACCTGCATAACCACAGCTCCTATAAAATGCACTACAGCACTGTCACCCGGGAAATGGAAGGTAAATCACCCTGCTGATGCCCGTAGAGCTGCTGTAGCATGTGTACGCCTTTGAACTGACACAACACCCGAGAAACTGTTCGGTTAATCGAGATTTTCAAAGCGCAAAACCACATTTGAAATGCATGAATGAAGTTAGAATACATGTATTCTGGCACAGCTGTTGAAATATAATGCAATGCAGTCCTAGTAGTGACAATCGGGGAGAAGTCTAAACACAGAGCAACAACAGGGGTGGAAGAAAAGTTTCCAAAACGCAAAAGTGTTGAACAAAAAAAATCTACTTTATTCGTAGCGAGGATCACATAAATAAAACACGAGACCAAGAGGCGGAGGGTTTACATGGGCACCCTGTGCGTAATGGTAAAAACAGACCATAATGAGCACATCCAGCTCGGAGAGGGTGAACATCAGTCCATAGCTCTATTTGTCCAATAACGAGAAAGCAACAGTCACCTGCTGCCTATTTGTTTGTTCATGCAAATCAGTGTGTTTACCTTGTAAACCGTTTACTCTCCTCTCTGCCGGGCACATCCTCTATTGTTTGCTAACGGGGGTGTTGTGGGCGATACCTTATCCAAAAGTTAAATGAGTGCCGGAAAGCCTATTAAAAAGGGGCGCACTTCACTGTCAATCAGTCTCGTCCCAAGGCGAGGAAACGGCACATTACCTGCAGTTCCTTATCTAAATAGAAATAAGAACCGGTTTTATCGCAAAGGGGAGGCCCTCTGCGTCAGATAAGAGAGGTGACTGGGTTGCAGTGTAACACACTGACGCAGAGCACAACAGAGGCGGAATCGATCCGCAGCAAACACTCACTCACACGAAGCTCGTTTGTGCGAGCAGCTTTCACCGCAGGGTTTTGGAGACATTTCGTCACTATTCGGACTCTTTTAGATCAGGCACACTGTAGCATGCTGGATGCAACCTCAGGGATTATTGAGCAGCCGAGACGGAAACCTTTAAACCGAAAGGGGTGCATTTGTGTGTGACATCTGCACCTGGAGATCACTGTTTTTACTTTCTGTATAACCGAGAAAAAGTGCACGGCATATTTAGTAAATCCAGTCTTTTGGGATGATTTCAGCCATATCCAGTCCGTGGCTGACGCAGCTGTCCCATTTTTGCGATGTTGCAGCCTTCACGACGAGCAGCCTGAGCAGCCTCAACACGCCGGGGGGCTACCACCTCTCCCCTTCCCCCGGGGACCCCTACAGCCAGCATGAGGCCCACTTCGAGCCCTGCCCGGCCGCCCAGCACAACTACAACTACCCGGGCTCCAACCCGGGCCAGAACCCGCAGAGCGACGGGGGGACTCCCAACTGCTCCTCGTCCTCCAACAACTCCACTCCCAACGGAAAAACCCTCGTGAAGAAGAACCCCAAAGTGGCCACCATTAACGTGCAGCTGGAGATGAAAGCTTTATGGGACGAGTTTAATATGCTGGGCACGGAGATGATCGTTACCAAGGCGGGCAGGTGAGCACCAAGAGATATTATTCCCTTAATGCATGTGTGGGCGCACGAGAAATAATGCAGAGCAGATTAAAGGCTTTAATCTAACACAAATACCAATATTAGCCGAGTTGATATCCTGCGGGAGCAACCATATTCAAAACGTTTGGTTTTTAAATATAAAATGTTAATATTTTGAGCATTTTTGCTAATCACACAAACCAGATGTTCAGGGTATATTTATAGATGTATTTCGTGTTTTTTTTTAATTAGATATAATAGCACATATAGGGATAACGTTTTTTTTTTTTTAAATATAAAGGTTTAGTAGCTTCGTTACATTTTCGTTTTTCTTATTTCATTTCAAAAATTGAAAATATATTTTTGTATTCATATATGGCTTCTGAAACATGAAAAACAACATATATTACTTTCTTATTTCAAAGGGCTCATGTCTCAGGAACAATTGTATTATATTTTAGCAGTAATAAAGTCTTATTTTTCTTGCACATAATGCCCAAAAATGCCAATTAAATCTCGGATGAATTAAATTAACGTGCAAACATCGGAACATATTTTTAATTTAAAGCTGTGGTTCAGGCCTGCTGCTGGATATGTGTTTAATTCGAGGTCAGAAGCATGGAGGCTTGTGTGTGTTGTCTTGTGTTGTGTGTGTCAGCTGTAAACACCACGCCGTTGTTTGGATCCAGCAGGGATGTTGTGGCCCTCGGCTGGTTTCCTTCAGTCTCAGGTTGACGCACCGCTGTTATACGGAACGTTATGGCCTTTAATCTGAGGGTCTTTGCATGTGTGAACGGAGATCAGCCTCTATCTAAACTGATCAGAGAGCTGTACTCGTGTTTTTACTGGGGCCTCGACACGTGTTTTTTATTTTTATTTCCTCGTTCCTCTGAATGCTTCCCTCTCACGCTCAAGAAGTGGATGTGAAACTTGAATTAACACACACAAATCTGGTTTTGATTTTGTTATAAATTGTCCATTATAATATGTTTTTTCTAATGATTTCCAAATGGTGACGATATGATTTGTTTGCCTCATAAAGATGTTTTGCCTTTTAGTTTTCCAAATGTTAAAACAATATTTTTTTCATTTGAAAATGTATAAGTTATGCTATCCCTTGTTTGCATCTGAAGGGCAATAATATTACCATCTTTCACCTTTGACCTCGTTTGGAGAGCCAATAAAATGCTACACTAATGTTAAGCACTATTTTTTGTTAACCAGTAAACAGTGAACATGGCGCGTAAAAGCGTCTCCAAATGCCTTCCTGACTTTATCCTGTATTATCGTAATATAAAGAGGCATGAGATAATTGATCTAATCCTGAAAGTGAGGGTTGAGTTTCTGACAGGAGAAAGCAGATCTGCAGCAGAGCACTTTAGAGGCTCCTTCAGCCTCACCTAGCCACAACACGACGTTAATTGAGCGTTGATTTTAGGATCCCTTTCACTGACTCTGCGGATTACTCAACTTTCAACCCGTGTTCTTAGGGGATATGGATCTGCCCTGTGTAGTTACCTAGATAAGATGGAGGAGAAAAACAAATGTTTATGGTCATGGCCGCTAAACGAGCCCCTGCATCTCCAAGAGCGATGCAATCCACTTTGTTGGAGACAAAGCAGACACGTGATTGCAAATACATTTAAATAGGAGAGATATAGAGAGCACTGCCTCCAGATGATACCATGTTTTTTCATATAGACACAATTCTGGATATTTGTTGGAACATTAATGACACCTCGTCTATACCCATTACGCGCGTGTTATAGCCTATTTCCATGCATGTGTGTAGGTAGCCCTTCATGTGTCTGGAATTCGTCAAATCAGCAGAGAAGTTAACGAGTCTTTCCACGAGTTGCGAAAGCGGAGCTAAAAAGGCAACAAACCCAAAGCTCCATTCGGATGAAGGAGAGTTTTATCTGGTTACGCACGGACGGGATCACGTCATGTCCAAAAGCTCGGAGCTCATGTCTTCGTGTTGCTCGGGCCAAATGAAGCTCAGCAGGTCGGGAGCTGCACGGCCGTCTGGCTTTGTACAAAAACCATTTGGCAAAAAATAATTAGTTTACTCCTGTGACGAATTCCATTCATTTCTAACAGTTGAAAAGCACCGTGCACACACTGAGGATCCAGTTTTCTAAATACTGAACGTGAGCACGTGAAGGGAGCCAAAGCAACAAATAGCCTAACAGTCGATGTGTGTTTTTCCTTTTCCAGGAGAATGTTTCCAACTTTCCAAGTGAAAATATTCGGGATGGATCCCATGTCAGACTACATGCTGCTGATGGACTTCCTGCCCGTAGACGACAAACGTTACAGGTAACTATTTGCAAAACTGCGCACACATCGGACACCGCAGGAGCGTTAACATTGAACTAGTCTGAAATATTTTTTGGCAAGGTGCACAACACATACTTTGCACTACAGTGGTAAATTAAGCAAACTAAATTTGAAATAAATAATAAATCGGAAATAAATATAGCCTAAGCACATTTATAAACATTTCTAAAATGAACCGATTCATACTAGAAATATGTTGGTGACTATTGGAGACATATTCGCTATCATATTTGTTATGTTATGAGGCATATTATAATTTCTGAATAGCTTCCGTTTGTGTATCTCATGTCAGCACAGCACATTTAAGGCAACACCTTTATTGATGATGTGGGAACATTTCTAATTGTAGATGTTTCCATCTCTCAGGTATGCTTTCCACAGCTCCTCGTGGCTGGTCGCCGGTAAAGCGGACCCCGCCACGCCGGGCAGGGTGCACTACCACCCGGACTCTCCGGCCAAAGGCGCGCAGTGGATGAAGCAGATTGTCTCTTTTGATAAACTCAAGCTCACCAACAACCTGCTGGATGACAACGGCCACGTGAGTACACTACTGGGAATGAATCCATGCAACAACAAAACAACTAATTATAGCCTAAACACACACACAGTATGCAGAAGTAAAGTTAATGTCGACAAAAGAGAGTTGTCATGCAAACAGCCTAAAACATCACTACGGGAATAACTATTAATACTCGACGATTTAATTCACTGTATTTATAGTTTGTTTCTTCACATTTAAGCTTTTCTCACTCCACAAAATGGCTCAGCAAATCAGACTTTGCTCCAAAAATGACGGAAAGAAAGTAGAATATTTCATCATTGATGGGAATTGTTTCACCCTCGCGCTGGATCTTCCTCTCTGAGTGGTTGCTGTATTAGTTTTACCGGCGGTAAAGGCTATTTTAGATTTTGGAAATGGTTGGAAAAGCCCATCATCACATGGAAATGTGGATATATCGAGAGGATGATGTGCTGATAACATTAGTGCCACATGGTCTTTATATATTAAGAAAAATGTCTGGAAATGTAACGGGAGCGTCAGGTTATTTCTGTATGTAATGGTATTTACCAAACCGCTTATTTTTGTATCCACAAATACGTATATGTTTGACAACGTCACATGCGATTATTTTAAAGCCCACCATTCTATCTCGTTTTGTTTTCAAGATAGTTTATTAAAAATACATTTGTTTTATGTTATCCAACCAAGATATATTTATTAATTTGATCAGTTTTTCCTTTTTTTTTTATAATCGAAAATAGTCTTACTGAGTTTCAGGAGATCGTTCCTTCAGTGCTGATTCCAGATTCAAATGCTCTATTGTCATATGCAGTGTATTTATTAACATCTTAAGTCTCCAACAATGCAACCTAAATATATATAAGACATAAAAGAATAATATGATTTATTTTTCCAGATCATCCTGAACTCCATGCACCGATACCAGCCCCGGTTCCACGTGGTCTATGTGGACCCCCGCAAGGACAGCGAGAAATATGCCGAGGAGAATTACAAGACTTTTGTTTTTGAGGAGACCCGCTTCACAGCAGTCACAGCCTACCAGAACCACCGGGTAAGATACCTTATTACCCTGTGTGAAAGAAACGTGGGGTGGTGTGCAGAAACAGGGGCATTACCTTAAATGTATATTAATGGATTCAGTTGAGTGATACCATGAGAAAAATAATACCATAAAAAGGTCACTTTTAACTAAAATATTAATAATCAAATTGATAGTGCTTTTTCTTTGGATAAATGCATGACCGGATAATCCTACGAAAATCAAAATGTCTTCTTATGCGCGCTTTTTTGTTTTACGTAAATGTTGCCTTTACTCTGCGCCAAGCTGTTCTGCATCGCTCATTTTTTCCATCAGACTTGAGGTCTGTCTAGTTTAACACATGAGTGCATTCAGCAGTTATTCAAAGCGAGTCTGACGAGTGAAATTTTGGAATAAAATGTGGCTGCTATCAGAAAAGTAATGTGATTGGTTGCGTAGGCTAATAGTGATTGGAATACACTGCAACAACTCCTGATCCTGCTAAGACTAACCATCCTATACCTAGTCAACACATTCTAACTGAACTTGTTTTGGGAATAATGAGAAAGAGCTGCTTGCGTGAGATGATGACGTTTGTTTATAGAAATCTTATTTCAATCATTACTATTATATCTCACACTTGATTCAAGTCAACTCAAATCTAATGATGTCTTAAGATGGACGTGTATTTCCATGGTCGCACTGTGAACAGGAGATACAATAACTGTGTCCTTTTTATATTAAATATGACACAATAATTCATAATGTGACTCATGAAGTGAGAACATGAAACATATTAACATTTGATTTGTATCTTGAAAAATTATAATTGTGTAGCATATCACTACTAATTATTTAGGACTGTGCATGAATGGAAATCTACAATTGTGATACTATGCAGCTCCAATGGTTACAACATAGTTTTAAATAACATGAATGGACATGATGCTGAACAGCAGACCTGTAACATTTCTCAAATATTATTAAAAACAAAGCGTTGTGTTCAAGATATGGACAGAAGAGCTTTCCAATCCAAAATGGCCAGCCCCATCATGCTCCTCTACCACAGCTGTGATTTCTAATAGGAATCAAATGCAATGCCTTCTCAGAATGACTTTGTGTACGAGTGCACTGAGGTTTATTTGATCTTCTGGATTTCAGATCACACAGCTGAAGATAGCCAGCAATCCCTTCGCAAAGGGCTTCAGGGACTGTGACCCAGAGGACTGGTGAGTGTGCTCTCAACATAAAGCCCGCTGGCATGTTGTGTAGAAATGTGTAGAGTGCATTTGCAAAATAGTTTGGCAGTTTGTCTAATCTCACACAGTTGCCAGATGGGTGGAGGTTGCCATAATAACAACCGCAATGTGTGCCACGACGTTTAAATCAGGGCATACTGTTTGAAAGTCAACAGACCATGTTCTCCCGTCAATGGCTAATTACTACACACACTCGTAATTGTAACAATAGAATAAACCACATCCAACTGCAACACAATGCACACACGTATCCACCCCCGCAGATGTATTTTTTCTTCGGAGCATTAAGTAAATCACGCTAAGGTTTATGGGAATGTTTTATTAGTTTGCAGAACAGGCCGATCTGAGTCATGTAATAGGTAGCTTCGTTTATTGTACATGTGCCTGTCAATGTGTTGAAGTGAATTACATGCAACAGTGTAAACTCTTAAAATGTGCATTCATCATTTTAATATATAATAAAGACATGGTGCCGTTTGACATTCATTAACTGAGTGTAACTGAATCCTCTTCCCCCCTGCTCCAGGCCCAGGAATCACAGACCAGGCTGTCTGCCAATAATGAGTGCCTTTGCCAGAACAAGAAACCCAATGTCGTCCCCGCCTCCGCAGAACGGCTCTGAGAAAGGTCTGCAGCTCGCTCTTTGTTTCATCTCACAACTCATGCCTGCTATCAAATATAAACCATATTCACATTAAGTTATTCGGCCTTTAGAGGAAATGGGTTTCTTTCATTTCTGGCATCTTTCACCTCATTTTCATTTCATTACTCAGCACAAAGTCGACCACTACTATAGTACAGGGTATTGTGCTATCATATACCAGATGATACATTTATAATCAGTAAAACCTGCAATGAATAATTTTCTTGACATAAAATGTATTTGTTTATTAGTTTAATAATAATCATTAGTTTCACCCTGGCTTCAAACGACCTGTAATCCATCAGAAGGGATTCTCCAGCTCTGATTTATAAAAAACTATTTTGATTTCTTTATGGATCATTTTGAGTGACTTTTATGCATTTTTTGGACAATAACAGATGTGAGTATATGATCATTTGTTGACATATATAATATCTATCTAAATACTGTTTGACCTTGAGAATAATATAACCAATACTAGTCATTTTAGGGGTTTTAAATTGTGAAATTAGAATTGTATTATCAGTACCCCCTGCAATCTGTTACTGGCTTAAATTCAGAACCAGGGATGATTCAGAAACCCTTATATGTCATGGGGTGCAGAACTAAACACACACACACACACACACACACACACACACACACACACACACACACACACACACACACACACACACACACACACACACACACACACACACACACACACACACACACACACACACACACACACACACACACACACACACACACACAGCCTGCTGGTATTCACAACACATTGGCTAGCTCTGACTGTTTTCTCCTGTCTTTCTTTAGAGGACAGCAGGAGGGAGTACGAGCGGGACCCCAGCGGCACGCCCATACACGGAGACCCGGCCCACCAGTTGATGTCCCGGGTCCTCAGCCCCGCCCTTCCCGTCCCGGGGGGCCTCCACGGCGTCTCACTCTCCAGCGGCAGACCCAGCCCCCCCCACGACCTTCGCCAAGACCCCCACGGTCTCCCGCCGGACACCCTGCACCACCACCCCTACAAGTACCCCACCACCTACGAACACTACCTGGGAGCCAAGACCCGGCCCTCGCCCTACCCTTTACCCGGCATCAGAGGACACACGTACCACCACCACATGAACCCAGCCACGGCTAACATGTACTCAGCCACCAGCGGCCCCTCTAACTATGACTACGGGCCCCGGTAAGGGGCGATGCATTGTGGGAAATGGAAACAGGAAAGGCAACACAGTCCTGTCTATTGATGGCAACCTGTGGGGTGCGTCCTCCGCCTGAAACTCTGCTGGATAAACCCCGTATTTATTTAAAGGAAATGCATCTCTGCGCTAAGCACCTGCTCTGAGTCCTTTCAGAGGCCTGCTTTGACCTTTGAACCCGAATGGGAAAAGCTCCACGGCGAGCGGTGCGGACATTGAGCCAGAAAACAGAGGAGGCAGGAGGGACCTCTCCTTAACACGGACAATACCTTTGACCACAGACTGGAATTGAATTTTTTTTTGTGTTGGATGCACTTTTTGATTTGTTTGTATTGCTTTCAAAAAAGCCATATGTTATATCAACCTTCTAGGTAGACGAGATGTTTGCATGTTGAGCTCATCAGAGAGGGTGTCGAAACACACCCAAATGTTTTTGTTTGAGGTATAAAAAATAAAAGAAATACAAGATTTGATTTTGAACATCTTGAGCCGCTCTGAGAAGCTTGTACCATGGCACTGACTTGCAGCAATTCAAAGTAAATAAATGAAGCAGAATGTTCTGAATCTGTCAAATAAACATTAAATTCTTGTAATTCATAAAAATCTTTGAGCAGATCTTCCATTCAAAGCTTTGCCTGCTGTTGCACTGCTGAAGGGGGAAATAAGCTTACCTCACTGAGAGCATTGTTCTGCTTTCTCTGACCGGATCTGCCCTGCTTCATTGGGTTGAGGTGTCTGTTGTTCCTGCAGTCGTTGGAAGTCAGGACCAGGAGGCTGTCTAAACATTAGCCTGCACTGTAGTTCAAATGTTGAAATCTGCAGCTGGTGCTATGAAGAAAAGGAAGCAAAACACATAAATGCTCTCATCGACCGTACTTCCAACTTCTACACTTCCCTCTTGAATTGTCTGTTAAAGTCTTACAGTGATTAATAGAAATAATCTAAACCAAGGTCATTTCAAACTGTATATTATTTTTCAATGAATAAAATAAAATAGGAAAACTGCTAACGAGTGCCGAAAGTATAAGAGGGATAATAAAAAAGAAAAAAACTGGAACACTAATCCGTCTTGTTATTCAAAGTTGAAAAAAGACAGACTTTAAATTTCCTCTCTCCCCGAAAGGATATCATTGGTCATATTTAATGTGACAATTGGGTGATTTTTAAAGAACGTCACTGTGTCCTATCTGTGCGGCCATTTCCATCTCCTATTTGAAGTCCTATGAGAAATGCTTTGTTGTCAAGGTTAATCTCGTTGGGGGAAAACAGTCTGCTCTGGGATGTGTGTCTGTCACGATACCAAAGGAAACATTCCCTAATGATTCATTTCAATAATGTATTTTTCCTCCTTGAACCCAGCGGGGGAAGGATGCCTGAGGGCGCCTGACCTCTGACTGTTTAATGGCTTTTAAAGGTGTCAAAGGTTAAATAATGTTTCCACTCATTTAAACGCAGGCTAATTGGTTGTCGATTTTGTTGTTATTATTCGGGGGCTGAGCAAAGCTTTTACTTTACAATGAAAGTATACTATGAAGGCAAATTAAAATATATTAAATAATCTAATAGGGCTACAATGTACTGTAACCATGTTAGTGCTATTTTACTTCAAATGCAGGCATTCATAGTGTTTTTATTTTTTAAATAGAGCAACATTTTGTATCTCATTGCCTGGTTTGCTACATCTCCAACAGGCTTTTGAGCAATGTTTCAATGGCTTGTAAAAGGTGTCAACGGTTAAATAATGTTTCCACTCATTTTAACGCAGACATTGATTTGCAATTGAACTGAAGTCAATATGGAGAATGGCAGCATAAAATATCGATTTTAGCTACTTAGCATCATTCAAATATGTAAAATATAATGGGCCTACTTGACAAGCAGGTGTCTATTTCACTTTAGCTAATTATTCCCTCATAAGAGCACCACTTTATTTACAATTCAGAGGCATTAACACAGTGGTTGTATTTAAACATCTGAGCAACATTTTGCTTCCCTTTGCTAAGTCTCTGACAGGCTGTTGTGAAGCTCCTTAAAGTAGTTTGTCTCTAATGTTAAAGACTTATGTGTCAAAGGTTAAATAATGTTTCCACTCATGTGGACACCAATTGGTGGTAGAAGAAGAAGAAGAAGATGGTTGGGAAGGTGACTAAAGCGTTTACTTTGCAATAGAACAATATTATGTTGTCACTATGGGAAATTAAGTTTTAATATATCCTGAAAGGTCTATTCTATGTAGCATCATTAAAATAAATAAAATAACACTAATATGCCCATTTGACAAGCAAGTGTCAATATAACTGTAGCTAACTAGTCCCTAACTTAACGTACATTTAGTTAAAGTTAAGTCATAATAAGCCCAACAAGGAAACACACAAATATAACTTCAACAAATCTGTACTTGCCCATAAACATGGCCCTCACAGCCTGTTCAGTGTCGCTGTTGTTGCCCCTCTCGTCTGGTCAGGAAGCCGCCTGTGGAGCACCGTCGCCGGGCTGCAGGTGCCGAGGAGAGCCGCGCGGAAGTACAGAAGCAGCGGGAGACGATAGTGAGTTTATCGGTGTTGTGGAAGAGTCAAAAAGCGACATGCGGACTAAATATAGGTTTCACAACGCAAAGGAAACATTACTGGCACTGCTGATGCACAACCGTGTTAGTACAGTCTGTCTAAAGCAGGACGACTGACATTAGCATGGCAAATCTGTACCGATAAACAATCAAATGTACAATATTTTGCATTACATGATTTGAGTTACGTACAGTACATGAGTAATATCTCACAGCCTCTTCGTTCTCTCTCACCACCTGCCCCATTAAGAGTGGTCCACATGTTATCTAAACCCAATCCAGCAATGAAAAAAGTCCTGCATATGTTGCATTCTTAATAAATGGTGTCCCTGGTGGAGTATGCATCAGTCTGAGGAGACTTGACATTGAAGCCTGAGGGCCGACCTCATGTTGTAACCCTGTCCTACAGTCTTAATGGACCATATAGATATTCAAATAAAGCACACGCCAGTCATTTATTGTTTAGCACCTTAATTAAGCTTCATTATAGCCTACTGAATAAAGTTGTTTTATAGGCTAAGATTACAGTTTGTTGCAATCAGTGAAACTGCGCCTACTGGAGGAATGGTCATGAATTGCACCTCAAAACCATCTTATATTATCATTATAAAGCCTACATTGGAATATTTGACCACATTATATTTCTTCACGTGCACCTTTATATGCTTCGGCATGCTCTCAACAGGCCATTTTCAGACACAGTATTTCAATCAGTCCATCGTTTCACACGGAGGAAAAGAGCAACCCGCTCAGTTACAATACTGTGCCCAGATGTCTCAGACTCACGGAGAAACAGTGCCAAGGACTTGCCAGTGAAGTATGGAGAGGCAGAGGATGGATGATAATGCAACCTAAAGCATCCATTGACACCCAGCTGCATCTGGAACATCTGTAGTGACCGGCCTATCAGGGTCTCCATTAGTTCGCTCCACCTCTGTGTACATTTCTGCTGCCTCCCTGCATGCCGAATCTGGGGACAGTTATTAAAAACAAGGCAGGTAAACCAATCAGAGTCCTGTACCTAAACCCCCCCTCTAACCATGGCCTCTCAACTAATACAAAAGGTACTAGGGTTGATGGTGTGTATGAGGCTGCTGACGGACATTTTATACAGAACATCAAAACACATCATCACCACCGGGCAACAGACTTAATACATTTGTATTAAGTCACATTTGAAAAAATAAATAAAACCAACTTAGCCGTGAGGCGGAACATTGGTTTTGGCTTCTACAGACGGGATTATTTTCCTCAACCATTCATTTAAAAATAATCAGGCTCAGTGTGACGTCTCACATGTCCATGACTGCACCCAAAGGCTCAGGGAGTAAAGGCATCCACACACACACTCACACACCAACACCAACAAAAGGCAATGGATAATGTCCGATCCCTGAGCCAGGCTGACCTCTGACCCTCAAGGCCAAGGAGGACACACGTTAGGTGATAAGTGAAGCACGGGGGCTATTGTGCACACGGTATCCCTGTCCATTTATTGACTTCCTAAATTATCCATTATGAAGTGATTTATGAGGTCCACCGCCACCCCAACAGGCACTTCTAAAGCCAGCCGGTTGCCGGTTGCCGTCTGCTCCAATGGATTCAGCATTTGATTTATCAGAGAATGGACGGAAGCTGGCCCACGCCACCACGAGTGTTTGTTCAAAGCCAACAGGAGAGTTAGGAAGTTAGTATGAATGCGACATGTCACCGGCGGGGTCAGACACAAAAGGTGGGGCTGGAGCTCTGTGGGGAACAGGGACAACATGTCATTAAATCCAGCCAGAGAAAAAGGTCTTATTCCAGGGGTGTCCAAACTTTTTTACATACAGGAAAATATACGAAGGGCTGGGCCACTCACTAAAGGTATAGTGCCTCATAAGTTCAGTTATAAGTTAGCAAAATCAATCAAATGTAGGTACATGATGCTTGTGAGTGTTACCAGCTCATCCCTTAAAACAGAAGATTGATTATAATAAGGAGAAATAGGAAGGGTGTATTTCAAGCTTGTTATGGAAATAAGTCATTGGGCTTTTTTCTTATCAACTTAGATATGTAAGAAAATGTTTCCAACTTTAATTGACTGAATTTAGTGGTCGTATTAACACATGAATACCACTGTGTAATATATTTTCACATTTAAGAAGTACAATATAAGACAAGCACAAGTTGCTTTTGTGGGCCGCCACAATTAAATATCATCCGCCACAAATTGATCTCATAAAAAATAAAAAATAATTATTATTCTTTTTTTTTTTTTTTTGGTGGTCTAATCAATGGATAGTGAGGTGGGCTGATGATCGGAAGGTTGCGAGTTCAAATCCTGCCTGGAACACCACGACTAGTGTGCCCTTGAGTACGGCACTTAGCCCTTGGTTACTCCAGGGAGAATGTCCCTGTAATTGGTCACTGTAAGTCGCTTTGGAATAAGGCGTCTGCTAAATGCCTAAATTGTAAATTATATTTTTGGGAGAATAAACCCCAAATAGAATCAAATTATGTGAGAAACACTGGACACCCCTATCTTATTCCATGAGTTTTTAAAATGATACCAAAAAAAAGGCAATTCAACAAGTTCTGAGCACAGAAACTACTCATACAAAACAAGAACTTGATGCAAGCAACCACAACTGCAGCTATTCTCTTTCCCCCCCCCAGTGACAGTAGCGTCACAGCTAGCGAATGACCTTGTCTTTCCTCTGTTCACTAATGATTCGGGGCCATTATGCTGGTCTGGCTCTTTGATTTCTCAGGCCCTTCCTGTACAGCATGATGAGCTCTTCAACTCGGGGTCATCCCAGGAGACGAAGCCTTTATGAAGCAGAACGTGCAGCGTTTGAAGCCCCCGGCCTCCCAACGCACTGCTGTAACACATGAGCTCCCATGCTGCTCGTTGACTCAGAGATATTATTAGAGACAGAAAACAACACCTCTCTATTTTCTCTGGGACTTTCACAACAGGACCACCTTTGGCCTTGTTCGTGACAAATGTCTGTTTCTTAAAAATACATCTGTATAGAAATTGTGCAGAGATGGCCGACACAGAAGTTAGCATCACAAGGGCTCCTTCGACAACATTTTATCAATTGGATTTCGGTATATTGCAGGAGAAAAGCTCTGTGGCCAACACACGTTTATGATACTGAACACATTTCCTTCAGCAGGATAATCTCCACATACCAACACCACTTGTATGATCTTTAAAGGGGAAATGAAGTTGCCAGAATTAAAAAGCTAACATTAGGTTACAAACTAATTTATTATATCACGGTCACATGACTTTATATATCGCAACCGCTAAGCTAAAGGTGGCTACTATTCAGAGGGCTGGTGTTCGTTAGTCTCGAAAACTGTCGTTTTGTTATGTCGTAGAACAAAATAAGCTTCAATATATTAACAGTGTGTACACCAGAGAGGTTATTTCAGGCATTTAAACAAAACAACAAATTCAAAAACCATTGACTTTAAGACGAGGGAACCAGAAGTGGGGAAACTCTTTTTCGGTTTGTAAGACTCATTCCTGCACCACTCTGTATGGCATTGAATGTGAAGTAGATGTAAGAGTTCACAATCATGTCATTCCAAATGCTTTTGATGACCCTTACAGATGATACCAAAACATATCTCTTACTTTACCCCCTTACTTCATTCTTTAACTTGAGATTTCTTCAGTTTTCTGACATTTTTCATTAACAAAGAAGTAGTACTTGTTAAGAAAATAAAACCAGCTCATACACAGGTAACACTGACCACAGAGAGCCTCTGCAGATCACCAGAAACCACTAAACCAACAGCCCTCTGTTCCTTATGTCCCTGCTGTGATTAACCTTGTTTGACAAATACAGCCCAGGTCAGGCTGTGTGTTAAGCTAAGAGCTGCTAGAATAACAACACACGATTACAGAGCTGCTCAGGTGCGCTCTACACCTCAAATTCAGGTCCACTGGAGCAAATCTCCATCAGATAAGTCAACACAATCACATAGTTGCACACAGCATCACAAAGGCTTCAGCAAACAGGGGCTGGAAATAGTGGTCAACAAGAGCCTCGTGAACTATTTGGAATAGATGGGATATTTCTGTTGGCTTCACATGTTCTGCCTGTCTATATATCCAGCTGCCATAGGTTTGTATTTTTTTGTACGCAATGGAAATACTGTATTATGTATTGACGATAACAATGTGTAACTAATGCTTGAGAAAATCGTAAGACAACAATATGCCCGACGTACGCTGTGTTAACAACCTACCAGAGTTAACACGGTGTTGCTGTTCTAATATCACACATGTTGACCTTCATATTTCTGATGCTAACTGTACACATTGTTTGGGAAATGGCATTTAGATTTGTTGATGAAAGAATAGTAATAAAACAATACAAACATTATAAAACTAAATCAGGGATGGTTGTGTAGTATCTTGAAATCATTTAAGGACAAATCAGCTTTTTTTATTACCTCCTCATTGACTTAATCACCAAGTCACTAAAGTCAGTTGTTGGGTCCAAGCAGAGGCTACAATTGTTATGAGTAATAGTCACATACAGTATATCTTTCCCATTATAGTCCATATGCATCTGTATCTCTCTCAGTTGAGAAAGTTGAAGAAGGTGGTGGTGTTATGACAAACAATGAGTAAAACATTGTTATATAAGGGCATTGCTTCATTGCCCTGAAAAGCTGCCATTTTGGCCACTGACACCATTCGGGGTCACATTCAAATCAGTAGAAAGAACTGATTAAGAGTCCATAAATCCTCCCAGAGCTTTGAGGTTCAGCCAGTGTCCGCCCCCTCGTTGAATATGGACCACAGGCTGATGCGCTGGTCTTTGGATCCAGCAGCCAGCAGTCTCTGTCGGGGGTCCTGGTGGTCAGAGAAGGCCACGCTTAGCACCAGGTCGGTGTGGTACTGAAGCACAGCCAGCGGTCGCAGCTTCTTCCACCCGAATATCCGCACCCGATGGTCCCAGCCCGCTGAGGCCAGGAGTTTACCGTCACCCCTGACACACAGCTGGGAAACCCCAGCGTTGACCAGCGTCACAGAGTCCTGGAGCTGCAAAACCAGAGGAAAAGGATTTCAGCCGGGTAGAAAAACCACAGACATATTTAAATGTGTTTGAAACTCTTTGACGAGTAGCACTTTCGTTGTGGTAATTGTCAAAGAAACCTAAAACCAAAAAGTATTAATGCAAATAAGGAGACAAAAATAATCAGACAAACTAATTAGGTCACCGAGTCGATTAATCACTGCCGTCTAGGAAACCGAGTCCAACAATAACACCGACATGGAGAGCCTATCAGCTGATCTGATGACTGAGCTCTAAGTGTGAGTGTCTGTTGAAGCGCTGCAGACTCAATCATCGGCCATAAAACATCACGGCACGAGGGCAGCGAGCAGATCTCTCTGCGTACCGCTATTTGGTTTGGAGTTAGGGGAGGCCTGTTCTGGAAGCGGGGCATGGAGTTACCTTTGTCACAGTTTGCAAGAGAGACCGTCTCGCTGAAATGCTTGTTTGCAGAGGCCTTGTTGCTTTAAACGCCTCTGATGAATTACAGTCGCACTGAAAGGTCCGGTCAGCGGGAGAAGAGACTCCGATAAATACACCGTTGTAGCGTCTGCCTGTGAAAGATTAGCTTCCTCTCGCCGTGTCCAAGAACTGTATCAATCTCTCTAAAAGGGGCAACTTTCTGACATATTATAATGAATGGCGTCGGAGATCACCATCTAAAGGGCCTGCTATGGAGGGCATTCCTGGGGAGAGAACGTGCTTTTCCTGCAAGCTAGGGATCTCTGCAGGACCTGTAGATGGGACACAAACATCTGGATCTGGGAGCTGAAATCAAACTGGACAGCGTATAATTGACTTCATAAGCTGTGTCTAGGGAGACTAATGGCCTGCGATGGGAGGAGACGTGGAGAATTTATCTGCGTGCTCCTGTTCCGGGCAGGAACCATCCACGAGCCGCATGTGGAAGATATAAGCCAGGTACTCATGGCCCAAGTGGATAAAGTGGAATGCAACAGAGAGGAAAGGCAGGGAGGAATGCCATTGATCAAAACAGAGCGAGCTGTGCAGCGTTTTAAATCTGCACCGCGCTCCACTTTGAATATAACATTTGTCATATTTGATGGTACTCAGTTTCTTACAGATTTACATTTTGTGTAAATATTGTGTTTATTTTTTATTTGTAACAAATGTATTTAAAATAGTACTATTTCTTGCTCCTTTCTTTAAAAAAAACAACATATTCCTCTTTCTGTGTCTTTGTGTGCACCATTTACGTATATATATATTTATTTTTTTACTTTTTAATGCAATTTATTTCTATTTCAGAAATATCTTTTGACTGTTTATTTCTTGTGTCTTTCATTTTTCTCTTATGTACATTGCCTTATCTATCCATCTACCTACCTACCTATCCACCAACCTACCTACCTACCTACCTACCTATCCACCAACCTACCTACCTACCTATCCACCAACCTACCTACCTACGTACCTACCTACCTACCTATCCACCAACCTACCTACCTACCTACCTACCTACCTACCTACCTACCTACCTATCCACCAACCTACCTACCTACCTATCCACCAACCTACCTACCTACCTACCTACCTATCCACCAACCTACCTACCTACCTACCTACCTATCCACCAACCTACCTACCTACGTACCTACCTACCTACATATCCACCAACCTACCTACCTATCCACCAACCAACCTACCTACCTATCTACCTATCCACCAACCTACCTACCTACCTATCCACCAACCTACCTACCTACCTACCTACCTATCCACCAACCTACCTACCTACGTACCTACCTACCTACATATCCACCAACCTACCTACCTATCCACCAACCAACCTACCTACCTACCTACCTATCCACCAACCGACCTACCGACCTACCGACCGACCTACCGACCGACCTACCTACCCATCCCTCTATTTACACCAAAGCTAATTCCTCGTATGTGTAAACCTACTTGATATTAAAACCTATTCTGGTTCTGAGCGAGTTCAGGATACGCAGTGATGGGGTTGCTTTTGTTTATCAAACCATCATCGCTGGTACCACTGGTGCGAAAGAGAGTGTGTCTGGTTCGACCAAACAACCAGATACACGGATACAAAGAAACCCGGGGGGTGAAAGATTGAGCTTTGTTATTACCTCAAGAAGTTGGTATGCCCCGACCGCTCTCCATCTGCTTCGCATTAGAGGCCTGATAATGATGGGTTTAAGTGTCTGTTTTTGTTTGTTTTGCTTCCCATAGTTTGTGTCCGGTAAAGGCATTTGTTTCATTAAAAGGTCAAACGTAAGCAGTAACTGGCTAATGATGAAGTAATGGTCGTTCAGCAGAGCCGGTGAAGTGATTTGACTTTCTACAGAGTGAGAACATGGAAAGTGGTGAGAACATAAAGGATTCTCCTGGGCTATATGTCAAATGAATGGGGCTTATAGGCTGGTTGCTAAGTGATATTTCTTTTAGATGCCTAACACCCTGTCATATTTAAATGTTACAGTTTGTTTATTCACATTTTATGGTCAGTAAAATGTTTAAATGCTTTATATTTCATTTAATCTAAATGGGCCTTTTCATTGCTGCTACCTCTGCTTTAATTTATTTGTGCCTATTTCTTTCTGCAGTGAGAGATGCTAACTAAATGTAGTTACACCCAAGTATGATGCCAATTTAGATATTCTGAGAGGACATTAATTGTTGAGGTAATTTTTTTAAGTAATAGTCAAACATTATGAATGCATTCAGGCTTCTTGTTTCCTATGTTGTTGTGCTAAGCTAACTGGCTGCTTCCCATTGACCATCATGAGAGCGCTAGAACCATCAACAAACTCTCAGGATGGAGGGAAAAGAGCACATTGTATACGTTGCCCTGTTTGTGGTAGGGCTGCATTTGGAAACATTTACATTATCATTTAAAATGTATTGAATCTTTATGGTAATATTTTTTTAAATGGCGTCTGAAACTAACAAGGACATTATTTAAAGTCTGTAGAATTATATTTGTAGGCAAGGACTTCCCCGTAGCTCCACAAAGCTTCAGATATGTTCACACATTTTGCCTTGCGATTTGGATATTGCACTCATCCACTTTGCTCAAAAGTTGCAGCCCAAGTCGTGTGAATAACAAGCAATCTGAAGTCATCCCCTTGAGCGTTGGGAAAAAGAAACAATGTGAACTCAATCCTCAGATAAATGGACAATAAAATGGAAGTTGAAGCCATTAATTTGTCCTCAAAAAGTGAATGGATTTGTCATTTCAGTTCAACCTCATCCAGCAGCAGTGGTCTTGCCATCAGTACACACCATTATTACATGGATTTGACATTAAACCTTTCTAACCGCAATAAAATCCAATGTCTCCATCGGCGAGTCTCATTTAATCTGAAACCCTATTTTTTGTTTAAACCCTCCTTTCTCCCCTGTGTTACAGCACCCACACACACTCACACACACTCACAGCAAGCTTGTTTGGCAGCTGTCAGAAGGCGACCGCAGCTGGGCCCACTACACATCTTGCGGCCTCCGACAGATCCAACACAAACTCACACTTCGGGATCCTCTTTTGTAGCCTCTCACCGACAGAGGAGACGTTCAAAAGGAGCGTCCACTTGGCAGATCTCACTCGAGCCTCGCTCCACTCTTCTACCCCACGCCTCTCCCCTCGGTCTTGGCGTTCACGCTCATCCACTGAAACGTCCCGTCATCGCTTACTCACTGGAGCCTAGCGGCCGGGAGGCTTTTCGCAGGTATTTCTGACACACCCTGTCCCTGAACCACACTGAGCGGCAGGGAGATTACAGCCTTTTGTCACCTCGCCTGGCTGAGGCTGACAGGAGATGGATGTGTCAAAGCAGACCCTTTCAGAAAAGACAGACAAAACGAGTTCTCAAGGAAGAGAGCTTTTATTTTTATGACAGCAGCTCAGACTTACATCAGTCCTTTAGCAGACTGAGGTTGATACGACCCGAATAACATGTCGGGTCGGATTCACAGGAGACACCATATAAGTGACCACTAGGTGAGACTTTGGGGATTTGTTTTAGAGAACTGTTATCAGTCTCAGAAGTAGCTCGCCGTCAGCCACGCTTGATTTACACAGCTAATCTCCCTCTGTCCATACCTGCATTCTGCAACCTTTTTCTTTCACCTGAAGGAACACGTCGCTGCGCTTATCAATACATTTGAGTGGCCGCCTAAATATATGTCCATCTGGCTTAACAGCTTGTAAAGCCCCGACACCAATGCCCTTCATAATCTCACCCTGACACATCCCCGAAACTGTAACGCTAGGAAAGGGAGAAAAAAGGGCCGAAGACGATGCCTCATCACTATGAAACGATAGGGCAGCCGGGTCAAACGGCAGATAAAGGCCTCTGGGAGCCATGTGTATTACATTAACCTCCATTCCTGAGGCTATCTGTTTTTAGCGGGGCTTGATAAGCTCACTTCACAGCCCCTCAGCTTCACTAAATCATCAATGCACTGGGTTGTGTCACATTCAGTTTCCCCTCCATTACACGGAAAGCATTTATCTTCCTCGCCGCTAAATTCAACGGTATCTCAGGGTTAATTTGTGGGAAGTGGGATGCTGTGGCACTTATAGCCTCCTCAGCCTCCTCAGCCTCCCACTGTGAACTACTGTTCCCTTTACTGCAGATGTGTTTTTTGTTTGGCTAAGGGGGCCTCCGAGGTTTTGATATTTTTATTACCTCTCGCGGGTCGTCCGTCAGGACTCGGGTCCACAACTCGGCAGGTCCTCGCACCCCCCCCCCTCCCCTCGCTGCTGCCACACAGAAATACTTTTGTGGGAAGAAGTGAGGATAGCTGTCTGGACGTCACACTGAGCTGCACTACAGGATAATTTAAAAGCCCCTGTTGGATCTTTTCCCCTTCCTTGTGCTTTTTTCCTGTCATCCTCATCCTGGATTACACGCTGAATCAATATTTTGTTGCTTGAGCAAAATAAACCAAATAACCAATCGCCTCCTGTTTTTGGTATATTGAATCAAATGCTTCAGAGTGTTTTTCCAAACTCATTTTCAGGGTGAAAAGTTGTGGGGCTTTGCAAATATTTCTAATTCAAGCATTCATTTGTAAAAAGACCTGGAAAGAATAATACCCCTTGACTGTGCAGGCGTGTACTATATCAGCCCCGGGTTCCCTTCTGCTCTGATTCATGGCCGTTGGCTGCAGAATGGGAGCATTCCCTGTTGCTCATGAAATCAAGAGAAAATACAGCTTCCAATGAGGCGTTAAGTCTCTGAAGCGCTGGCTGTTATGTCAAATGAATTACGGCACAAAGCTGATGCGTGTTGGGGCAGAAGATGCTCTGGAGTTGGCTTTAGTGTATTGTTTATTTCTTCATGTGTGAGAACCATACAGTCTATGGTGAGAACCAGAGTGTATTGTGTTTTTAAGAAGTTTGTGTATCAATATTATCCCAGTTAACAGGAATAATGTATTATTTTAGTTTTTAACTGGGTTATAATTATATTTTTGTGCCGTGTTTGTCCTCTAGAACTACAGTTTATAATCCAGCCCTAATGTGTGTGTGTGTGTGCGTGTGTGTGTGTGTGTGTGTGTGTGTGTGTGTGTGGTTTCAGTCTGGAGTGACAGCCCCAGCTCGGCCCTTGGCCCCTGGCCCTGCCATCGCTGTGTAACCAGCAGCTGATTTATGGCCCCTGCAGCCCCACTGAGCCTCTTCCTCTTCGGCCCCTGGTGTTTTCTAAGAGAGCCTCGAGAAGCACAACTCTCCTCCGAACTCCTCTATTATCATGTTATGATATTTCATGGCGCTGACTGTTGTGCAACAATTTGTTAGCATGTAGGGGGTGGCGGGCCTTAAGCAGGGTCACTTCAGACAGCACTTCTGCAGTTGTGAAGGTGTAATAGAAAGGATGGCAGAATCAAAACAATAACTACAACTCATTTCAAATATGTATAGCCATTATGATTAGATTTTCAAATATATCAACCAGTAATTGTGCTGTAACACGTCAATACTGCAAGTTACGATCGACAATGCCAGAAAACTAGTCAGCAAAAGAGCATAAAAGTATTAGCAGTAAGCTTAATATTATAGATAAATAGTTTATATCATTGCAAATAATAAATGCATGGTTGAATATACATAGAATATTTGTTTGGTTGAGTAAGGGGTGTAGCCCAAACACTAAAGCTAAAAAGAATGTTATAATGATAAAATAGATAGCTTAAAGTAATGGATTAATTGTATTGGTAATATCGTTAGTATTTGGTTTAAAAAGTTAGCTTAAAGTGATTGAAAAATAGTTACAATATTTAGCTAAAAGTAATGCATACATGGTTAAACTTATTAGCTCTAAAAATGGTGCCTAAAGTATTTGCTAATGGTTAACATAGTTAGATTAAAGTAAACCGGGAGACACAAGTAACAAATACACTGCAAACATAGGTTTCCTTGAAGATATGGACAAATTGGTTCAAACAGGAAACACTACTGAATTTAAATGATTAATTAGTAAAATAGTAAACAAATGTTTTTTATAACCTTCAACACATTTATGGTTTATTGATAGCTGTCATTATAAGACACGTTTAAAATCATGAGAGGAAGTGTTAGGGTTTCATTAACACACAAAGGTTTTGGAAACATTAGAAAGCCTGCTGACCTGCAGGTTGTTCTGTCCGTCCAGCCTCCAGGAGCAGAAGTTCTTCTCAGAGGAGCCAGAGACGCCTCTCAGACACTGGGGGTCAAAGGTCAGGCACATGACGGGCTCAGGGTGGGCTTTAGTCTGGCTCAGCTGGGCCCTCTGGGTAACGTCCCACAGCAACAGGGAACCGTCCTCGTATCCGGCCAACAGGAGAGGTCCGGGGCCCGAGTCTGGCTGGAAGTCAGGAGGACGATAAGAGGAGAGTTTGGTCAGATGTTAGAGAAGTCAGCAGGACGATAAGAGAGGAGAGGTGGTCAGATGTTAGAGAAGTCAGGAGGACGATAAGAGAGGAGAGTTTGGTCAGATGTTAGAGAAGTCAGGAGGACGATAAGAGAGGAGTGTGGTCAGATGTTGGAGCCAGGGTTCGAGTTATGTGGGAGCCAATGGCAGCTGAGCTCCCATAAGGAGGGGTCTGAGCTCCTATGAAAGCAGTGAAATCATACATCTGTGGGGGTCGCCAATACATTACTAACAACCATTATTTTAACCACAAATAATGCATGTGTCGATGTAATGAGTATTACTTACGTCAGCGAGGTAAATAGGCTAAAAGAAAAACACGTTTACCAAAAGAACTACGCATCGTATTCTCTCTTGAATGACAATATGCCTGCGCTTCACCTCCAAGGTGCGCAATACATGATTGCGCAATCTATGCCTGTGAGCGTGCTGCGCGAGCCAAGATGATGAGTTATGTGGTGTGCGTAGTTGAACCTTTTCATATTTAAGTTTGTAGCAAGGCTGCTGCGCTGTGTGTGTGTGTGTGTGTGTGTGTGTGTGTGTGCCCTGGATGGAGCTGTGAGCTGGAAGTCAGCAGGACGATAAGAGAGGAGTTTGGTCAGATGTTAGAGAAGTCAGGAGGACAATAGCGGCCCGTCCACACGGCGACGTCACGCTTTGCCGAACTGCATTGTGGTTCCGTCGCGTTGCTCGCGTTGAGCAATGTTCAACATTTGAAGCTTCGACGGAAGCGTCAGCCAATCGAATCATATGCCAGTACAAGCTCTAGCCAATCAAACCACGTGCTTGTGTGTCCGGGGCGGGAGATTCATGTGATTGGTTGTTGGTCGAGTTTCAGACACACACACCGGCAAACTTCAACGCACGCCGCCGTGTGGATGCTGCGTAAGAGAGGAGAGTTTGGTCAGAAGTCAGAGAAGTCAGGAGGACGATAAGAGAGGAGAGTTTGGTCAGAAGTTAGAGAAGTCAGGAGGACGATAAGAGGAGAGTTTGGTCAGATGTTGGAGAAGTCAGGAGGACGATAAGAGGAGAGTTTGGTCAGAAGTTAGAGAAGTCAGGAGGACGATAAGAGGAGAGTTTGGTCAGAAGTTAGAGAAGTCAGGAGGACGATAAGAGGAGAGTTTGGTCAGAAGTTAGAGAAGTCAGGAGGACGATAAGAGGAGAGTTTGGTCAGAAGTTAGAGAAGTCAGGAGGACGATAAGAGGAGAGTTTGGTCAGAAGTTAGAGAAGTCAGGAGGACGATAAGAGAGGAGAGTTTGGTCAGATGTTGGAGAAGTCAGGAGGACGATAAGAGGAGAGTTTGGTCAGATGTTAGAGAAGTCAGGAGGACGATAAGAGGAGAGTTTGGTCAGAAGTTAGAGAAGTCAGGAGGACGATAAGAGGAGAGTTTGGTCAGAAGCTGGAGAAGTCAGGAGGACGATAAGACGAGAGTTTGGTCAGAAGTTGGAGAAGTCAGGAGGACGATAAGAGGAGAGTTTGGTCAGAAGTTGGAGAAGTCAGGAGGACGATAAGAGGAGAGTTTGGTCAGAAGTTAGAGAAGTCAGGAGGATGATAAGAGGAGAGTTTGGTCAGAAGTTAGAGAAGTCAGGAGGACGATAAGAGGAGAGTTTGGTCAGATGTTAGAGAAGTCAGGAGGACGATAAGAGGAGAGTTTGGTCAGAAGTTAGAGAAGTCAGGAGGACGATAAGAGGAGAGTTTGGTCAGAAGTTGGAGAAGTCAGGAGGACGATAAGAGGAGAGTTTGGTCAGAAGTCGGAGAAGTCAGGAGGACGATAAGAGGAGAGTTTGGTCAGAAGTTGGAGAAGTCAGGAGGACGATAGAGGAGAGTTTGGTCAGAAGTTAGAGAAGTCAGGAGGACGATAAGAGGAGAGTTTGGTCAGAAGTTAGAGAAGTCAGGAGGACGATAAGAGGAGAGTTTGGTCAGAAGTTAGAGAAGTCAGGAGGACGACAAGAGGAGAGTTTGGTCAGTAGTTGGAGAAGTCAGGAGGACGACAAGAGGAGAGTTTGGTCAGAAGTTAGAGAAGTCAGGAGGACGATAAGAGGAGAGTTTGGTCAGAAGTTGGAGAAGTCAGGAGGACGATAAGAGGAGAGTTTGGTCAGAAGTTGGAGAAGTCAGGAGGACGATAAGAGGAGAGTTTGGTCAGAAGTTAGAGAAGTCAGGAGGACGATAAGAAGAGAGTTTGGTCAGAAGTTAGAGAAGTCGGGAGGATGATAAGAGGAGAGTTTGGTCAGATGTTGGAGAAGTCAGGAGGACGATAAGAGGAGAGTTTGGTCAGATGTTGGAGAAGTCAGGAGGACGATAAGAGGAGAGTTTGGTCAGAAGTTAGAGAAGTCAGGAGGACGATAAGAGGAGAGTTTGGTCAGAAGTTAGAGAAGTCAGGAGGACGATAAGAGGAGAGTTTGGTCAGAAGTTAGAGAAGTCAGGAGGACGATAAGAGGAGAGTTTGGTCAGAAGTTAGAGAAGTCAGGAGGACGATAAGAGGAGAGTTTGGTCAGATGTTGGAGAAGTCAGGAGGACGATAAGAGGAGAGTTTGGTCAGAAGTTAGAGAAGTCAGGAGGACGATAAGAGGAGAGTTTGGTCAGAAGTTAGAGAAGTCAGGAGGACGATAAGAGGAGAGTTTGGTCAGAAGTTAGAAGTTAGAAGTCAGGAGGACGATAAGAGGAGAGTTTGGTCAGAAGTTAGAGAAGTCAGGAGGACGATAAGTGGAGAGTTTGGTCAGAAGTTGGAGCTGTGAGCTGGAAGCAGAGCAGAGGTTATCTTTGAGGAAGCTCCCGCTGACACTCGGAGAGACGCTCAGCCTGCTGCTCTCTCTCCAAATACTCCATTACAGCACAACTCACTTTGCTCCTCATCTGTATCACTGAGACACAGGCCTCACTCCCTGCACTCGTTCAGCACAGTGAGAAACCTACTGCTCTCCTCACCGTCTGCTTTTAAATCGCTTCTTAAAACCCACCTCTTCTCCTTAGCGTTTTGACATCTTGTAGATTGTTACTGTTAAATTGTCTATTGTTCTTTACTTGTACTTGTTGTATGGTGTGTGAGCTGAGCTGTGTGATTTCTGATGTGTGTTTGAATGTACAGCACTTCAGGTACTAAAGTTGTGTATTGTATAACTGCTCTCCTCATGCATTTACATTTCTATTAACAAATTGCAACTACTTTGCACATTTCTTTGTAATGCATATAGTATCCTATGTTGACGTTTATTATTAGCTTTTATTTTACATTTATCATAACCTATTCTGTACATTTTATATTCTACAAATACTCTTAAGATGTATATCTCTATGTTGATAAGTATACATTTATTTTTAAATCATTTACATTTTCTTGGTAACAACAAAATAAATGTCCCAATTCGGGAACAATGACGTTTCTTTGAACCAGCACAAAAAGTTTTTAAAATAATTTGAATTTAGAAATTGTTTGACTTTTGTTTAAAAGTTTGTTATTTTATTTTATAATGTGCATTTTTGTTGGTATATTTGATTTGTATCAACCCTTTTTTATCTTAATTATTGACTAAGTATGCTTGATTCTTTTGTTATCAATAACCTTACAAGGACACTGAATCTTTTATACTATTTTCACACATGTGCCCTTTTTGGATTCTGTAAAATACTTATTACTGAAGTGCCGCATATTGGTTACTATGGCAACAACTTTAACAATTATTAACTTAGTCAGCAAAACATCAACAAAAGTTTTTCACAACACAATTTCCCACATGGATTTTTGTGTCCCTAAATCAATTAACACTCAAACATAAGCATTGGAAAGGCTGCATTACATGTTCTGTCAATCAACTAAGTGATAAATCAACGAACTGCTTCAGCTCTACACGCCTAATGCACGCTCCCTTTCTCAAACTAAATCATAAACAACCAACGGACTATCGTGTTGCTTCATCCCCATTTCACCCCGGGACATTTCACATCCCGCCGCAATGTTTACAACCCAGGGAATATGCAGGAATCTTGAAGTCAGATGTAAGACCTTTTAAGAGCTTTTTTAAGACCCTTTCCAAACATTTTAAGACCTCTTAACTTTTAACCGGTTACCTTGGCGACTCAGTCAGATCACATGAAATGAAATAAAGCCAGGTGCACAAAAACCTAAACTATACCACCTCTGTTCAAATATATATATAAAGATACCTTTACTAAGAACATAGATTTAGTTATATTAAACTGTTTTTTGTATTAAAAAAAGAGAAAATCAACCATGTCAATGCTTGTCAATTGATGCACAATAGTAAATGGTTACTAGTAGCTTTGAACTGTGGTCCCTATCAATGTACCAAATGTCTTTTCTATGTGTCTTCAATAAAAAAAATATATTAAAAAAATGTGCAGATCTTAAATCACTTCTGTGAAGGAGAGCATAAAAGTGAACTGATAAAAACTGAAGGCTTCATATCAGTCAGTAGGGGCTTGGACTGTGAGCCGTAGGGTCGCCGGTTCAAGTACCCGACCAGCCCTAAAATATGGAGTGTGGACTGCTACTTGGAGAGGTCCCAGTTCACCTCCTGCCCTGCCGTGGTGCCCTTGAACAAGGCACCGGACACCCCCCTCACTCCCCAGATGCTGTACAATAGCTGCCCACTGCTCCTGGTACTAGGATGGGTTAAAAGCAGAGGCCACATTTCACTGTGTGCTGTGTGCTCTGCATGTGTGACCATTAAAGAGGGTTTCATCCTTCCCATTCTATTCTACATATCTTAGCATCGCCACAGGGAGGGAGAGAAGACCGAAGGAGAAAGAGAAGGGAGTAATAATAAGTATATCCTAATTTATAAGAATTATACAATACTATTTATATAAGGATAAGAACAATTTGAAGTGTTTAAAAGTACAGTAAGTTAAGTGCAACTAAATAAAAATTAGTAAAGATATATCAAATAATAAATAAATAAGTAGATGGATAAACACAAATGTTAAGAAAAGGCCTAGTTAATGGGGTTTAAGAGATGATTTATGAGATGCAAATGTAAAATCAGTCCACAAATCCTGGGAAAGCACACTTTTAAAAACATTTTGTAAAAGGAATAAAGAAGAATGGATAAAGAGAAACTAGAAGATACTAGCGGCTAGCACCACCAGCAGATCCAACCTGCATCACGCTTTCCCTTAATCCCACATTTCTTCTGTGTACACATACTGTATGAGGACAGTAGTAAAAACAATTACAACTTGTTCAAGCTTTTAAAAGTACGACTTCTCGCTGCCGTCTGAAAGGACACACTACATTTCAGAAGACTTCTGAATGCATAGCGCACAGAAAGACATTTTGTCCTGACTCGTGCCCTTTCTTTAAAACACCATCAGGCCCCCAGCGAAAGCACCGTGCCCTGCAGAAGCGAGGAGGGGAAAGAAATGCTTTCCATATGTGCGAGGGGGGCCGCACGTCTGCCATCTTTTCATCCATCTTCAAGTCCTCTTCTCACTTAACGCTCTATATTTCTCTTCTTCCACGTTTTAAACAAATTATAGACAGAGTTCGTGTATTCCTTCCAAACACATCAGCGAAGGACGAACACTAAGGGATTATGAAAACAAATAAAAACAAGTGAAAATCAGCGGCCCCTGCTTGCCGGCAGGGCCCGCGCTAAGCGATGCAGGCTTGGGGCCCACCGCTTCACTTAAGTGTAGGACCTCCTTGATTGATGATGTCAGGGGTCGGAGGT
This sequence comes from Harpagifer antarcticus, assembly GCA_902827135.1. Classification (NCBI taxonomy): domain Eukaryota; kingdom Metazoa; phylum Chordata; class Actinopteri; order Perciformes; family Harpagiferidae; genus Harpagifer; species Harpagifer antarcticus. The sequence goes on from CADEHL010000957.1 coordinate 445,054, forward strand.
CGGGAAACCCTGGGTAGACACCTAATTCATTATATCCTCCACAGGCCTTTCTACAAGAGGGCTCTCTGCTGGAGAGGGGCCGGCGCTCTGGAGCAGATTCATCACCCACAACAGCTGGACAGACAGATGCATGGACGCCGGTGGAAGGGGAAGACGCTGGGTTAATAATAATAATACATTTCATTAAACTCACCTCTTCAATCTGGCTTTTAATGTGTGATTCTTGTTGTATTGCTTGATTTAAATTGGACTTCAACTATATTTATTTGTTGTTTTCTTTTCACTATCTCTGTAAATCGACTTTGAGCACAATCTATTATTATATAGCAGACTTTAAAAACAACGTCCTCTCAAGCTGCTTCACCATGCTATGAGGAGAAAATAATAAAACTAATCAAATAAAAAGTTATCTAAGGAGCATATTGAATAAAATAAAAAAAGGACAGTCAGTAAAATGGTCTCCACAATGGCAACTAGTCGGGCTTCAACTTGTCATGGGATTCGTTGCCATTTCTTCACAGCTGTACTTATAGATCCCGTTGGAGTGTTTTCTATTTCTCTCTGTGTTCAAATGTTTTTCTACCGATTACAGGCCATGCTGTCTTGTAAAATCGAGCCGGTGGAAGAGGAGGGAAAGAGACACTGGGTTGTCTCCAGAATGTCAACTATCGGGCTTCAACTTGTTCAAAGTCATGGGATTCAAGATGCAAGGCTTTTATGGTCATGTGTGCATAGCTACAGTGTAGTTATGATAATGAAAGTCTTAGGTCACAGGCTGCTCCAACAGTGCAACACAATAAAACAGATAATAGTTCAATTAAATACAATAAAATAGAATATACTAGAAACAGTGCAGAAGAGTCTATACAAGTCATTTGATATATATAAGTGGCAAACAGATGTTATGGATGTTCTAAGTGTTTAAGATTCATTGCCATTCCTTCAAAGCTGTACAGACTCCATTGGAGTGTTTTCTATTTGTCTCTGTGTTCAAATGTCTTTCTATCGTTCAGTTCATTTTTCCTGTAAAATCATTCTTGTTTTAAAAAAATATTGGAGCAGACGAATTTAGTGAAAAATAATCTTTGTATAAGCCCCGTGTTTCTGATAAACCGTTGAAGCTTAATAAAAAAATCAGCAAGTAGGTGATCTGTCATCCTGCCGAAAAACAGACAAACAAACCGAGACAAAAAAGCACCTCCTCTGCAAGGTGTCGGTTCAGACCACCGTGGACTTAAAGAGTCGAGACTCCAGGAATTAATTTGTTTAATTAATCTTCCTACTTCTTGTAAAACGATCACTTTTTAAGGAAAGGTTTAAAGTGCTGCTGAGGCAACACAAGATACTAAGATGTGACCTGGAGGCACTCAAAAACAAGCTATAGTTGCTGAACCATTACATATACATTTGTTTAAATTCCGCAGATTTTACAAAACTATGTCACAGCCAATGCAGAAATAAACCTGATTGTTTACCTGCTAGTGACGCTAAGACGTTTTTTCATTATTGGTTATTTTGTAGATGATTTCTCGAAGGTTACATTCATCTTTGAGTTTGTTTTGAAATCTCAGTCAAAAATGACCATCAAAATGTCTCATGTTTCCACGGTCCAGAAGTCTGGGATTATCCATTTATTGTGAAATAAGACCATTGAAACAAATAAAGTGTTGTCCCAACAGATAGACTTTCTCCAAGTAATTACATTTTATCATGAGATTTTCTTTAAAGAGAAAGCGAAAGATAATATATTTAATTCCTGAGGTCAGATTTTAGTTAAGGAACATCGGGGACAATTGTTGTAAGAGCGAGGGGCAAAGCTGGAGCTTCTCAAAATTGTAAAATGATTATTTATGTATTCACTGAATTCTATCACTTATGTATGTCTATTTTTATATATAATAATCTAAATGTTTGCTTGTAAAATAAGTACTAAAAATATATCTTAAAGCAGCCATGCGATCTTCAATCTTCAAAGTACCTACCTGCCATGTTACCATGTGAACTGTGGCGTTATTCATTATTAATAGACGATTGCTGTGATTATTCCATGTCGCCTTTTAAACATCCGTCCAGGAACAAAAGCTCAATATGTGGCTATTCATCTAAATCTGGGTCATTTACAGTTCTTTCCCTGTTGATCAATAGCGCTGTCCATGTCTGATAAACTAATAAGTTAAAAATGATAAATAAATACAATCTAACTGTAATTAGAGAGACATATCGGGGGATTTTCTTGTATATTCTGCATACACTTCCTTCTGTGAACAACCCAGAGAGCAGCGGTGTGTTTTCTGTGTCCGCCACAGGCCCGAGGCTGCACCGCGGCAACATCAGGAACCAATCGTTCCCTGCGCATTTTGTCCCGCTCCACCATGATGTCATGGCCACGAGGAAGCAAGGTGATGAGCTGAGAGTGATGGATATCTGTATAGGAACATTTCCTTTCCCCCGCCAGCAGCCTCTGTTCACATTAAAAGCCTTGCACTTCATACATCAATACTGTCCCTCTGGCCGAAGCCTCGCACACGGCAGACCCACATGTGGAGGTTTCTCCCTATTGTTCACAGCCAATCAGATTCAGAGAAGGAGCACAATAAGCTGTGTCACTTTCTAGATGAAGCCCAGAATATGAGCCGAGGGCTGGGTGGGATTTTGCTGAAGTGAGGAGAAAGTGAAGTTTAACACTGCATTCAATCTTTTTCCATAAACTCCGGCAGAAAGGGCTTACAGGCCGACCGTAAATCTGTTGGTGAGTCTGTCTTTGAAATAATGGAGGATAATCGCTTCTCTTCTTGGGGAGAAGTAAAATGAGGAAAGGATGGTGAGAGGATAAACATAGAGGGGGGATAGTTTTCTGTGGCTTCTTCACGGTGTGTGTGTGTGTGTGTGTGTGTGTGTGTGTGTGTGTGTGTGTGTGTGTGTGTGTGTGTGTGTGTGTGGTGTGTGTGTGTGTGTGTGTGTGTGCATGTGTGTGTGAGAGAGACAGCGTGGAGAGAGAGTGAGGAGGACGGTGTGGGCTGTTGCCTCCTGCTGTGTGAGGTCAGGGGAACAGTGGGTAGCATACGAGCTATTCAAGTGAACGACACGGTCAGCTACTTTTTTTCTTATGAGTGACGGACACAAGGTGTGTGTGTGTATGTGTGTGTGGGTGGGTGTGTGGTGTGTGTGTGTGTGTGTGTGTGTGTGTGTGTGTGTGTGTGTGTGTGTGTGTGTGTGTGTGTGTGTGTGTGTGTGTGTGTGTGTGTGTGTGTGTGTGTGTGTGTGTGTGTGTGTGTGTGTGTGTGTGTGTGTGTGTGTGTGTGTGTGTGTGTGTGTGTGTGTGTGTGTGTGTGTGTGTGTGTGTGTGTGGAGAAGAAAAGGGGCTGCACCATAATGACAAAATTATAATAATAATTATTTGATAAGATATATATTTATTTATTAAGTTTAGGGTTTCACTTTTAAATAAACAGAGCACTGCTTTCACTTCCATGTTGTGCTACATTCCCACTAATGTCCAAATCTAGATAAGTTCAATCAATAAGACTCCTGAAAGCAAAATATTAATAAAATTGTTCAACAAAACGTTGTATCCAACAACACATTATTTGTAATTGTTAATTCTCTATTCCACTGAAGTATTTCTATTTGAATGTGTTTAATGTAAAGAAATAATTTCCCAAATTGGGGAATCAATAAAGTATATATCTATTTATCCATCTATAAATCAACAAAGCATAGCTTACCATTTGAGGTGTGCTACATTTGTGCTAATTAGCTTCACGAACCTCCAAATAAAAAATAATGCTGTGTGTCACTTAGTTTACTTCCCTTACTACTCTGGTATTAAGTAGTGAAATAAGACCTACATGTTTAACTTGTGTCTAGTGTCCCCTTAAACTGTGGGTTTTCTCTGGAAGTGTTTCCTTGTACGATGTGAGAGTCTAAGGACAGAGGGTCTAAGGACAGAGAGTGTCGTTTTTCTCATACTGATATTCTGAACAACCTGTGCTATTGTATTTGCTGTAAAGTGTCTCTACTGTAGGCTATTTTTATTATATGTACAGCACTTTGGCTCCACCAACAATCGTTTATAAATGTGCTATATAAATAAAACTTGATTTGATTAAAATGTTACTTGTATCCTGTTATAAGCGAACAACCGGGTATGGGTTGTGCATTTTGATATACTTGCATTTGAACGCACATATATCAAAACAGCAATTGTAAGAACAGAAATATTTGAATCTGCGATAGCCGACACAGCTGAACTAAAGACACTAAGTTAAGAAGGAAGGGGTGACTTTGTGTCTTAAAAAAAATTATAATTATTATTAATTTTTTTATTAAGCATGTATGTGTATGTATGTGTATATATATGTGTATGTATGTGTGTATATATATATGTGTATATATATGTGTATGTATGTGTAATGTGTATATGTGTATGTATGTGTATATATGTGTAATGTGTATATATGTGTGTATGTATGTGTATATATATATGTGTATGTGTAATGTGTATATATGTGTATACATGTTAAATGGATATATCCGCCTTCTTTCATTTATCTTTCCATTCCCACAACAATATACATAAAGAAATGGCATATTTTGGGCATAGTTCGAATGGTGATTAATCTGATTAATTCATTTTTAATCGTTTGACAGCCCTAGTATGTATGTGTAATGTGTATATATGTATATGTATGTGTATGTATGTGTAATGTGTATTTATGTGTATATATGTGTATGTATGTGTATATATGTGTATATATGTGTATGTATGTGTATATATGTGTAATGTGTATATATGTGTATATATGTGTATGTATGTGTATGTATGTGTATATATGTGTATATATGTGTATATATGTGTATATATGTGTATGTATGCGTATGTATGTGTATATATGTGTATATATGTGTAAATATGTGTATGTATGTATATATATGTGTAATGTGTATATATGTGTATATGTGAGGGAAAGATATATACTGTATAAACTCAACTCATTGTAACTCAATAAAAAAATATATAATAGAAGGATTCAAATTGATACACAGCATAAGAAATAAAATAACATTAATCTTTATTAATATCTAGAGAGTATTTATTTGTATATTAGATCATTGTGCAGCCCTCGAAAGCAGATTACACACACTGACCAAAACACACACACAGTGGGTTCTCTTCCATCTGCCTCTCCAGAGTCTCGGTCAGAGTAACAGATGAGCGCCGCTGCCTTTAAAGGAATCAGCCTGAGACGATTTAAAATCACCTGGGCCCTTCAGCTTTGAAGTCAGACAGCTGCCTGTGCTGTATTATAATGATATTATATCATTCATAATGATATAATTGATCATTGTGTTTCCTGGCACTCAACGCTGAACCAGCATTTGTTCATAAATCAGATGATGAAAGGTGGGTGTAACAGTGAAATCAAAGGAGGAAAGAAAAAGCTTGCACTGTGAGGCTCTGTAATTATTTCACCAACACGATGTCACCTTTACGGCTTTTCTAGTTCACTCAAATCACTCTCATTTGTTTACCAGGAATGCCAAATTGAATAGGAGAAGCGACACACCTCACTCATTCAAGCTGTGTTTTGATGTCTGCCCCTAACATGTATTCAAACCATCCACAGTCTGAAAACCCACACTGTTTCCCAAAGTCCCAAACCCAAAGAGTTAATAATTAACCATGAAAATAATCACAGGGTCTCCTTAATGGCTGGAAAATAAAACAGCATTTGCAAAACAGAAAGCAGCGTTGTTAAGCTGGGATCAGATTGGATGTACAGCTGCAGGCTGATATATGGCTGTGAACCCACGGCCCTTCCAAAGCTCTAATTACAGTGTTGGGACTCGCTGCCAGCTGAGAAGAAACGCTTGGAAAAATGGCCCGGGACGAGTTGTTGGGCTGTAAATCATGTGCCACGTCTCTCATGTGCATTTGTGTTGACTGTTTCTATTATTGTTATGGGCTGCTGGCCAATCAGAGTAAAGCAGGTAGTAAAGAAAAAAGTACAGACTCTTCCCTCGTTGTTAAAAAGAGTACAGAATATACTTTTTGTTATAATGGCTGCCAACGTGAATTTGATGCACTTGAGGTATGAATTGACTATTTTGGGTTTAAGTTAAAGGTCCCCTATTATACTGTTTTTCACCAATATATTATAGGTCTCAGATTTATACAAAACATGTCTCTGATTGGCTGAAACACCAAACAGATCATTGCAGCATCCCATAATCGCCTCTGTTTCAGCCCTGTTTCCAAAGTGCTGATTCTCTGTCTGTTACTTTAGATGAAAATAAGGAGCCCCTCCCCACGCCCCTCTGAAAGAGATTTGGTTAACAAGAACTCAATGGTGCTCTAGGAGGAGATTCAGGTGAAAAGGGGGGGGGGGTTACCTTGGACGCTGATTGGCTAATGGCTACACAAGACAAAACATCGTTATGACATCATAAAGTGGCCAAAATCTGATCAGCTCATTTTCAGACAGGTTTTTATAGAAATGGATCAGGACAAAAAGAGAGAGAATCTCTTTCCACAGAGGGGACACATGGGGATGTAGAGGAGACATGAAGAAGAGGGGACACATGGGGATGTAGAAGAGTAGATTCTGCATAATAGGTGACCTTTAAAGAAAACAGCAACCATTTCCGTGAAAAGGACACTTATGAGGACTGTCAATGCTTACCTGCCACAGTTTGATACACATGACCATCCCCAGCTTAGCGTCCGGTACCAGGGTGCAGACCGGGGTCTTACTGGGTAGCTCGACAATCTTGATCTGCAGAGACAAATGGCAAAAGTACAAGTTAGAAATGCACCCAGGATTGCTGACCTGTCCTCTTCCATATTCCACATCAATGCGAGAACAGTGGAGCTTTGAGCTACCATCTAATATCAGCATGCTAACATGATCACATTGACAACGCTAACAAGTTGATGATAAGCAGGTAACACTTTCACAATGTTTGCCATCTGAGTTTAGCATGGTAGCACGTTAACATTAGAGAATTAACGCCAACAATGTAAGATTAGATTCAACTTTTTGTATTGACAAGTACTGGGTACACAAAAAGCAGTTAGCATAATACCAGAAGTGCAGAGAAGCTGTGAAATACAGTGTAATGTATATGTATTAAATAAGTAGATAAATATAAAAAAAGCTAAAATATATACATGTAAATATTTTAGGCAGTTTAGAGACAGTACAAATACTATGTATATATATGAAACAATATAGAGTAGTTTTGACACTTTTCTAAATAATGTTAAAGGGCCCATGTCATGCTTTTCCGGTTATTACCCGTCCCCTTGTGTGTTATGAAGGTTTTTATGCATGTGAACGGTCTGCAGAGTCAAAAACCCTTTGACCCTAAGAAACACTGATGCATTAATCAATAACAATAATCCACAGCTCTGCTCCAGAAGATAAAAAAAAAAAATAACCCAATGACAACCCCCCCCCCCCCCTCAGGCAGCACCCCGCCAAAGCAGTAAACCTAGGGGAAACACTGCACACACACTCCTTCAGCGGCGAAACTGTGACACACTGGGGGGAGCTACTAGTGGAGCCTCGCAGCGGCGAAACTGGGTCTCGCTTCCAATGTAGATGCGCCGCGTTTGGGGGTGCGGGGGGGGTGCGGGTGCCAGTGGAGCCTCGCAGATGGGGGTGCTGCAGCCTCCTCAGCATCCCCCCCTTCCCGCGTCCATTCGCAATGTGTCACTGTCTCGCCGACCCCACGCAGCAGCAGCCAGGAAACCACACCAGTAAGCCAGCTCACACAGTCCGCTCCTCACAGCACAACGTCCCGCCAACACGGCACCAAGACCCCACGCAGCATTCTCATCTGTTGTATTACTGGTGTCATTTTCTGGTTGCTAACTAACGCCATTGTAACACAAACACTGATGTTCAGCTGACCAATCAGAGATCAGTGGGCTCATAGGGAGGGGGGGGCAGGAGCTCCAACAAGCCGTTTAGGACAGAGAGTGAATACACATACTATACAGAGATGCTGTTTGAGAAACCAATGTGAGTTTGGAAAATGGCACAATATAAATCTTTTCTAGTAGACCTCAACAATGGAATTATCATCAGTGGAAATGGCCATGACATGGGACCTTTAAGAAATACGAGTACACCTTATTAGGGTATTACCAGTTTGAACAGTGTAATAAATAAAGCCTTGAGTTGTGCACCCACCACCATCCTAATCAGGTGTTTACTACTCTACTACTATCAAATACAATAAAACATTTGATCATACCATGTTAAGCCATCTCTTTTAAAGTCTGATTTAACGGCTTCTGATAAATTGCTTTAAGTGACGTCACCAGGGCTCAAGACAACAACTTTGAAAACGATAACAAGTTCAAAACAAGTGAGCTAACTAGACCTCCTTAGCCAATCAACATGTGAAACTGCACAGCATCAACTTGACACTTGTATCATGCTCATATTCTCTAGTCATGGTTTCATTTTTAGGCTAAAGCCAACTGTGATCAGTCTTTTCCCAAGCACATGAAATTATCCAGTTTGTCCGGATGCCTTTTGTTCTAATCTTTCTTATTACTTTTAGTCCGTTTACATTTCTGAGACTTTGTTACAGTTACACACAGAAACTTTGGTTGTAAGTACATTTCCCTACGAGCTGTCCGCCAAGTCATGATTCGTTTGTCTTCCGAGTTCAAATAAAGCAGCCACGTGAATCTGTCATTGCGGTTCAAGACTTCCGCCGATCAGAGCGCCTGCACCCAGCGGTCCGGTCCCATCCATCAGAGCGGAGAGCCCCCCCCCCCACTGTCTATAATAAATCCTGCTAAAGCCCGACCTCGCGACATGAATGGTGTTTTCCTGCACACATCGGCACTGATTCTGATAAAATGCACGGCCGTAATGAAGCCAGTGATAGAGTGTGTGTCTCTGTGAGTGTGTACCCACATCACTACCAAAACTCTTTCCTTCCACTCGCTGATGATCCGCATATTCATCCTCATTAGGCCTCAGATTAAACAGCCCTTTAAGGCAGCGATCTGTATTTTAGCGCTCGGCCCCATCTGTCCTGTGTGTTTACCTCTGCACGCCTGACAAAGAGAGCCTTTAAGGACGTCTCTTTGCCTCAGGTGATCGCAGTTCTTGTGTGGCGTCCCACTGCCTGTAAACAAAGCACCCACACTATTAATTAATGTGTCTGCTGGCAGGGATCTCAGTGTGAGCAGTAAACAGTGAAACCACCTGAAATAGGAAACTCTTATCTGTCTTCTTGGATGCATTCCTAAATATTGACCTACCTGCATGTAGCACTAAATCAAACCAGTGTGCATGTGTTGAGCCACTTGTATTGTTTCTTGATGGAATTTGTGGGGTGTTTTATTTGCGGTTACATGATAAGCATCTGTCGTGGTCAGTTATGTCTGTGGAATGGGGTGTGGAGACCGAATGACAATATTGGCTGCGGTCTGTTTTAGTCTAACTTGTGTGTGTGTGTGTGTGTGTGTGTGTGTGTGTGTGTGTGTGTGTGTGTGTGTGTGTGTGTGTGTGTGTGTGTGTGTGTGTGTGTGTGTGTGTGTGTGTGTGTGTGTGTGTGTGTGTTTCTGTCTGTCTGTGTCTGTTGGGACAATGGCATTATTGAGGTGCTGCGAGTCACAGGCGCCCTGATGCCTGGCCTGCTGGACTGGGGTTAGCGGAGGCACGTTTGGCGGGATCAGGTGACCGCTCTGTCCCTTTCAAGTGTGGCTCCTCCGCCGCGGAGCAAGTAACATGAATCTGGAGGCAATAAAAGATGGCAGAATCGCTGGCTGCCCTCTCCTCATCCCGCCTCACTCCACACAAAGCCCTCCAGGCTGGTGGGTGTTGAGCATTAAGTACGAGACACACTGTGCGGTCAGAACTGTGATTACTTTCTAGTGCATGATCTCTTCCGGCCTGGGAAATTCTCTTTTTAATCCCACAGTCTAAGATTAAAACAGATACTTTGACTTTTGCATTAGCCAAAGTAGCAGTGACCTCTTGAAAAGGCACTTTTTTTTAGGCCCTTGCACCTATTTTGTGTTTTAGACATCACATTAGTAGAAAGGCATGGCGTACTACCAACAGCCAATATTTAGCGACATTTAGCTGGTGGTTGGTATTGTGTTTTTACCTTTCCACGGTGCTCTGTGACTCATGACATTATGGCATTATTCGAACCGCACGCTAACATTTCACACTGACTCATTCAGTGACGGTTCTCAGAAAATACGACATTAATGTTAGGTTATTTCATTTTTATGGATCAGAACGCTTCTCAACAACTACAGGGGTTGGATAACTTTTGCGGTAATACTTAAATGTTCCATGAAATCAAACTAAAAGCCACAAATATGTTTTCGTAAAGGAAGTAAATCTGACAAACTGGCAGCAGCAAGTCTGGCCTGGTTCAAACAGGTTGGCATTTGTTATGCTCGTCAAACCGTTCAACCAATGAACCATCCCAACTCCCACCTGCCAATAAACTGAAGGATGTTTGCTCATGCTGAACCTAAAACTTTGATCCAAAGGGTCTCTGGTTCATTTCCACTGTCTTTGAAAACCCTACTTAAATATGTAAACATAATCTACCCTAAAAAGCATAGACATTTATTTATACACATTACCGACTGTATATTTTTTATACTGACAGGGACTTTCTTAAAACTCTATTAGTTGGCAGTACAGGCAAGTGTTGTAGTCAAGTCACCAATCACGAGTCCAAGTCACTCTCGAGTCACCACTCTTCGAGTCCGAGTCCAAGTCCGAGTCACCAAGGGAGAGTCGTAGTCGAGTCCGAGTCCAAGTCACCCAAGGAATGTCCAAGTCGAGTCCGAGTCCAAGTCGAGTCTGAGTCCAACTCGGAGCGTCAATGTACAAGTCGAGTCCGAGTCATCGTGGGGGGGAGAATTCATGAGTCCAAGTCCGAGTCGCGTCAATCAGTGGGCGAGTCCGAGTCACGAGTCCCGAAAATCGGCACTCGAGTCCGAGTCCAGGACTCAAGTACTCCATCTCTGCAGGTATGTGATAAATATTTTAAATTAAGTTAACAAAAACATCAAATTAAGGACTTTTTAAGGACTATTTTCAAATGTAAACCAACAAATATTATAATAACTTTAGTAACTAATAAATAAAAAAAACTAAATAAATGTTTCACTTGTCCATAGCTATACTTTGTGCATGCTGCACCTATTTTAAATATTATTAAATATGAACAAAAAGCATACAAGAATCTGGTTTACTGTAACTAAGGTAAGTTTTATTGTTTATTTGTTCATATTTGGCAAGAAACATGCTTCCTCTTGGGGCCACTGGAATCTTCTTCTTCGGCATCGTATTTTACATTTTCCCACGGTTTTACGACACCGCTAACGTAAGTGAGCTGTAAGACTTTACTGCATTCACACATGACAAAGAAGGGAACGTAAAGCTGACACGGGCGATTTGCGAATGAGTTCTGCCCTTTGTGAGCTGAATCAATAATTTGACAATAAATGTGGGCGAAAAACGTCACTTGTCCGTCGGACACGTCAATGGAAAGATGTACTTGTCCGATATTGTAAATAACTCGTCCCGGACGATCGGAGGTGTGCTTTTTCACACACTGCAATATATTAAAAAAATTATTAAGAGTAAACTTCCAATACAAACTGTGAAAATGTACAGCTTTGGCAAATGTTTAGGTTAAAATGTGACACTCCCTGCATCCATTTTTTTTTATAACAGGAGTACATCCCAGCATGAACTGGCAGATTGGTTGCTATTTAAAAAATAAGCTAAACAAAGATACTATAGCTCGACCCATCACATCCATCAGGCCGCACAACAAGGGGTCAACAATGTGACACAAGTACTGGACATAAAATAAATACTGTTTTCACACATACATGTACATCTATCTATCTAATATGTATATAAGACCCAAATATGTATATATATGTTCCTTTTAATTCATTTCTTATTTTAAAGCTACTTAACTTTATATAATTGTATGTTTATCTTTGATTGTATTAATCTGTAATCTGTGCTGTCCTGTTTTCCATCCTTACCCTGTTGCTGTTTAATTACTGAATTTCCCCACGGGGTAATTCAGTAGTTCCATCCATCTTATTTTATCTTATCCACACCCAAAGACAATTTAGAGTTTCATTGCTGATGTCTAACCTCTTCGGTCTGTTGTCCAGCGAAGGCCAGCAGATGTGTCCCGGTACTCATCTCCAGCAGCGAGCACTGACAGAACCCAACGCTGCCGGTCCACAGCGAGTCCAGCACCGCCCTGCGACCCTCACTCAGATCCCACAGACACACTCGCATGTCCCGTCCCTGACTGCTCCACAACAGAGAGGCCAAAAGAAAAGACACATGCTGCAGTTCAATGCATATTTCAAAAAGCATGAGCAGAAGTTGTAGGTATAGGTAAAAATAACTAAGAATTCTTAAGCTACCAATAAAAACGTTTATTCCGAAATGCTTGTAGAAACAGAAAGAGGGATGGACATGTTAAAAGACCAAAGAAAGGACACACGCTGCAGTTCAACGCATATTTCAAAACGCGTATAACTGGCTGATATCCAGAGATGGCAAAAGTACACACATCTTTTACTCAAGTAGAAGTACAGATACTCGTGTTTAAAAATACTCTGGTGAAAGTAGAAGTACTGACAAAACTTCTTTACTCCAGTAAAAGTAAAGAAGTATGGGCTTTGAGTAAACTTCAGGACTTCAGTAAAAAGTACCCATAACTAGCAGCTGTTTTAAAGAGTACCTGACCTCCCTTTATATTAATAGAACAATAATGTCATTGTTAGCTAGGGTTGGGAACCGAAACTCGGTTTCAGTTGAGAACCGATAAGAAAATGCCGGGTACCCATACAAAATACACAATTTCGGTTCTGCTTAATGGTTCCTAAACGCGGTAGACCTGTATTCCACCGGGTCCGTCTGCGCCGCGGTGACCCGGTGTAATTCAGCGGCAGACTGGCCATCTGTGTGTTCTGGAGAATCACAGAATGGCCGTTGACGACGCTGACGGCCGGCACCGCCCTTCATTTTTTTAAACGGCATCATGTAAGTTGAGCTGACAGGCGGCAGAGGTCCACAGTTGCCCCGCAGCGGGTCTCCCCTCACTTCATAACACCAAAGATGGATTGCGGTAAACGCTCTAAAGTGAGGCTCCACTACACTAAAAAATAAAAGGACAAGGCAGAGTGTAATGCCTGTTAATAGCTTGCCACAGGCATAGCTCAGTTAAAATAAAGCACAGCTATTGTGCAATACATTTGTATTGCATGTATATTTTTTATTTGTAAAAATGTCAGTTAAAGCTTAAATGAATAAAAATATTTTTGTTCGCTAAACGTTTGACCTCTTTCTTTTACAATTTTAGAATCGAAACGGGGAATCGATAAGAACCGGAATCGGAATTGATACATTTCAAACGATACCCATCCCTATTGTTAGCTAATGAATGTTTCCATGCTGAACAACGGCAACATGACAACGTTTCCATTGGTCCCTCTTCTTTAGAGAAGACCAGGAAATGATGGATACACGGATCGTGTTCAAATCAATAGGCACGCAATGACTCTAAAGAATAATGATCACGCCACCAAACACACATTCAGACTAAAGGAACCAGCTGTTTGGGAAATGAGAGAAGTAGAAAGTACAGGTATTTGGGTTCAACATGTAAGAAGTAGAAAGTACAGGTATTTGGGTTCAACATGTAAGAAGTAGAAAGTACAGGTATTTGTGTTCAACATGTAAGAAGTAGAAAGTACAGATATTTGTGTTCAACATGTGAGAAGTAGAAAGTACAGGTATTTGAGTTCAACATGTAAGAAGTAGAAAGTACAGGTATTTGAGTTCAACATGTAAGAAGTAGAAAGTACAGGTATTTGTGTTCAACATGTAAGAAGTAGAAAGTACAGGTATTTGTGTTCAACATGTAAGAAGTAGAAAGTACAGGTATTTGTGTTCAACATGTAAGAAGTAGAAAGTACAGGTATTTGGGTTAAACATGTAAGAAGTAGAAAGTACAGGTATTTGAGTTCAACATGTAAGAAGTAGAAAGTACAGGTATTTGTGTTCAACATGTAAGAAGTAGAAAGTACAGGTATTTGTGTTCAACATGTAAGAAGTAGAAAGTACAGGTATTTGTGTTCAACATGTAAGAAGTAGAAAGTACAGGTATTTGGGTTCAACATGTAAGAAGTAGAAAGTACAGGTATTTGTGTTCAACATGTAAGAAGCAGAAAGTACAGGTATTTGTGTTCAACATGTAAGAAGTAGAAAGTACAGGTATATGTGTTCAACATGTAAGAAGTCAAAGTAAAAAGTCTTCAGAAAAATAAAGTCCTGATACCAGAAAGATGTACTTAAGTACAGTAACGAAGTGTTTGTACTCCACTACTTCCCACCTCTGCTGATATCTCACAATATGTGTGATACTGATTGCTTACTTTCCCAAGGTTGTAAGTATAGTTACAAAAAAAAAAAGAATTCTGAAGTTACCAATAAAAACGTCTATTCCAAAATGCTCGTAGAAACAGTAAGAGAGGGACGGACATGTTATCAGAAGTCGTCCTCACCTGATGAGAGTGTCTGTCCCCTGCAGTGTGTTGACCCACACGACTGAGTTCCCAGAATGCCCTTCTACAACCGTCTCGGCCCTCCTGGTGTTCAGGTTCCACATGTGGATGGCACCCTTACCTGACCTGCAAAAATCCAACAGATGGCTTTTTATTAGATATATTAGAGCTGTCGCAATATTATTATATTGTATAAAATACTGATGAAAAATGTAATATTGATATGTTAATACAATCATATAATTGCCTCTTAAATGTTTATGTTAATCTTGTGCAACCTATCATCTATGCCCAATACAAAATAAGTCAAAACAATTTCACAATTAAAAACGTGCTCACTAATCAAAGTTAAATGTAACGATATGTTGTGTCAGCCCTAATATATAAAAAGGAATATATAATTCAAAATTACTCAGGTCTCAACAACATTTAAAGAGAAAACAACATAACAGATCTGCTCTAGTCCAAAGTAATAAATACTGAAATAACATTGTAACTTTTGGTGTGTGGTGCTTCAAAAGCTGCTCAACATCAAAAACTGAAATGAACCCTGATTGGCTGGCCTAATATCTACTTATTACCAGAGGTAGGAAGTAGTGAAGTACAAATACTTTGTTACTGTACTTAAGTACATCTTTCTGGTATAAGTACTTTACTACTTATTTTTCTGACGACTTTTTACTTTGACTTCTTACATGTTGAACTCAAATACCTGTACTTTCTAATTCTTACATGTTGAACACAAATACCTGTACTTTCTACTTCTTACATGTTGAACATAAATACCTGTACTTTCTACTTCTTACATGTTGAACCCAAACACCTGTACTTTCTACTTCTTACATGTTGAACATAAATACCTGTACTTTCTACTTCTTACATGTTGAACCCAAATACCTGTACTTTCTACTTCTTACATGTTGAACACAAATACCTGTATTTTCTACTTCTTACATGTTGAACCCAAATACCTGTACTTTCTACTTCTTACATGTTGAACCCAAATACCTGTACTTTCTACTTCTCACATGTTGAACACATATACCTGTACTTTCTACTTCTTACATGTTGAACTCAAATACCTGTACTTTCTAATTCTTACATGTTGAACACAAATACCTGTACTTTCTACTTCTTACATGTTGAACCCAAACACCTGTACTTTCTACTTCTTACATGTTGAACCCAAAAACCTGTACTTTCTACTTCTCACATGTTGAACACAAATACCTGTACTTTCTACTTCTTACATGTTGAACACAAATACCTGTACTTTCTACTTCTTACATATTGAACACAAATACCTGTACTTTCTACTTCTTACATGTTGAACCCAAATACCTGTACTTTCTACTTCTTACATGTTGAACACAAATACCTGTACTTTCTACTTCTTACATGTTGAACACAAATACCATACCTTGTACTTTCTACTTCTTACATGTTGAACCCAAATACCTATACTTTCTACTTCTTACATGTTGAACACAAATACCTGTACTTTCTACTTCTTACATGTTGAACCCAAATACCTGTACTTTCTACTTCTCACATTTTCCAAACAGCTGGTTCCTTTAGTCTGAATGTGTGTTTGATGCATGATCATTATTCTTTAGAGTCATTGCGTGCCTATTGATTTGAACACGATCCGTGTATCCATCACTTCCTGGTCTTCTCTAAAGAAGAGGGACCAATGGAAACGTTGTCATGTTGCCGTTGTTCAGCATGGAAACATTCATTAGCTAACAATGACATTATTGTTCTATTAATATAAAGGGAGGTCAGGTACTCTTTAAAGCAGCTGCTAGTTATGGGTACTTTTTACTGAAGTACATTTCAAAGCCTCTTTACTTTGACTTGAGTAAAGAAGTTTAGTCAGTACTTCTACATTCACCAGAGTACTTCTAAAAACGAGTATCTGTACTTCCACTTGAGTAAAGGATGTGTGTACTTTTGCCATCTCTGCTCATTGCCCCAGATAATCAATACCATTTTCAAGTTTTAAGGAAGATGAAGAGCCAAATATTTAGGTTGAGATGAATGACTTACCCCGAAAATAAGAGGGGAGTGTCCCCTCCATGGCAGCTAAAGTGGAGGGTGTTGAGGGGCGCGCCGGCCCCCCTCAGGGTGAAGATGGGGGACGGAGCGGGACGAGACATCCCTGGGTCATGCAATCAATGTATGGCTGCAATGTGTCAGGAATCCCACTGGAACAGAAGAACAAAGAGCAGAGCTTTTATTGTCATGTGTGCATAACTACATAGTTATGTACATAGAAGTAGTGCCATAAGAGTCAAGTGATACATAATTTGTTGGATGTTCTTAGTTCCGGTGTTTAACCTGAGATGAGTTCCTTCTTGAATAAGTGCAGTTACTAAATGCAGTTTAAGCTCTTCTCAGTATCTCAACACTAGACCTTGTCAGTAGGAGTGCTAAATGTTCCATTAAACTAAGATATATTGTCTCAGAGCGATGCAGTACATGAGGTAAAAGTCAAATGCAGGCCTGAAATCATCAGAAACCCAGACATCTTGTTTTGCTTTTTGCACAAACACTGAGCAAACATTGTCCGAAGGAAACTCGACTTTGCCTGGAAGCTTTTCACACAGCAGACAGTTGTGTTTAATGCTCTGCCTGTATCTGCTCTATTGTTAGCCGCTACAAACCCTGTGGCCCTCTCTCGTCTTCCTCCTCCTCTACCTGATAACACCTCTCTTACTCAATACGTCATAAATCACAACCCCTGACAGCTTAATTACAGTAAACACACGGGGATTCGGGCTTCTCACTCCTCTTGCGATCAACAGCCGTTGTCCCAGAGGCACAAGTAACAGTTCTGGCTTTTATGTCGTTTGTAGACAGGGCTGCAGAGGAAACCGATCCAACCGCAGGTATGCTGCAAGGAAATGATGCGTCAACATTAAATTACAGTACCATCACATGTGAGTGACTGTCAGTGATTGGATTCAGATGGCCTATTCGCTAAACTGCTGTTGTTTTCATTATTATACCATAAAAGAGTTGAAAAAGTAAGAGTGAGACATCCCTACCTCTCAGTTTTAACAGGGAACAATGGCCAGACGATGACTTGAAAACAACCACGCACTCAAATACCTATGAATAATTGCGTACTAATAATAAAAAACAATTTGAACAGCCGGTTTTACTTGCTACCAACCTCAAAGCTGCCTGTAAATTCCTTCCTCCCCACACTGCAATAATATGAATATCCGGTTATCAGCAATCACATGCTCAATCTTAAATATGACTTTTCCAAAAATATCAAAATAAGCTGAACCACGCTTCTTAAAGTTTTAGAAATAAAGCAGCGCACAAGAACCTACTGAAGGTGGCTTTAGTAATGCTTTGGTATTTAGGGATATATATACCCTTATTTAGAGTCCTTTCAAGAGTTAGATCAGGACTATGACACTCCCTAATACAGGCGTGGCCAACCCGCGGCTCTCGAGCCGCATGCGGCTCTCGAGCCGCATGCGGCTCTTTGCCTAGTTTCATGCGGCTCTTCAGTTCATATCGATTGTATGTATATGTGTGAGTTTGGGGGAGAGACACTGACTCCTGACTGGTGTTTCACGGTGTACCGATACTTGAAAGGTACCGCGATACCCTGCCGTTAAAAACGTTACAATTCCTCCGTTTCATTAGTATCGGTACTTTAAGAATGACGGGGGAAAGTACTCCGGTGAGAAAGCGCCGTTTCAATAAGAGCCGTGTGTGTTCAGCGCTCTGCTTCCACTCCCTGCACTGCAGCCGTGCCTGCAGTCCCGCCCCTCTCAAGCACGTTCTAAGTCCCTCCCCTCTCAAGCACGTTCTAAGTCCCGCGCCTCTCAAGCACGCTCTAAGTCCCTCCCCTCTCTCGTGCACTCGGCCACGCGCTAGCTGCCAGAGCATGTGAGAAAACGAGAAGCATGGCTGCAAGTGGGAGTGCAACTGCCGCTGCGCCTCGGCTTGTTGACAACAAAGACGCCAGAAGCAAAATGTGAAAGTATTTGAGCTCTATCTCTGACAGTGACGGCTCCTACACATGGCGGCGTGCGTTGTCGCCTGCCGGCGGGGGGGGGCTGAAACTCGACCAACAACCAATCACATGAATCTCCCGCCCCAGACACACAAGCATGCTGTTTGATTGGCTAGAGCTTGCACTGGCATATGATTCGATTGGCTGACGCCTCCGTCGAGGCGGCAAAAGTAGTAGTAGTTCTCCCACTTAAAAAGGAGAGAGGCCTGTAATTTTCATCCTAGGTATACCTCAACTATGAGAGACAAAATGAGAAAAAAAAAATCCAGAAAATCACAATTATGGTGGAAAATAAGTATTTGGTCAATAACAAAAGTTCATCTCAATACTTTGTTATATACCCTTTGTTGGCAATGACAGAGGTCAAACGTTTTCTGTAAGTCTTCACACTAGGGCTGTGCAATTAATCGTATTTTCGGCTTGCGACGATTATGAAAACAGCATAATTGACAAAATACGATTATTTTGCTGGGTGCGCTTCGCCCCTCCCTAAAAGCCCACTCGGCCACGTGGGAGTGACATGTGTTGTGTGAGTGTTCAGCGCAAGCGAAGATGTCAGAACAAGAGCAGCAACTCGTTACTTTGGCTTTCAGGAGTCCGACGTGGAGCAAAAGAAAGTACAGTGCAGGATTTGTTACCAGGTTGTGTTTGCACCACACGCTAACACAACCAATCTCTTTAATCATCTGAAATACAACCACAAAGTGCAATACGACCGGGCAATAATACAACAAAAAGCAGACCAAAAAGCAGATGCTGCTCGACTTCATCCACAACATCACAGTCATCGATTCAGGACGCATTGTACAGAGCAACGGCTTACGCGACGAGCTCGCAGAGACACAGAGATATTACAGGTGCCATTACATTTCACATCGCTAAAGATATGTGCCCAGTTAGCACCGTTAGCAACCAGGGCTTTAAGCAACTTGTCAACACGTTGGACAAGCGTTACGCGAAGCCGTCTTGGTATTATTTCAGCAGGTCTGCGCTGCCTGCTCTATGTGACAAATGCCGTGGGGAAGTTGAGAGAGATGTGGCTTCAGCTGACTACTTTGCCACCACAACGGACCTATGGTCTATCCCAGGGGTGCCCAACCAGTCGATCGCGAGATGTGTCTAAAAATAGAACAACAATATTCTGTTTTATCGTTAATGTCCTGTAACATAATCTTCCTGTGCCAGAATAATGCACTTGAACGCATCAAAGCTTTGTGATTGGCCGGCGTCACCCCTGTGTCGGGGCGTGGCTGAGGGTCTTCAGTACAGGTGGCAATATTGTCACCTGCCTGCGCTCATCTCTGAAACCAGACCATGAACAGCCTGGTGTTTCTTGCAAAAAATCTTGAAGAGATGACATGAGCAGCCCTACCAGCATTTGCCATGGTGGCCAAAACATTTTAATTTGGTCTTAAATTGTAGTTCAACATTTATTTCCTGTTCCTTCTGGACCATGACGGTTGGCCAGCCTTCAACGTTTAACTGAGTGGAATATGTTTTACCAAAATGTTGGCTATATGTTAAGGAGTTTTCAGTAGGTTGTGACAGTGCACTGCAACATGTTTGATTTCATTTATGTTGGTCTAATTTATTTTTATGTATCATATTAATAATATATGTTTAGTATGGTTTTGCAAGTGCGCTCCAACAAATTTGTTGATCTTGTTTATTGGTAAAATATTATTTGTTTTAAAGTTCAATAAATGGTCAATGAATAATCGTCAAAATAATCGTGATATCAATTATTGACCCAAATAATCGTGATTATGATTTTTGCCATAATCGCACAGCCCTACTTCACACACTGTTGCTGGTATTTTGGCCCATTCCTGCATGCAGATCTCCTCTAGAGCAGTGATGTTTTGGGTCTGTCGCTGGGCAACACGGACTTTCAACTCCCTCCAAAGATTTTCTATGGGGTTGAGATCTGGAGACTGGCTAGGCCACTCCAGGACCTTGAAATGCTTCTTACGAAGCCACTCCTTCGTTGCCCGGGCGGTGTGTTTGGGATCATTGTCATGCTGAAAGACCTAGCCACGTTTCATCTTCAATGCCCTTGCTGATGGAAGGAGGTTGTCACTCAAAATCTCACGATACATGGCCCCATTCATTCTTTCCTTTACACGGATCAGTCGTCCTGGTCCCTTTGCAGAGAAACAGCCCCAAAGCATGATGTTTCCTCCCCCATGTTTCACAGTAGGTATGGTGTTCTTTGGATGCAACTCAGCATTCTTTCTCCTCCAAACAAGTCTAGTTGTGTTTTTACCAAAAAGTTCTATTTTGGTTTCATCTGACCATATGACATTCTCCCAATCCTCTTCTGGATCATCTAAATGCTCTCTAGCAAACTTCAGACGGGCCTGGGCATGTACTGGCTTAAGCAGGGGGACACGTCTGGCACTGCAGGATTTGAGTCCCTGGCGGCGTAGTGTGTTACTGATGGTAGCCTTTGTTACTGTGGTCCCAGCTCTCTGCAGGTCATTGACTAGGTCCCTCCGTGTGGTTCTGGGATTTTTGCTCACCGTTCTTGTGATCATTTTGACCCCACGGGGTGAGATCTTGCGTGGAGCCCCAGATCGAGGGAGATTATCAGTGGTCTTGTATGTCTTCCATTTTCTAATAATTGCTCCCACAGTTGATTTCTTCACACCAAGCTGCTTACCTATTGCAGATTCAGTCTTCCCAGCCTGGTGCAGGTCTACAATTTTGTTTCTGGTGTCCTTTGACAGCTCTTTGGTCTTGGCCATAGTGGAGTTTGCAGTGTGACTGTTTGAGGTTGTGGACAGGTGTCTTTTATACTGATAACGAGTTCAAACAGGTGCCATTAATACAGTTAACGAGTGGAGGACAGAGGAGGCTCTTAAAGAAGAAGTTACAGGTCTGTGAGAGCCAGAAATCTTGTTTGTTTGTAGGTGACCAAATACTTATTTTACCGAGGAATTTACCAATTAATTCATTAAAAATCCTACAATGTGATTTCCTGGATTCTTTCCCCCCATTCTGTCTCTCATAGTTGAAGTGTACCTAGGATGAAAATTACAGGCCTCTCATCTTTTTAAGTGGGAGAACTTGCACAATTGGTGGCTGACTAAATACTTTTTTGCCCCACTGTACATCGCAGGGGGAAAAAAAATCACAATGGCACTTTTTTCCAATATCGTGCAGCCCTATTAGGTATCTTGTTTGTTTTGTTTTTTAAACGAAACAAAGAGTAACCGTTATAACTGGTTCATGTCCTTGGTGTGATGTTGATAGGATACTAGAGACACCAGGAAGTCACAACTTTGCGCTAAGAAATAGCAGTTTTCAGTTGTTATGCTAAGCTAACTGTCTACTAACTATTGAACAGAGACATGAGAGTTGCATCTTCTTGTTTAAACAAAGTAATAAAGCGCCTAAGTGTATTTCTCCAAAAACTATTCTAGCACAATTTGAGTCAGTATTTGTAAAATGGCCTTCTGAGTTAATGAGCACAACATCAACACCCGACACTCAGTCACCCCCTCCTCCACTTTTACTTATCATAACCCTTGATCCCTGCAATCAGTAGTCGCCGAAACTGGAGCCTGAGGCATTCAGGAGCAACTCATTTCAGGAGGTTAGTGGTTAAATTGTCCATGAGAATTTGTGAAGCGCAGAGACAGAAGAGACCCCTGACCAGCCTGCCTAATTAAGGACGCTCAATGCAGTCTGACCGACTCACAAGGACACAGTCATTCCATCACAATGCATGCTTGCAAAAACAGTTCACGTTTTCCATGCTTACTACAGAAAAGATCCATCAATCAAAGTATGTGAAATGACCAACGTTATACTTGAATGGGTGAAAGATGATGGCTATGTGCATCGGTATTGACCATTGGGTATCACTCATACAACTAAACCAGCAGGAAAACGACAACTGTACAAACTTGCTTTGGCGTGGTATGAAAAAAATGGCAATAACCGTCAACAGGGTTTTTGTGAGGGTCTATCCGTTAAGCTGTGTGTAGATGGGAACGACTGCATTCCTGCGCCAGAGTCCTGCTCCTGTGTGATAGGTGGGGCTCACCCTGATAACAGGTGGATTAGCCGGCCCTTATTGTCCTCCTGCAGCAGGCCTGAAAGGAGCTGTGAGTCACGGTCGGACCAAACAGTCTGTTTTCATTGTCCAAAGACAAGTGTCTGAAAGGCTTCCAGTGGCTATCATAGCTCACTGTCAATCACAAATAACAATAAGGGACAGTGATGGAGATGGCGGAGGACTATGTAACCACATTTGGTTTTTTTTAAGTTATAAAGTGGTGTCGGAAAGAGTTGTAAACCCAGAAAGTAGTTCCCATTTTAGCATCTGGGTTCCTTTCTTGAAATCAATGGTTTTTGGCAAGATGCATGTAATAAGGCCTGGGGTTAATACAATGTAACAAGATGTTATGTTCTATGTCATAAAATGCATCAGTGAATACCCGACTGGTGAACGCCTAAAGCTTTAAAGTGTCTTAAAAAAGGCAGCTATAAAATAACTAAAGAAGCAAACTAAACATCTTCATGCTAAACATTAGCCGCTTAGATTAGCGGTGGTGACATGAAGTCATGTGACCGTTTGTTTACAGCATTACGTTAGATATTTATGATTTGCCTCAACTATTATAAAAGTGGGGTTAATATATGGACATTATCTTGCTAACAAAACACAAGTACCATAAATGTGTGTTTGCCACAATATTCCAAAATCCAATGGAAAAATCCCATTGCCTTCTATGCTGATTTCCGGGTCGGCCTACAATAACACATCATGACTGCACTACTCTGTAATGCCCACTTTCCCCTGCCACTACTTCCTCAGTTGCTTCTCTTTTCCAAGCGTCAGCATTTCCAGTTTCTGAATTGCCCACGACAGTCCCATTGTTGTGGCGAGAGTCCTCCACAAACCCAAATACAAACACACAGCTCAGGAAGGGGGAGACAGATACTGTAAACAAACAAGACGGTGGCAGGATGTCACTCTAATCTATTTGTGAGGATCATCAAATTGTTCCTCGCCAACAGAGAGAAGCAGTCAAGCAAACAATCAAACCTGTCACTTTAAAAGCTTGTAGGTTTGAAGTCTGTAGCGAATGCAGAGATACCTTTCTGGAGAAGTGGCAGTAGCTGGGGTATCTGTGATCCTCATGGTATAGATCCTTAAGGAATAGTTACCTGTTCTATTAAGATAATTGGACATCTTTGAAGCTCCACAATACTTCATTTAAAATGGTATTTAAAACCACCAACTAGCATTGTGCTTCCTGTAACTTAAATAGTGCATACCATTTTTGAATTACAATTGACTTAATTTTAGATCTCCAATCTTCTCTACTAGCAGAATTTTACTTCCATAAAATGAGCAATAGATATCCAATAGGTCAGTGAACTGTCTTATTAACCATGTCCACAATAACATCTCATTAACTAACCAGGCCTAAAGCGTCCGTCTTGGACAGGGCAAAATGTGAGTGATTAATAAAGCTGGATATGGTGGGAAGGGGCATGAGAGGAGAATCCTGCTGGCCCAGTAACAGATAAGACAGCTCCGGAGTAATCTGACTCTAAGTCCGTGGATAAAGGCAGTTTGTCTCTTCTTGGGCCGTCTGTCCACACCTAGCGGGTAATTAGGCCTAATTATGAGAGAAAGGTCCGCTTCCCCTTCATGTTATTAAATAAGAGCCAGCCTCGTCCGCCAAGCGTCTCTCAACACCAGCAAGGGGCTGGCGACCTTCAGATCAAACGCAGCCACTATCTGTGCCCTCCCTGAACATTGCTGCACATATGAGGGTTTGAAGAGGGAGGGGACAGAGAGGGTATTCGTTATGATATGGGGCATCAAAGTTTTTTGACTGGAGGTGAAGGGGGAGTCCTGTCCGCATTCCTCCCTGGGCTCTTTTGCGCTGGTATCATGTGATCAGCAGCTACCCACCTGAGCTGCCCCCTTGTCAAACTCTGCCATTCATAAATAAGGGATGGACATAGTGATCACAGGACGTTTGTTATAGAAGCATTATAATGCCGCAGCTTCACAGGAGCCATTATGGAGGCATGGGACCGCGAGATCCCCCGCTGATATCAGCCTCATCAAAAATGAGATCTGAGCTGCGTGATGAAAACTGAAGGAGATTACACATAGCTCAGAAGCTGCTTTCTAGATAGGACTTCCAATGACGAGACAACTTTGTAACATTTCAACCAATAGTGATCTTTCCTGTAACATCTTAGCCAACAAGCTTCAAATAAAGACCCTAAATCTGTTCATAGCTGCTACATCATACTTCAGCTATTCGTCATTCTGCTGCTCAAACACAAGCAATAGTCTTATTAGCCGTTTCCCTCTTTTTCACCGTCTCGCCAAGGAGGCACTTCCACCTCACCGGCTGGGGGGTGAGCTGGCTCTAGGATCATCATTAGTCACCCTCCCCCAACAAATACAGATCCTTCTGAGGAGGAAACCAACGTGCCAAAGGGAGAGCGAGGTCCATTATTAAAAGTCCAGTTAGACAAACAACATGGGAAGTGGCGAGGAAGACACACGCCCTTTATTGTGTCTTGGTGGGGTTATCTGGCCTGGATAAACATCCCAGCGTCAGACAGAGGCTGAAGTCAGACACAAGTGCACCAACACCCACTGTCAGTCACAGGTCCAATGAGTGGGAAGAGGTGGCATTGTCCACGTGAATGGCGTGAATGCTAAGCAGGGGCCATAGCAGATAAGAGCTAAATGCCTTGTGGGTGTCACTGAGGCAGGCCCTGATGGAGCACTGTGTCCGAGGGTCCTGTTTTAGGAGGTCCTGACGGTGGTCAACAGGTACCAGGAGCCTTATCTGTTTGCATTATCACCCATTTCCTCCATGGAGGATACAGAGACACAAGAGGGTCGACAGCTCGAGTGTCATCACACATCTCCACACGTTAGGGGTGTGAAAGGTTTCGGATCTATAGGGGCTTGGCTGTCAATACAGCAAAGATATGAAAACAAGTAGATGCATTATGCAACAGTGGGCAAAGGACACACAAAACAACAACATGTTACACTTTGTCAACATGCACAGGTCCCTGTGTTATACCTGTCAGTCATCTGCAAGGGTGTGATGAGTGACTGCATGAACACTAAGTAATAGACGGTGAAAGGATTGACAGAGGGTTAACTAGTCGTAGTTATACAGGGCGAACAGCAGGGTTACAATGAGGTCATTCTTGGTCTCAAATGATGGTCTGCTTTCCTATGTAATAAAACACACTATTGGACCTATACTATTCACTCTGGGCATCAGTATTGCTGCAAGGCTGAGTATCATGCATTTAAAATGAAGAATCCATCAGGGGTAAGAAACAAAACTAATAATATTAAAAAAGTATATTAACGTTTTTGATGATAACATGTACTGATGCGTGATGTGTCGCTTATACGGCACTTTAAATGGAAACACATGAATCAAATAAATAAGCTACTGCAATCCCTCCCCACCCCTACTTTAATGCTTTGACTTTTTCCTTTAACTCTTCGTTTTCCTTATTTTGTGTGTCTTGGATAATTAAATGTATAATACCATTTAAATGAAGAGATAAAGTTTAACATGTGTACATCCGCATGGAAGATAGCATGAGCTGGATATAGGAGCTACATGATCAAACTAAAAAGCACTCGTATAGTGTGTAAAGTAAGGCTGCACTGTGCCCCATATAACATACACAATGTAATATAAAGACTTCTGAATTTGGATCCACTTAAAAATGACACTTGACAAATCAGCCTTCTTCATTAACAGTGACTCGATGTCAGTGCATAGCTAAAACAAATGTATTAACCATAATGCTTAATAATTGATTTCGCTAATCTATGACCACCAAACTTTATTTAAATAGCATGTAGTTTATGTTGCTTCAGAAACTGGCATATACATACCACTGACTTTAGTAAGGCTATTACACTTGATATGACTGATCCACAAGCTTAACCTGTATGATAATGCACTGCAGAATACAAACCTATGAAGCTTATTGTGCTTGAAGATAGGGGGTTTAACTAGCGAGTTAAAGTAATAGATCAGACGCATTTATATTGTGTACAGGCTACAGTCATCTCGTTTACTGGACGTTATCAGGGCTGCTATACTCACACAAGTTGCTATGATTTACCATCCTGAAGATAAAGCATAACATAACATGTTAAGGTGGAAACAGAAAAGATACAACTGCAATTAATATCTATAAAGGCACTTGGGCTAGCTTAAACTGTCATGTTGTTTACATCAAGGAGGTTAGCAACAAGCTAGCAACTGCCTAAAACAACAGGCTAAACCCAACACGTGTACCTTGGTATTACGCGAGAGGCATTGTCGCTGCGTGAAGCCGTTTCATTACAGTGAAGAGAGAAGCTTTAACAACACAGAAACACAAACCATCTCAGTGACACACCGGTGTTCTGAAAGTTGTCAGCCAGCTTTGCGAGGAGGAAATACAAAACATGCGCCACAGCTGAAGGACCCCTTTTTGGAGCGTGTGAGCTGCCCACGAGAGTGCCTGTATAGAAAACTCAAGACTATCTCTCTCTCTCTCTCTGCTCAGTGGAATGACTGCCTGCCTGTGTGTGTGTGTGTGTGTGTGTGTGTGTGTGTGTGTGTGTGTGTGTGTGTGTGTGTGTGTGTGTGCGTGCGTGCATGCGTGCGTGCGTGTGTGTGTGTCTCAGGTGTTGTTTCATTTCTAGGCATATCTTTTTCAGGGTAGCTATATAATGATATAATGTCATGCAATGTCTTTAAATGATATAGGCCAGGGGTATTCAACAAAAATTCAACGAGGTCCAGTTAGAGAAAATCTCCCCATGCACAGGATGGAACATCAAAATGTGTAACTTGCTTTATGAATTAGTGTGATATATTGAAGTAGCTGCAGCTGTATCAACATCTGCATGTAATCAACAACTGACTGCCAATCAAATAAAGAAAGTACAATTCAAAAACACAATATGTATTGTCAATTAACATTGAACTATAGAGATGTACAGTAAAATACTCTGGATTTGTGTAATGCTCCTCTCGGGCTGCATTTAAAAATAAAATAGAGAAAATAAATAAAATAGCTTTTGAAAATGTGTGCATCTTAAAAGTGCTTCATTTTAGATTAATAAAATAAAGTGTAGCAGCAGCTTGAGTTTCCCTTTTTCCTTGTTAACCGTTTCACATCATGTCTTAACAGTTTCAGACGATTATAGAACAATATCAGTCTTTACACATCATAACAATTGAACAGTTTTCAAATGTATCTTTCTTTCTCTCTTATATTGCAGTCCATCACTCGCTTTTTTTTGTTCCGTGCGAGAATTGAGCTCGAGCTTATCCTGCCAGGATTTAAAATCTGGGCTGAAATGGTGTCAGGGCCATTCTCATACACACATGCAGGTGCTCATTGGTTATCCTGGAACCAGGGCCGTCCCTCCCTACAGGCCGATCATGCAGACTGCGTGGGGCCTCACCTTGCGGAGGGGGCCTCACCTTGCAGAGAGTGCCGGGCGATACAGGGAGAGAAGCGGAGAAGAGAATGTACAGCTATATGAGGTGTGATTTGTGCCAAAGAACAGATAACTAAGCTGACTGAGCGGATAACTAACGTGTCAACGTGCGCCAATGCCTCCATCAATTTTGAATGGGTTGACGTAGAATACTATGGGATTCGTTTTGTATCATAAAGATAAAGCAACACTTTCTCAGAATAAAGCAAAACTATGAGTTTAAAAGAAAAAAAAACTGAGTCAAGCAAAATAAAATAAATGTCAAAAATAAAACTATAAGTTGCAAACAAATCATGTGTGTAATCATATAAACTATAAGTATTTTTTCTTTGTTTTAACATAGGTTTTTGTTTGCAGTTCTTGTTTCTTCTTTCTCAATGATCAGACTTTAGCTCTCGTGTTTGGGTGTGTCTGTGTGTCTCATTCACTGTCCCTCAGGTTGTAGCATGTTTCGATTGCCAGTTTGTGGCTTGTATGTCTTGTGAACGCAACACTGGCATAATATGATGTGGCCTGATGACATGGCCTCTAATAAACACACAGGACTAAAATAATACGTGTTTAATTCAGCCCAGATGCGGTGACTGCAGGCCAAATCCATGAATGCGGCATATATTGAAGTTGTTCAAAGCTGCACCGGTATGAGGCGCAGTGAGAACCACGCACCTGTCAGACTACGAATGGGCACATTTAAATTTCAGGAGAATAATGAAGATGTGATTGGTTGTTCCACTCTCCGTTTCTCACGAGACCAGCTGTTTACATTAGTGTGGACTGGACCGACTGAAACTGACGGCAAGGTTAATTATTGTTGCCGGATGGACCCCCATCCGGCAACAAAAAGGCAGCGAAATGTGCTAAAATCACTGATTTATTCAGAACCCCCCGTATGGTATAGAATGACGAAGCAGAAAGTAAGTGAGCGAACATTATGGCAATTTTATTTATATAGCACTTTTCAGCACGTGGCGATTCAAAGTGCTCTACAGATTAAAAGCAAAAGACATTTAAGAACAAATACATTATTAAAAAGGCATTTAAAAACATAATAAGGAAAGGTAATGAAATTAAATAAATAAATAAACGCAGCAGGTACAGAATACATGACTAAAAAGGCATCCTGTAATGTGAGTGTGGGCAGCTCAATTAAAAGCAGCGTTTTTAGTTTTAAAAATAGGAAGTGTTTCGGCGGACATGCATGATTTAGGCAGTTTGTTCCAAATTGTTGGGGCATAATAACTAAAAGATGCTTTTCCATGTTCAGTGGTTATTCTCGGAACAGAGAGCAGACCCGACCCAGAAGACCTGAGACTCCTGGATGCTTCATAGTGATGGAGTAGGTCGTCTATATACCTCGGCCCTAAGCCATTTAGTGATTTAAAAACTAGCAGTAGTATTTTAAAATCAATTCTTTGGCAGACTGGAAGCCAGTGTAATGATCTCAGAACCGGAGTGATGTGATCCACTTTTCTAGTGTCAGTGCCACTATTATGAGCCACTTTTCTTTCTATATTGTAGCCTGATAGCACATCGACTGTCAACAAAACAGTTTTTCAGTCCAATGCTAAGGCCCCGGCCACACGAGGACGAAAACGGTCGTTTGCATTACTGCTTAGTGTCATATAGACCGTTCGGCCACACGAGGACGACCGAATACAGCACTAAACGACTGCGGAAACGATAACGGGACCCAAGGTGGATAGAACGGCATACGCAACGCTCTGGGGGGTCCAACGGCTCTGTGTGTACGCCCTATACGATCATTTTCTGATAATGATGAGGCAATAGCCCCGCCTCTCCCCACCTCTGCTGCTCACCCCCGCGACAAAGTAAACTGCACACTGAATTCAGATTATTTATCTTTCTCCCGATATGGACATAAACGCGAGTGAAGTATAATCTGACAGGACGGAGACACCTCTCAAACTACCTAAACTAGTTATAAATATGTTTATTTTTACTGTCGGCCGGGTCACTCATTACTGGATCAGCTGCTGCATGAGACAGACACTGACGCTGTCCGAAGAGAGGGAGGAAAAAGAGAGGCTCCGTGTATTTTATTATTATATTATATAGATTCGTTATTCATTTGTTTTAAAGCTCAATAAATAACAAAGAAGACCTTTGACCGCACTTTTATAATTTTGTCTGGAAGATTTAAACTTTAATACACGTTGACTGGCGAAAAACTCTGCCCGGTTCCCTCGACCCCCACCGCGGAGAATAAACAGAAGGGCAACCATGACAACCATGCTTCTTCTCTGATTTTGTGGAGGAAGTTACAGTGCCACGTACAGGCTCCTGCATATGTACTGCAGCTTCTCCAGCGGTTGGAGCTAAACGGAGCTGTCTCGTGTGGACAGAAACTATCCGGTGAATATTGCGTGTGGACGGAACCCTTTTTTGCGATTGCGTTTGCGTTAATCCTATGCGTTTAGACGTTTTCGTCCTCGTGTGGCCGGGGCCTAAGTTAGTGGCAGGCCCTGTGCGACTGAGACTATAAGGCAACACAAAACCCAAACATGTCCTTCCTTAATGTTACTCAAAGCAAATATATGTAATATGTACACACCCCTCATACTGTGAGTGAATAACTTGAGATGGTTATGTTGTCTAAAGGGGAGACAATCATTATGGTATTAGGCCATGCAAATACAGGGTTAGGGATAAAATAAGTGTTGCATAATATATGTTCTTGAATAATGCTATTTCATAAATAGTTGTTAATGATTACATGTTCTCCTTATTCAGTTCCACTATCAGATGATGCTGATGGTGATGGCCCTGAGGGAGAGATGCAGAGCTCAGTGGACAGAACTGGCAGGTACAGAGGAAACTGTTTCAATAGGCTGTGACTGACACTGAACAAAACCAAAGGAAATGTAATGACAACAGTATAAGCAAGCTATGTTCATGTTCTCTCAATAAATTAGTTATTGATCAGAGTTTAATCCATCCCAATGCTGGTTCTTATTCAGTACCAGCAGATGCTGAGGAGGTTGACAAGACAAGTCAAGATTCAGGGTCCAGCACAAGGGAAATTGCAACTGAGTAGGGCAGCAACGTTGTAAATATTGACGGTACATCCAGCAAAACGCCCCCAAAAAAATTGGTAGTGGCCTGGCTGGGTGTATAAAACCCGGCCTGACGGTCCCAGTCCGGCCCTGCTGACACATCACACACACATACTACACACATTACTGATTAAACTGATATCACAATTTAGTTACTCTCTTTAAATAAATATACTGTAATTGGAAAAGAATCATGTGTGGTGTCCTTGTTTTGTCCGTCCTTGATCCAGGGCTCCCTATTGGTGTATGTAGGTTATTCTTGTTTTTAGAATTAATTCAGTAATGGTGTGTGTGTAACACAAACATAATAAATCATTGGATAGTGTTTCTCAAATGAAGGGAAAATAATGAAATAAAGTAAAGTATTAAGACTCAGTGCGAGTTATTACTTTCTTCAAAAATACACAGACATTGCAGCACGTCGTTTCACGTCTTTCTCAGCAGTAGAGTGCAATGTGTTGGTGAACCTTTGTTTCCTTCTGACAGAAGCGCTCACTTAAAGGTATACTCAATTCAATAGCTTTATTAGCATGACCTCAGTTACATATAGTATTGCCGAAGCTCTGTATAGTTGCAACATCTATACAAAATATAAATATACAATACTCCCCCTTGTGGCCAAAGGTGGACACAACTCTTGTCTTCAGAGTGCAGCAAAATGTAGCACAGTGACTATTTTGTCAACATCATAAAACAATACATATTTTAGTAAACGGGACATTATAATCTCCACACATTAACTCTATATTTGCCTCTGCCATGGTGCCAAAATGAAACGAAATAAAATAAACAATATATAGGGGTTGCTTCTTCTCTGAACTTCTATATACTGCATCCCTCCATATCAAATAAACCATAAACAAATACATAAAGCCGTATTCACTGCAGCGATCTATTTTACACACAAAACTATGAAAACTTGGTGATATACAGTGACGTTTTCTCCTGGAGACCAAGGGAAGACAGGCTTCTCCTGTTTTTTCAGCCTTAGTTATCATTTTGATAATTACAAATATATATTCTTGTCTGTGGTTGTTATTGCGTTCAGGGCATACAATGGGTGTAACATTATTTGAATACCAAAACTATATTGAAATAGAGTCTCGCTTGAACAGCAACTGCGTAGCTGTAACATTACTGGGTTATTAGGTGATAACTACCAAAGTAAAGTAACTTCAGACGCAGACGAGAGGGGTGGCGACGAGAGTGTCACGTTACTTCTCTCGCGGCATAGTTCACGGCATGGTAGGCGACGATCGACACGTTAGTGAGCTCAGTGAGTTCGTTCATTGGCACAAATCACATCTCATATCCTTTGGCAGAAGTCACACCTTACAGTCTTTGGCACAAATCACACCTCATACTGCCAGGCGTGTTGTGCCAAGCGGCAAACTCTGGGATAGAGCGGTGAAGCTAATACGGAAGTGCTACACACTGCAGTTCATATATTGTCCGATAGGCGATGGCTGCAGAAAGGAGCAATTTCCATAGACCCCCATGTTAAAATGCCCAACTTTACAGCAGAAAAAAACATGTTTCTACCCCTGGCTCCATACATTTTTATTATCGATATAGTTAGATTCCACCTTCATGATTATGGATCTGTGAGTGGTCCGGCCTCTTCCGGTGTCATAACCCTCCGGGCACGTTTCAGAAGCATTTCAGAAGAGGAGCGTCTTGCCTGCCGGCTCACAGTTTTTGTTGATTTGGCCATTTGGGCATATTTCCTGGACAGGCTACTTTGTACATACAAAGTTAATAATAATTGTAATATTCCAGTTATAAACGACATGAATCAAAGATGTGTTGCTGTATTTTAGTGGTAACAAAATGCATACATCATCATAATTATTATATATGTAGGGTTATATATATTTGTGAGAAACTGAATATCACTCGATTAACTATTGACATTTTCTGTTTGCACAATTGTGCTATTTCTCTTCATGTCAAGGATACACCATTAATGATAATAATTATAATACATTTTATTTTGAGGTGCCTTTCAATGCACCCAAGGTTATTATGAATACAATAAAAACTTTAACAGTAAATACAGCTGAACATAACCAACACACACACAGGGCAGACAGACAGATATGAGACAGACAGATATGAAAAAGCAGGTATGGAGGGACATGAGGACAGTGGTATTGCTAATCTGAACAGGTGAGTTTTGAGGTGGGATTCGAATGAGGTGATTGTGTCTTTCATAGTTAATTATGGGAGGATCCTGAGAATTAAGATTCACGCTGGGAGATATTCACTTAAGATTTCCATTTCCTTTTAAAAAGAAAACTTGAGTTACAGAATTGAAGTCATTTAGACTTAAAACAAATTGAGGACAATTGAAGATACTCTTTTAAATTCCTTCTGCTACTAAAACGGACCTCAAAACACTGGGGGGGGGGGGGGGGGGGGAACACATACAAACTGAGCGATAACTATAGAACTTGGAAAGCCTTACAAAACTGCATGAACAGGGGAGTCTTTATTTTGTCATCCTTTTCAGTCTAATGGAGAAAGAGAGACAGAGAAAACACAAGGCCTTAATCCACAGAGCACACAGAGCCCTTTCATGGGAGTGCTGGGAGAGACCTTTATTTGTCCATTCCTATCATGGAGAAAGCTGGTTTCAAGCTCGGATAGGTCTGAGCTGGAAGATTAGATGAAACCAGAGTGTTTTAAACCTCTTCTGTGGATTAGAGTCTGACAGTCCCCCTGCACTCTGAAATGAAACAATAAGGAGTACAGGTATACAGGCTCAATGGGAAAAACCTAAATAATCTCCAAGCTACACAAAAGCCCTCCAAAATCAAGGATAGCTTTCATTTAACTTTAAAAAGAAAGGATGGAAAGATTCCTCACCTACACCTGAATTAGTAAATGTTAATATTTTGGCCTGAGCATATTTGATGTACACTAATTTGACCAAATGTGAACCAATTTAAAATGACATTCTCACCTCCTAGAAAGAACACATTACAATTCTACTTTTATGAGAAATTGAATATCTGGGATTTAGAGTGCAGAATGATTATCTAATTTACTAATGAGCCAGATGAAATACATAAGCACTTAATGACATACATGGAGCAGGCGAGTCTCGATTGTAGAGCAGCCGTGAGTTGAAACCAATTAGAGCAAATGGAGGTGGCAGGACGGTAACCCCTCAGCAGGAGGTTGGAGAAGGTGTCTGCTGCCCTGCCTGCACAGATACCATGACCTGCATCGCCATCAATTATTCCTGGCATCTCATTTTACCCAGGGGCACGCAGGGTGTCCAGGACAATGCCAGGGTGCACTTAAAAAGATAGAGCCTCTGTCTCGCCGTGGGTCCGAGGAGGAGAGGGTGGGGTGTTGGTATATACAGAACCATCCATCCAACCTATAGGAGAGACTGCGAGGTAAGGAAATCCCTGGAATCCCACTCCCGCTCCAGCCTCTCGTCGGGGGGGCAGCAGGTCACTTTACAGCTCATCACCAAATTAGAAAGGCTGCGGGTCAGCGTGAGCGGCAGCCAGACCACAGACAGATAGAAATAGATGGAAGTGCTATGCTGGTGCTCATTCACCAGACTCCTCTCTCATCATGGAGAGGTACAGGACTGCACACTATGGAAGGAAGCTCCAGGGAGGAACACTAGACCAAGGCTTGATACTGGAATGCACTTCAGAATCAGATCAGAAACCTTTATTCGTCCGACAGAGGGCACATTTACATTTGTTACAGCAGAAAAGAGCCAAAGACAGCTTAATGTTACCTTACACAATTTACAAAATACATATCCTGTAACAGTTCTGAAGATGTAGCAGCTACCCCCTCCCTCTGGAACTCACTCCCACAACCCATCAGAGACTGCACTGACCTCACCACCTTCAAAAAACTCGTGTTATTTGACTTTAACTTTAACTATATATTTATTTGTTATTCCTTTTCACTATAACTGTAACTTTAAAGCGTCTTTGAGCACCTGTAAAAACGCTAACAAAATTAATCTATTATTATTATTATTATATTATTAACGGAATATATATTTCACATATTGGGCAGGGGTGTTATAGTCTGTGTTGTTGTGTGTGTGTGGGGGTCTACTAGGGGGGCCGGGGTGGTTATATCGGGGTTCATAGCAAGAACAAGAAGCTGCAACATATCCAGAACAACGCTGCTGGGATCCTTATGAATACATCCCAACCCATCCGCAAACCATTGCACTGGTCCCGGTCCCACTCAGGATTGACTATAACTCTCACATTTCACCCATCAGTGCATTCATGGAAACTGTGGAGTCTATTCTTATATAACATTAGAAAGACATTATTATTACAGTATAAGTTTATTGTGCTCATTTTATGTTGCTATGACTTTGGAATAAATAGACAAAATCACAATCCCAAGGTTTGATGGATCGGATAGGAGACGAAGAAGAACGTTTGTATCGTTCTTCTTCGTCTTCCACTGGAGTATAGCAAGGTTAAGTGCAGACACTGGAAGAATACAAAGAGTTATTCATAAACAGGACATCGCTCCGACCTTGAGCTTTGGGTGAGCTCCGCGCCAACGCATAACTTGGTACCAGTATGGAGAAGTGTTTAGAAACCAAAAACAACACATAGGATAGCACAGTGTCTCAAACTCTTTCTGCCAGCCCCCCCCCCCCCCCAACACAAATAGTCACGTAAAGGGCCAAGCTAACATTTATTAAAATACATCAATATGAACGTGAGCATTCCACTTTGCTAGAACAGTGATAATAAAACAATGCTCCATAAGTCTGTGTGGTAAAAAAAAATAATACAATTGTGCAATCCCTTTGCGAGAACAATAAGTTATAATTCTTTGCCACTTTGCAAAAAAATGAAAAGAAAGAAAATGCTGATATTTGGCATCAGTGGCTGCAATGAGCCTGTTTGGCACATTTCTTCAAAACGGGGTTGCTGGCTCAGTGGCGGCGCCAGAGATTTCTTTTGGGGTAGCTTGACATTTCATAGAGGGTGCTCAAACATTTAGGGTTTCCCATTAATGTCCCGGGCGCTACAGGGGAATTTTCTACTGCAACAATCCCCCAATTCTTTATATTGAAGTTGAAAGCATCAATCTGGTGCACTTTGAGAGCAAAGTGGAGAGATCTGGATACATCTCTCAACACCATATGAAACAGAACTGTACACAGATTTGTTTTTTCTTTATGGATATTTTACAAATCACTCCCCTTTTAAAGTGTATTCTTGTTTTACTGTCATATAGTATTTCATACCTGTTTTTCATTTATTCTCTTATTTTTGTATACCTATAATGATCATATAAACGAGTGCCTCGGAAATAATTGTTTACATTAATCGTGACCAAAACGTTTGAGACCCACTGAGATAACTTAGACTAAAGTAAACTATCTGAACACTCCGAGTCCTTTAGCTCACTGAGCCTCTCAGTCTGACAGGAGAGGACTCTCCTCCACCTTGTTGTTAAAAAAAGGTCCTTATATCCGTTAGCGTAGCTCGCTAGCACCAGAAGCTAACAACAACTATCTCCGGTACCGGTGCGCTCTCTCTCGCTCGCGAAATGGCTCGTTCCACACACACACAGAGCCGAGCTTGAAAGAAACACAGAGGCCCAGATGTAATTGTACTGTACGTATCATATTATTTTAGAGTCAATAATCTTTCAAATTTTTATTTTCTTTATTTTTTTAATAACCATTTTTCCTCCTGGTCTCTCGCGCCCCCCCTGTCATGCCTCTGCACCCCCCAGGGGCCGAATGCTGATTGGAAGGTCGTGTTGCCAAGAGACTTTGTCTGTGCACCAACGAGAGAGAGCCAAAGTCTAAACCAAGGTTACTCTCCATCTAGTCTCCACCAATCATAAATGTATGGGCAATGCCCTGTGTAATAGAATGTCTTGCTGCACGAGGTTATGGGCTGCCAGGTTACAGCTCTGCTGCCTGTGATTTCTGTGACCGGACGGAGTCCTTGGCCAAGTGAATATATATCTTTTTCTCTCTTTTAATATAGTTGAACTAGGAAGTCGTTTGTCTTTCCTGGAATTTTGAACACAACAAAATGCTCCATGAATGCACCGTTTCATCCCTCAGGCCATATGACTGTTAAACACCTGAACTTTTGAAAGAACATCCATAAAATTCATCTGTTTGCAACTTATATATATATATATATATATATATATATATATATATATATATATATATATATTCCAATTACTTGTATATAGACTATTCTGCACTATTTCTATTTTATTGTATTTAATTGCACTATTGTATCTGTTTTATTGTGTTGCTCTGTTGGAGGAGCCTGTGACCTAAGATTTTCACTGTCATAACTCCACTGTAGCTATGAACACATGACGATAAAAGCCTTGAATCCTTGAATCCATCCTACCTCAGAGAACTGCTCACCCCACAAACCTCCACAAGAAACCTCTGTTCTGAAAAGGCTGACATCCTCAATGCCCCCAGGACAAAACTCAAAGCCATGTGAGACCGATCCTTCTGCTCCGCTGCTCCGACACTGTGGATGCTCTTCCTGACAAGATGCTTTCAAAAACGGCCTAAAACCCCATCTTTTTAACAAAGCCTTTTGCTAGAACTTGAACCACCCATTTTGTTACCATGACTGCCTAATGTTTTTTATGTTTTGTATTATTCAGAATATTTCTATTGAACCACCCGTTAACCTGATGTCGTACACCCTGTCCCTCATGCTGTAAAATGCATATGTTTAACTTGTCTGATAACTCCAAGTAACCAGTCTTGTTACACTAGTGAATAACAGTGTAAACAGATTGAGAAAAGTATCACCAAACAGGAGATATATTGTCCTTTCAAGGTCCCTTTAACAATTGCACTCAGTGGGACGCAGAAATACATTTTTCTTTGCAGCTCCATCTCCTTGAATAGCCAGTCAGTGGAAGAGCAGGCATTAAGTTATCAGAACAGAAAGAGAAGATAGTGAGTATGGGAGTCTGTGTTGAACGTGCAGGTATCATAACACAAGATGGTGAAGCCTCCCATGCTCATGTTTTCATTTGGCATCTCTGCAGGTGTGAATGGAGCGGTCTCAGGGAGGGCGAGGAGTGACTGGCCTCCCTGTTACTTTGAGGCGTAGAAGAAAACACACTTTTTAAATGAATCAGTATGTAGCAGGAAGGACACATTGGCACTATCAGCACCACTAAACCATCCTCCCTAGGAACAGTGAAGCGAGGGAGGAAACCAGTGTCTAAAGTTCATATTCTTATCAGTTCTTTTTGAAACTCCTCTCCAATGATTACGCTTTATCATCATTTCCACTGAGAACAGCAGGCAAGGATGAGTTATTGAAAAAACCCTAATCTTGCACTCAGGGCCTTTGAGTCAGCAGTAGCATTACAACACAAATGCCATAGTCACCAATTATACTCAGTCTTTTATACTGCACAACGGGCACGTGCACACATAGACATCAAAGTGGGCTTGAGGCTGAGCCCCTGCCCCTTTTCTTCCTCCAGAGAAAGTGCGTTTTTTTCCCCCGTTTTTTAAATTTTTATAAATGAATATATATCTACTGCTGTTTGCGCACAGTTTCCCTTTCCAACAGTATATTGATTGAATACAAAATTAAAATATCAGGTCGGAGATTAGACTGTGAAGTTCCGTAGCTCTCGCCCCCCCCCCCAACTCAACTTTGGTTAATGGCACAGTTAAAGGCGTTTTAAAGACATGAGAGGTCGCACTTATCCATACATTAAACATTTTTGTAGGGCTCTTGTTTTATTGCATTCATATCTATCTTTTGCATTCAAAGTAAAGTTAGGAGTAAGGAGTATTTTTGACTTTTTGGGCACAACACTTTCTGCAAGGAAATATATATTAAGCTTAAGAGATAATGCCATGAATTAGCTTAGCCTAGCATAATGATTCACAGAGGAACATAGCAAACATTGCACTTCATATGAACACAAAACAATCGGTAATAATGTCTTGTATATTTTAACTTTGGAGAAAGCTACCAGATTGAACCTAAGCTAAGCTAAACCGCTAACCTCCTGACTGGCTTTCGATTGAGCAGACTGGAGGTGGCTCATGACAATTTGACCAGGGGCAGCAATAAATGTGTTGCTAGCCTTTTTCTATCCAATGTATTGTTTTTGGCATTGAACTTTTTGAATTTGTATTTCGGTAATGCTTGCTCCATGCCAACACATACAGCTTGACATCAGTTAAGGATCAAAGGGATACTGTTTTTGTAAAACTCCACTACCCTGCAGTGTGTAGGCCTCATAATCATCTGAAGCGCCATCTTTGTACCACTGAGACTGACTGGAGAGCCGAGAATTAAGACGGTCTAAAAATGCCATTGGCTGCAGAGATCCCAGATCAGTGAGACACATCTCCTCTTCCAGCAGACGCCTCGCATACAGTTATAACCACTCTTCATGTTGCTGCTTCATCTGTCATACGGGATGACATTAAGGCCAAAGGTTACAACTCAAGGCTAATTACTGAGCAGGTTATATATACACTGGTCTGAGACTGTGTGTGTGTGTGTGTGTGTACCAATGTCTGGCTGTGACAACGACACTCCTGTTACACAACCACATGAATATTTGTTTTGGAAAGCCAAGGCAGAGGTATAGCTCTCCTCTGCTTTATTTTTAGGGAACGTTAATATGTACTGAACGCGGCTCGCAGTGCACCCACACCATGCCATTCAAACACACATAAGAGAGCTCACGTTGCCGACACACCCACACATTCACATTCCCACCTGCCCCCCCTCCACACACACACACACACACACACACACACACACACACACACACACACACGCACGCACACACACACACACACACACACACACACACACACACACACACACACACACACACACACACACACACACACACACACACACACACACACACACACACACACACACACACACACACACACACACACACACACACACAGGTATAACTGTGAGCTTTGGGAGAGAAACTAGCAGATACAAACTGCATGCAAAATGTGTGTGACTAAACAGGAAAGACAGAATCAATCAGAGGCATCGACAGCAGCCAGAGGGCGAGCCCTGCATGCAGTCTGTCTGAATCACATACCGTCTCTGCAGCTCTGCCGGTGGATGTGAATTCTAAAAAAACATGCTTGTTTCATGGAGGGGTTCGTCTGCAGGAGTTGCAAAGTGTTTCAGTTGCATGCTCAGCCCGGGCAGATCCTCACATCTCCAGCCAGATGTTTTGGCTGCAGAGCGGGAAGCCATCGCGGCAGTGGAAGAGACTTTGATTAATGTGATGTGACTCACACTGATAACACCAGAGCCCCAGAGCAGACACAGTCAGAGGAAACTGTCAAGATGGTGTTGATACCGCTGCTGTGCTGGTGTTTAGCAAAACCTTTAGGAAATGTGAAGTAGTAGCTTGTTATTTTCTGTGCAGGGGCTTGTTGAGCTGATTATCTCCGTCAATAGCAGAGTTTGAATGGTAAAGCTATAAATTATTAATGAGTGTGTAATCAAACACAGCATCTGTAGTTTCAGAAAAGAAGATTATCAAATAAACTGGTTTATCCCTCCAGGCTTAACCAGTTCGACAATAAATCTGACGGATTCAAACACTGTTTTGGATGTTCTTCAAAGCTCCTCCCGAGGAAACCTTCCTATATCATATTTATTCCTTTATTTGACACATAAAGCTATTAAGAAATAGAGGAGACATGAGCGTGTACTAACTGTGGGGGAGACTTCTGTAGCAATGGAGAGTCAGGACTCAGAGAGACACGAGGAGAGCTGGAGCTTTGATGGCAAACACTGACGGTTTATTACGAGCTTCGGCCGGAGAATTCACAAGACATGTCACGGGCCACGATCTGCCCACACGGTTGAGATGCCACAATCAATTCTGAGGAACTCTTCTCCAGGTTTTAACTAGTTTGGAGTGTAATAATCAACATTCTTTATCAGCGAGACTAAACAAATACAGACCCTGAATCTAACTAGAGCTCTCGTACATAGAAAATAATGTGCACCAGGGAATCTACGTTCCTAAAAAGAAGGGCTTCTAGATGTCCCTGAACAATAAACTATCTCATGGCGGCTTGTGCTCGGTCATAAGCTGGCAACAATGCGTCCAAGCTGCCCCTCCTTAAGAGAGATAGGAGCAATACCCAAGGCCGTAGAACTATGCCATGGGAAACTGTGTCGAAGGTTGAATACCTAAGCAAATTATTCTCCAACACTAACTTTAATGGCAATCTATCAGATACTAGAATTTTACTAAAAAACATTATTGATGAGCTCAAGGAAAAGTCAGGGAGTCACCAAATTATCTGTGATGTATCCGCTTGTTACAAAAAATCTGACTGATAGTGTGTTTAACGAACTTAAACTAGCTTTATTAAATGTCAGATCTTTGGCAGGAAAAACATTTTTAATCAATGATTTTATCACTGAGCACAATCTTGATTTTATGTTTTTAACAGAAACTTGGATTGAACAAAATAACAGTGCAGCTGTTCTTATCGAATCAACCCCTCCAACTTTAGTTTTATGAGTCAGGAAAGAATGCATAAGAAAGGGGGTTGAGTTGCTATTTTGTTCAATGATTCCCTTCAATGCAGGAAGACATCTTATGGGAACTTTGCTTCTTTTGAATATGTGGCCCTTCAGCTGAAATGCTCCTCTCGAGCTCTGTTCCTAAATATCTATAGACCACCCAAATACTGTGCAAGCTTTTTTGATGACTTTACTGAACTGCTGTCTATAGTGTGTATTGACTTTGATCGTCTAGTCATTGTTGGTGATTTTAACATCCATGTTGACAACCCCCAGGACAGAGGGGCTAAATAACTGTTTTGTGTTCTTGATAACTATGGACTGACTCAGCATGTGACGGAGCCCACGCACAATAAGGGGCACACCCTGGACTTAATTATCTCAAAGGGTCTGAATCTCTCTAAGGTTGTGGTGACTGATGTTGCGCTCTCTGATCATTCCTGTGTGTTCTTTGAGAGCTCTATTTCTGTTCACAAGAATGTTCAAAAAGAGGAAACCACAAAGCGATATTTAACTGAAAATACTAGGGAAATGTTTACTCAGAATTTTTCTTCCACACTTGCCCCTGCTAACATCTCAGTAAATGAGCTAGAAGATCATTTTAATTCAAAAATTAAAAATGTTATAGATGCCATTGCTCCAACTAAGGTAAGTGTCGAAAAGTGTCGAGTGTCGAAAAGCTGAACGTAGGTGGCGAAAAACA
The DNA here is from genome assembly GCA_902827135.1 of Harpagifer antarcticus. Taxonomy (NCBI): domain Eukaryota; kingdom Metazoa; phylum Chordata; class Actinopteri; order Perciformes; family Harpagiferidae; genus Harpagifer; species Harpagifer antarcticus. The sequence goes on from CADEHL010000957.1 coordinate 487,548, forward strand.
AATCTCCAGGTGCACTTTGAAATCTATAAAGAGAGACTTGGCCTTTATAATTTGGAATTGAAAAAGCACGACAGTCTTTCTTCTCTGACATCATTACCAAAAACAAAAACAATGCACGTGCCTTGTTTGCTACCGTCGACAGACTAACTAACCCCCCAGTGTCAGTAGCCTCTGCATTTCTATCCACCAGGGCGTGCAATGATTTTGCCTCCTTCTTCACTGACAAAATTCAGAACATCAGACAAGCAGTCAGTGCCTCTGCATCAGGAACAGTAAATGTGTTGTCCCTATGTCCACCTAATATCAATTCAAACACCATGACACAATACCATCAGATTAAGGATAAAAACCTAGAGGACATTATTCAACTTCTGAAATCCTCCTCCTGCTGCCATGATATTATTCCAACAGGATTTTTCAAAGATGTTTTTCGTTGTTTTTCGTTGCATGGCCTCAGATCTACTTCATATAGTAAACACTCGGGTATTTTTCCACAGGCCCTGAAAACTGCAGTCATTAAACCGCTCTTAAAAAAGAATAATCTAGATGCTTCAGTAATGAACAATTACAGGCCCATATCAAACCTCCCATTTCTAGGTAAAATCATTGAAAAAGTTGTTTTTCAACAGTTGAGTAATTTCTTGCATTTAAATAGTTGTTTCGATGTGTTCCAGTCAGGCTTTCGTCCAAACCACAGCACAGAGACTGCTCTTGTAAAGGTCTTCAATGACATCCATTTAAACACAGACAGTGGCAGAACTTCAGTGTTAGTATTATTAGATCTCAGTGCTGCGTTTGACACTGTTGACCACAACATATTACTCGACCGACTAGAAAACTGGGTGGGACTTTCGAAAACAGTTCTAAATTGGTTTGAATCCTACTTAAAGGACAGAAAAAACTTTGTTTCTATCGGTAAATACACATCTGAGTTGACAAATATGACATGTGGGGTACCTCAAGGCTCCATCTTGGGGCCTCTTCTCTTTAACATCTACATGCTACTACTGGCTCAGATAATGAAAAACAACAACATAAGTTACCATAGCTATGCAGATGACACACAAATTTACGTAACAATTTCACCAGGAGACTATGCTCCAATTCAAACACTGAGTAAGTGCATTGCACAAATCAATGACTGGATGTGTCAGAACTTTCTCCAATTAAACAAAGATAAAACTGAGGTAATGGTTTTTGGAGCCAAGGCAGAACGTATAAAAGTTAGCGCTGAGCTTCAGTCTGTAATGTTCAAAACAACAGATAAAGCCAGAAATCTAGGTGTAGTCATGGACTCTGACCTGAGTTTCAACAGTCACATTAAAACAGTTACTAAATCAGCCTACTATCACCTAAAGAACATATCTAGGATTAAAAGACTAATGTCGCAGCAGGATTTGGAAAAACTTGTCCATGCTTTTATCTTCAGTAGACTAGACTACTGCAATGGTGTCTTCACAGGTCTCACTAAAAAATATATTAGAAAGCTGCAGCTAATTCAGAATGCCGCTGCTCGAGTCCTCACTAACACTAAGAAAGTGGATCACATCACTCCTGTTCTGAAGTCTTTAAACTGGCTTCCTGTGTGTCAAAGAATAGATTTCAAAATACTGCTGCTGGTTTATAAAGCTTTGAATGGTTTAGGCCCAAAATACATTTCTGACCTCCTGCTAAATTATGAACCATCCAGATCTCTCAGGTCTTCAGGGACTGGTCAGCTTTCTGTCCCCAGAGTCAGAACTAAACATGGTAAAGCAGCGTTCAGTTATTATGCTCCAAATATCTGGAACAAACTCCCAGAAACCTGCAGGTCCGCTGCAACTCTGACTACTTTTAAATCCAGACTAAAGACTTTTTTTTTTGCCGCTGCTTTTAATTGAACTATTCACATCTTAAACTGCACTGTAACTTTTATCCATGTATTTATTTATTTTTTTTCTTTTAATGTTTATTTTCTGCATGTCATCATTTTTAATGCCGATCAAAAAGACAATGGTAAGGAGGATGTTTTAGGCACAATAACATAATTCAAGCATTGTCCAAATAATAAGCGACATGTCTTGTTTGGATCCAAACATCAGGGTGTGATGCGTTGTGCTTCTGCAGGCACACGATGTCCTATGTTGCATGGTTTGGCACGCAAACGCACACAATCACCACGTCTTTGTTGTATGCCATCATCAAACATCAGCTCAATAAATCTCTTTGCAGATTCCAGAGGTAGCAGAACAGCTTCCTGTGTGGCAAAAGACCTGACTAAATGATTTAGGAGCTGATGTTGCTGATCGTAATTGCTCTCTTAGTGACGTCTGGGGATCAGAACCACAAGCTAGACGATGTAGGACATGCTTTTATACCGTTGGCCACAGGCTCTGGTGTACTATGCAATGCTGTGGTCATGTGGATCGGTCGAGATCGGACGCACTCAACCGCAGTGCTACATCTAGCTCCTTTTCACACACCCACTTCCCCTCAGATAAAGGCCGCTGCAGCAGCCATGTGTATTGCATTTAGACCATTCCTGAGGGTATCCTGTTCTTATCAGGGGTCAGATAAGCTCATTTCACAGGCCCTCACCTCAACTGGGCTACCAACACAAGACACCTTTTCTCAATGTTCGGAAGCTATCTCGATGACCAAAACCTTTCTCAGAGATACCGCAGTAGCAAAATCAAACCGTCTGTGAAACTGAAAAAGACGACCTTGACATTCCTGATGGGGAGTATTCAGACTCCAGACAATCCAGCGTCGAGGTAAAAAGTGTCTTCAGAGCAGAGGAAAGTGGTGTCTGTAAGCGGAGTTCATTTGTACGTCATTGGAAAGTAAAAGCATCTCAACACCCTTGTTCCCGCGGTTGTTTTTGTGAGCCTACCATTAGGCTTAGAGCGAGTTCTTTGAGCTAATTGTCTTGAACTTGGGAGGCCAGATGAGGGAGAAAGCGCCAAATCTGTTTGGGAGACTCACCTTGAGCTTACCAGTCTGAGGGCCTCTCTTTTTCTACTTGAAGCCTCCTGAGGACCCCCTCCCCGTCCACCACACCCCGTCCCGGCCCTGAAGGCATCTCAGGCTGACAGCTCTTGAGCCAGATACTGGCAGTACAACAGAGCAGTCATAATTGGCCCCTATTCATTTCTCAGGGATAATCCTCGCATAGGTTGAGCCTTTTCTGTTCCTTGCATTATTTTTGCGCTGATGTTTACACAAGGTATGTATTGGTTCCTCCTCCTGAGGCTTTCGCTCCGGCAGCGCGGTCGTGTGTGTTTTAACGTGAGGCTTCTGCTCTTCCAGCGGGGCTGATAGGGGCTGAAGACCTGAAGTGACAAAGACCTCGTGAATGTCTGACTCACAGACAACTGTCAGCATTCAATGGGCTGGATTAAGTCCGAGCGTAGAACCGAGCGCACCCTGACATGTTTTACTAAGTGCATTTCAAGGTGGATTTAGCCTGTTTGCTCCATTGTGGAAGGACAGAAGAGACACAATTGCTTAATGGAACTGGGTATTCTTGAGATGGCGGGTGAACTTTACTCCCACTGTCTGGGATGGAGTGACCCCGGCTTCTCTCTCAGGGTGAGTGAGGCTGCTGTGGATCCTGAGGAGGTTCAGGGGTTTCAGAGAGCTCTGTCCTTAACCAAACAAACACAGTGGAATTTCTGCCATTGTTGGTGCAGAGGGTTGATTGACAGGCTGCATAGCAGAGCCGCCTGTCAGCAGAGACGAGTCCGGGTCAAAGTGTGACCACCCCTTGTGACACTGCCTAATATGAGACTGAGCATATTGTAACATAAACCTGTACAGATGCATATTTACATTGACACTGTTTGTTTCTTGGATGCACTATAGTTCTGTTAAAAATATATAATCTTGATAAAAAACCTTTTATACTTTCCAGTCCAACTAAAACAAAGTTTAACTTGTTTCAGATGATCCTAATCCAAAATATGTACAATGCAAATTAAATAAAGAATTTCATTGTAAGGAATCAAGTCTTAGTTTCTACGGAAGTTATATAGTTCTTGGGGAAAATACTTTTTCTTCAGCTGAGAGAAAGAGGAAAGATTGACACCACTCCCATGACAGTATGGTGATATCAAACTAACACTCAAACGTGTGAAGTCTAACCCAACAGCCTAACTGTTGCTAGCTTTGATTTCATATTGACCATAAAAACGTGTAATATTGTAGCACTCAAAGGGCCTAGTTCAAACTGATTTGCCAGAGCTAACGTTGATAAAAGTGTGAGCTAAATTACATTTTATTTATGTTAATCTTCGAAAAAACGATTCCTTTAAGTCCATTTTTAATCTTAGAATAGTTTAGGAACTGAAAACAACACATTGACAAATTATTGTACACACATGTGCTGTATGTCTATGTGTAAATGTACACATTAATGCGCATAAACACAATACAGATGCACGTCATTAAAATAAAACACTCAATCCGTGGCTTCATTACTTTAATAGACACATTCCTAAGTCATATTATTTTACATATACACGATGCATACCAGAAGCTTTAATGGGAAATTACACATCTCTATTTACACCTAGTTAAATTGGCGGTCATGTGACATCAGGCCTGCACTCCCCAGGTTTGGGTTTTAGTGCAGGCCATCATTAACTGGCCGCCCTGAAAGTTGAACCCTGACCCCGCCCCCCCCCCGCTCATATCTCGGACCTGGAGTGACTACAATGACAAATATCATAAATACAACTGGTTCATTTTGTGCGTGTGAGCAGGGAAAAACTGAAACGTTGACTTTCATTAAATTAATTATGTCTTCCAAATGCAAAACTGTATTAGGTTAGTTGGAAGCAATAATATTAAGTTGACTAATATTATTAATTTAAACGTAATATCATTGCTTCCAACTAACCTAATACAGTGATGTGAAGTCTGTTGACATAATACATTTAATTAAAGGTTTCAGTTTTTTCCCTATACTGTGCGTCGAGCTGTGAGAAAACACAGAGGGGAAGTGGAGGGTAAAAAGCAAACAGACATTACAGTTACTCCGATGGCCTCGATCACTTCCCTCGTGTTGCCTGTGCCCACCCCAGGGTCTCTGAAGTGGCTCGTTAAGCACGGGAACACAGACTCAATTACCCTGGGCAAACACGCTGCTACCGCTCCGTCTTGTGTTGGTTGGCTCCGTCCTTCCCATAGCCACCACCCCCCCTCCACCTCCACTCCGAGTGATAGAGTCAAGCTGTTCCTGCTGAGCGGAGGTCAGGGTCCTTCAGTCAGCACCTCGGCCCTGAACAGAGCACACAGGAATCCCCCCAAAACCTCTCCTCCCTCCCCAGCTCTCTCTCCTCGGGCTCAAATAAACCTGGTACCTCTCCCTCTCTCCTGTTCCTCCTCTCTCCATCTCCTGGCACACTGTCACTCCCCTCATCGAAATCATTAATCAGACCGGGCAGATTAGACTTCAAATACAAATAAACGACGCCCCTCGGCGGCCTCCTCGATTTCTGCAGCAACCCACGTTATTGACAGCCCTCCCCCTCCTCCTCATTCTACTTAATAAACCCAAGATGTCATGCATATCCATCAGGTTCAACATTTGTGCAAACTGTGGGGGCCTATTACTGCTTTATTGATATAAACAACTCGCCTTATCTACAAGGGTGATGACTCTTTAGGCCCAACCTGCCATCCATGTAAATACACAACAGATAGCCCTTATCAGTTTGGCACCAATAAAGCCAGAGAGCTTTTCTTCAACATATCAAGGGATTAAAGGGATTAAATGTGCAACCTGAATGTATTCAGGCGTAAGGTTTATCCAGTTTCTACTTTATACTGTCTTCTATTCCTGGTTGAGAAAAAAAGGGGGGATTGGAGGGCAATAGTGCCACCTTTGGGTGAGTCTGGGTAGTACAGAGCTCTGTTATCAACAGGTAGAGTTCACGCAGCTTTTGACAGCTCGTGTGTGGAGTCCCACTCTATTATGTTGTGTATAGGGATGGTTAAGGGCACTAGAGGAAAAGGAAGGAGTCTCAAGCCGTGGCTCCCTGACCAGGTCTGGGGCGTCTGAGTGACAGGCGGCCCAGCGACTGTTTGTGTGTGTCCATGGGAAATGGGGTGGGGTCGCTGCGGCCCTGGGGCCATCCATCAGTGTCATGTGGGGGTGGGGTTGCGGGGGTGTATGGTATGTGTCACCTCCAAGACTAATGGACAGGAAGTACAGCCGGAGAAACAACAATATTTGCAGAATATATATTCAGAAGAACACGTTAAGAGTTCGGTTCTCGTGCGAGTTCAGCACGGCTTTAATCCTGATTGATGAGACTGTTTATTTTAAAGACACGGCTCTCACTAACCTGATCTATAACCCTCAGTAACACTTGTACCATGGGATAATCATGGTGTCCACATGATGTGTTGGTGACACTAACCTGTGTTATGATCTGGCCTATGAGGAGACGCTGTTTCAGAGAGGGGAATGTGAACCATTCAAAAAGGAGGAAGAGGAAGAGGAAGAGGAGGAGAGAGGTGGCTAACAGAGGACCCTGTGAGCTCTTACTGTTCAGAAGCCGAGGAGCTTAACCTCAGCAGCCCGATACCGTGGCGTCCAGACCGGACCGCTTGGTGATGTTGACCTTGGTCAGCTCCTCGGCGCAGGTCGGGTGGATGCCGACCGTCTGCCGCAGGTGGGAATATGTCGCTCCACACCTGACACACACACACACACACACACACACACACACACACACACACACACACACACACACATATTTTATTCCATCCTATTTCAATGTAAATACTGCTTTATTTTACGATATGTTTTCTCATTTTTTTTTTTTACTATAGTGTTCTTAAAATAGTTCTCTATCTGTGGTTTTTAATTCTTGTTTTACTGTTATGTATGCACCACGACACCAAGTCAAATTAAATTAGTAATAAACCTGTTTCTGATTCTTATTGTAAAAATTGTTGTATTTTACAGACCAAATAAGGGCGTGTTCGCTAAAGCTGACCCACATGGGACCGGTTCATGTGGCTGTTAGCAAATGTAAAGACGGTTCCTGTGACATGTTAAATAGTTGCATCAAAGCAGTTCATGTTTAACGAACACTTCTTGTAATCAGGTGAAATTCATTCTAGTAGTTCACAGATAAGAATGCCAGAAAAGAGTGTGTTGGCTAAAACTGGTCCACAGTACTTTTTTAAAGGCTACTGGGAGTGATACTTATTCAGGCAATGTATTACAATTTTAAAAGTATTTTATATTATGAGAAAAATGCTTGAAAAAAGTCTACTTTATCTGCTCTCTCAGTGATGCACTTTACTCATTTACTCTATTCATCCCATTAGACAGCAACATTTTACCATCGAATACTTAAATAACAGTAACTTACATTTTTCATTGGTGTCTTACATTTTAAATGTCTAATTTGTTGTAGGAATTAAACTGAAATGTATCTTTCACTGAAAGCACGAGTGTTGACAGAGAAGAAATAATCCAAAACAGTATATAAATATTCCATTCTGGACATCTTGCTGACTCAACACCATAATTACTTGGAGGGCTGTTCCATCGAGCCTTAAATGGATAAAACATGTCGAATCTAGGATGAGCTAAACTTACTGGAGGCCCAAAGCGAAGCCCTGTGTGACCTCTCCTGCGTTCGGACCGGTGAAGTGCAGACCCAGGATCTTCTGGTCTCCCCCCCGCTCACACATCACCTGAGGAGGAAAAACACTGAGTTAAAAGGGACAGTAGGCGCTTTCACACCAAGTTCCCAGAACTAAAGAGTTCTGATGAACTAAAGAGCAGATCGCGTTCACACCGGAATAAGTTCCCTGAGGGAGGATTAGACAAATAGAGAGGCGCAGTCCCTCCCTTTCCGGGGGAGCTCCATGGGACCTTATTTCGGGAAAATGATGTATTGAAGTCAATGGAGAGAAAAAGATTATCCTTCGATCCCGTTTGAATTGAGCCACGAATTACACATATGATGTTTGTCAATTTAAAAGATAATTTTACAAGTCAAGAAAATATAAATGTGTCGTAAAACTGTGAAGTAACACTTTGTTTGTGTGAAACGCTCAATGAACTACAACTCTGGTCTCACAGACGTCACCAACACCAAGATGGCCGTCTCGTTGAAACATTTCACTTCTTTCTTTCAGAATGAGGTGAAAAGTATTAAAAGAGGTGAAGATCACTACAAGTCTGGGCACGTTGAGAGCTGTACATCCACACAAGGGGAGTGAGTCGGTTCCGTGAGAGCCAGCATGCGGGATCGGGATTCTGGGATTTGTAGTCTTTCTAGTTGCGTATTGTTCATAGTCTTATATTTCAACAGTTTTACGACAAACTGTGACTTTTTTGACATGGAAATTATTTTTTAAGATTGACAAACATCATATGTGTAATTTGTGGCACAATTCAAACGGGATCGAAGGATAAGTTTTCTCTCTCCATTGACTTCAATACATAATTTTTCCGAAATAAGGTCCCATGGAGCGGAAGTAGATGGAGACTTCCCCTCTCTATTAGACAAATGAAGCCGCTGACGTCACTTCTTCTTCTTCTGCTTTGGGTTTACTGGCAGGCCGCAAACCACTTCACGGCGTATACTGCCACCCGAAGTCCCCGGTCGGAAGTCCCCGGAGTTGGGGACTGGCTTCAGTAGAAGCTGCAAGGACTCCCAGCAGCTTCCACTGAAGCCTTCCGAGTAAATCGCCAGAACGCCGACACCTCCTCATCTCCACCGCTCCCATGTTTTATTTTGTGTTGCCATAAGTTAGTCTCTCTCCGTTGGTGCGCTGGGCTAATGCTAATGCTAATAATGCTAATGCCATCAAATACAATGGCGGCCGAGTTTTAGGGGGCGTGGTTCCGCCCAGCCAATCAGAAATGGGAACCCTTTTCTCCCATGAAAGTACCTGCTCTCTAGCTGAAAAGGTTCTCATGAACTAAGTTCTAGTTCCGGATTTTTTTGGTGTGAACGCAACATTTCAAGAACTATCGGGACTATACTGGGAAAAGTACTCCGGTGTGAAAGTGCCAGTAAATCCCAGAGCTGCCTAAAGGTTATGCCTAAAAATCAACATTTAAAACACAGTAGATACTACCAGAGGTGCAGAGTGTGACAAAGTGTAAAAATGACCCCATGAAAAGCAGAGATAAGCTGACATGATTTTAGCCTTGTCAGGATCACGTTCAACCTTTCAAACTATTTTACTAATTGAGCCCTTCAAAGAGTTGTTCAAACCTGACTGCAGGAGTATATTTATATCGTGTATACAATGCGAAAAATCCCCATCCCTGTACAGTTTGGTGTGCAGTTTAACTTGACCTTTAAGTAACACTGGCTGGCATCGCGCTCTGCAACAGAGAACTCCAGAGGCTTGTAGAAAGCATGGTAGACCTGCAGACAGAACAACAGAACATTCACCATATTAACAATAGAAATAGTATAGATTGGGTAATCGTGGTTTTTACATCTCCAACCAAAACATAACCAATTTAGGAGCCACTTAATAGCTTATTGTGTCTTATATAGATCAAGTATTACATACATCTAAGATTAGGTAGTAGTTTTGGCCATCGAGAAAACGTCCTAGGCTCCTCCAAAGAATGTAACATACCATTTTCTAAGGACAAACAAACGTAAACTGTGCAAGAGAAATAGAAATAAGATATTGCCAAAGAATGAAATAAGTAATAAGTCAAATGCAGAAATAAGTCAACTACATACATTTGAAATAGAGGAGGAACATATCAAAACAGAATATGAAATGTAATGCTGTACAGTGGAATAAAATACTGCATATTGTTATAACATTAAAAATATCTACACTGTAAACAGATGTATGTGTTCTGTGCATTGTATTTCTGAAGAACTCTCTCTCTCACTGCAGTTGAAAGGCCTTATGAACACTTATACGATAATACTTGAATGGTCAGATCAAGTCTGAAATGTGACTTGCATCAGAGCAGCTCCATGTGTAACAACAAGACACAATACATGAAAAACAAACCTTCAACATAACGGCACGATCACTGAGAGAGAACATTTCCAATGACCCTTTAGCGTGCATTTGATTCAGCTCTGTCTTATGAACACGTATCCAAACCACTGAATCAGAATGAGAGCATCAATGCTTGCTCGTGACGGTGATTGATTCCTAACCCCTCGCTGAAGACGAGTGTGTGAGGTGTGTGTTTTATTCTGTGTGAGGTGTGTGTGTGTTTAATTCTCCGTGTGGACGTGCCGACACAAGTTGCGAGGGCCGTGCAGCTGTCGGGGGCCGGTGCTGCGGCTCCTCCTCAGATCTTAGCTCCTGTCATCGCCCCACACACAACTCGCACACACACCTCCATCAGGCCTCCTGCTCGCCTGCCACTCACAGCCCAAACCGTTTATCCTCGGCCTCCTGCAGGTGTTGGCGAGCATCTGGCACAGCGCTCACGTACACAAGCTCCTGAAGTACAGAGCTGCTCGCTGTGGCCTTTGTGTGTGTCAATGTTTGTTTGGTGGTTATGGGACATTGTGTTTCGATGCAGGTTGTGGCCCTTAACACTGGCTTTGTAAATATATTTGTGGATGTGTGGCATGCAGCCGAATAGTAAACGGTCTAAAAACACGATTTAATAAAGTAAAAGTCACACTTATGGATCAATGTTCAGCAGTTCTGTGTTGTTATATTAGAGGAAGTGGGTCCTTTCTTAATAGAGACATATTTCATTCCACAGATTAGTAGATTCAACGTCACAATAAGTAAATTGAGGACCTTAAAGTAGATACATAGTACCCTTTAACACATATTTTTAAATACAATTAAAATGTTCCACCAATCACTTATGTTGACTTTATAATATTAACCAATAAAAAAAGACAAAAAAAAACACATATCCCGTCTCAACAACTATGAAAATATTTTTGTTTAAAGGTCCCATGTCATGCTTTTCCGGTTATTGTTAGTGCAGCGGCGAAACTGTGGTGCGCTTACACTGTAGGTGCGCCGCGTTTGGGGGTGCGGGTGGGGGGTTGCGGGTGCTAGTGAAGCCTCGCAGATGGGGGTGCTGCAGCCCCCTCAGCATCCCCCCCTTCCGGCGTCCATTAGCGATGTCTTGCTGTCTCGCAGACCCCACGCAGCAAGCAGGAAATGAACCCAGCTCACACTGTCCGCTTTTCACAGCAGCGAGCCCCGCAACGTCCCGCCAACACGGCACCCAGACCCCACGCAGCGTTCTCATCTGTTTGTCATTACTGGTCTCATTTTCGGGTTGCTAACTAACGCCATTGTAACACATAATCACTGATGTTCTGCTGTAACGGTGGTGGACTCATCAGACCAGAGTGGGCGAGCTGACCAATCAGAGCACAGTGGGCTCTCAGGGAGGGGGGGAGGGGGGCAGGAGCTCCAACAAGCCGTTTAGGACAGAGAGTGAATACACATACTATACAGAGACGCTGTATGAGATACCATTGTGAGTTTGGAAAATTGCACAATATAAATCTATTCTAGTAGACCTCAACAATGGAATTATGATCAGTGGAAATGGCCATGACATGGGACCTTTAATGTTTAAAAGAATTTCAACAAATTGTGGAAAATTATTAAAAGATGCTACATGCAATATGGGCTTTTCTGGTGTATCTTCTATATAGTAGTTACAGTTGGAGTTCATTCATGTAAATAAGTCAGAAGAAACTACCAGCATAAATCACATTTCTCTATTGCGTTCTCTAGTGTGGACATATTAAAGGATTTCATTCAAAACACTACTAATTAATCCTGGAAGCACTCACAGTGGGAAATATACTTTTCACAGCTGTATTTTACCGACACATCTATCTCACCTCGATGCCGTCTTTCCCATGCCTCTCCTCAGCCTCTTCCTCCGAGAGACCCACACAGCCGTACTCCAAGGGGGTGAACACTGTGGTGGCCACCTGACACACACATCACAGATAACATCAAGATACGGCTGAAACAATACGGCAATTAATTGATTTGTTTTTTGACAGAAAATGTAATAATATGATAATAAAATGGTTTTTTTTCAGTCACTTTTCATGTCATGAATACATTCTTTTGTATTCCAATATTACAGAAGCAGCTAAAACATTTCTTCTGGAAACAATATAGTTCAAACCTATTACCTTCTTGACATCAAAACGATATCAATATCATTTGAGGGTCAGTCTTTAAAGAGTTGTCACGGAGGAAGGACATTTTGGAAAATGTTGACATGTTTATGTGATGACTCATCCTGAATAGAGGCTGGAGGTGTGGATACATCAGAGACTATTTAAACCGCAAATAGCTAGTAATTGACATTCAATTAAGCACAAAACAATAGGCTCACAAAGCCACAAAGATACAAGCTTCGGAAAGATGGAAGGAAATCGTCAGTGTGTGTGTGTGTGTGTGTGTGTGTGTGTGTGTGTGTGTGTGTGTGTGTGTGTGTGTGTGTGTGTGTGTGTGTGCTTCTTACATTGTCGTAGTTCATGAGTGCCGTGCCGTGACCGGCCAGTCTGCGGGCGAGAAGCTTTCCCGCTTTAACGGCCGTCGGGGTCAATTCAGGACGACCCTAAGAAAAGACACAAATCAATATACTTTAATTTATTTTGACCACAACCCATGAGATCTGGGTTTTGTTCTGTCAAATGTGTTTATCTTTCTTTAACTAACTGAAAACCATTTGGTCATCCGGTTTTATCTCAAACATTTCTGACAACATAACATACAGTAGAACTCATTGCCGAAATGCTAACACGGCAACGAGAGTCACTAACTGACATAAGTGCTTACATTTAAACCATCTAGTACTTAAAACAAATATCTGGCCTTTAATGTTCTGGATGTCAGCCAAAACAGACAAACACATAGATACACACACACACACACACACACTATTGAATGGTGCAGGAAACAGTGGGGCTGCAGGGCAATTCTACAGGCATGACTTAAAGCTGTTAAATTGCCACCCCACATCCTGTTGTCCAAAACATCCTGCGCTCCTCTGCCTGAGTGTGAGATCTGGTATTCCAGTAACTGTCATTCGTCATCGTAATGCATTTCTTGGCACTCTTCTTTGAGCGGACAAAAATAACAAACTGGCGTGGACAAAGTGAGATATCAACCCCGCTGCTTAAAAAAAAAGAAAAAGGAATACAAAAAAAAGCTTCCCCACTGCTGTGAAAAAGTTGATAGACATTTTGGGGTGAAGCACAACTGATCAAAGGGAGCTGTCAATCAAAACGTGTGTGTGTCATGAGGCCTGGGAGGCAGGAAGGAAGCTCACAGCTGGTCGTGGTGAAAACACAACATTTCATGCAGCAGGTATAACTAGTATTAACATGGCTGGTTCGGCTCTGAGCACACAGTGGCACCGCCAAGAAACACATGACAGCAGCCTTTAAAAGCTTCACTGAAAACTGTCTACTAACAAGTACTAGCTGGTGGTTAATGTGTCTTATGTGTGCGCATTAAAAGTGTGTCATGTAAAAAAATATCTCTATGTTATCACCTTGATCAACAGGGTTCCAGTTCAATTTTCCGAAATGGAAAAGAGACTTTTGAAATTAAATGTAGCACCAATTGTTACGTACAGTAATATGTTTTTGCTATACTGCATTCGAAAGGCATAACGTAAATCCAAATAAATAACAAATAGATGGATTGAATGATTTTGAGATTCCTAAAATCCTAATGTCTGAGCCTTTTTATGACTTTTGATTCCAGACAATTTTAAACCAACTAAGACTTTATTTTCAGATTTACTAATTCAATACCGTTTAAGACTTTACATTACATTTCATTTAGCTGACGCTTTTATCCAAAGCGACTTACAATTACCAATTGCAGGGACATTCTTCCTGTAGTAAGTGCCTTACTCAAGGGCACACTAGTGGTGGTGTTCCAGGTGGGATTTGAACTCACAACCTTCCGATCTTCAGCCACCTCACTATCCATTAGACCACCACTAGACTTTGTAAGGATTCCACAAGAACTCTCCAACATTCATGGTTTTCTTTAAATCTAAAGTGTATCCTCTTTACATCTGACATACTCTACACCTTTATGACCGTAACTCATTTTAAGAACCGGGTGTTTTAGTGATAGCAAACAGATTTGAAGAAAATGGGAAGCTTATTTGACAGGAAGCGTGAAAATAGGCTAAACTTGGTCATATTGGTGGTTATTTACTCTGTTTTGAGTATGAGTTGTAGAAGAAAGTGTGTGTACCACCTATTACATCCTTGACTCAAGGTTCAACTAAATCTACCAACTACAGTTTATTCGTTTGACTTCATAACATACACATTTCAGCATTCTCAGACATCACACACAATGTCTACTGAGCTGATGGGTGTTAGCTTAAATCCAAAATTCTTCACATAGGTAGACCAGGTGCTCAACCATGACAAGCATTTACAGAGAGTGTGAGGGATGTGGACATAACGTTTAAACTAATAATAACTAATAATTATGTGGAGTGTTTTCCAGGGCTGTTCCTGCTGTCAGTGTGGAGACTGTTGACATCACATACCTCCCCGATGTCACCGAAAGCGAAGATGTTTGGCACCGAGGTGGATTCATCAGCACCCACGATGATTTTCCCCGACTCCTTTTTGAGTTGGACGCCCAGCTTGTCCAGACCCAGAGCTTTGGTTTCAGGGGCTCTGCCTGAGGTCAAAGAAAGGAAACAACACAAGGAGAAGATTAGGTTATAACGTATGGAAATAGCGGTGTTGAAGAGGAGAGAGGCTATCAGCACAGTGTTCAGAAGACAGTCCCTCATTGCCAACAGAATTATGGAAGGCAAGGCAAGTTTATTTATATAGCACTTTTCAACAAAAGGCAATTCAAAGTGCTTTGCAAAAAATGAAAGACATTAAGAAAATGGCATTTAAAATGAGTCATTAAAAAGAAAAGATAATAAAATAAATAAAAAATAAACAGTCATGGAAGTCATCAAAAGCCACCATTTTGTTAAACTCTGCAATGAATCTCCCAAACTCTCCATTCAGAAACCACTCAACAATAAAGAATTGACTCTCGATGGACTGTCTTATATAATGAGAATTCTTTCCAACGTTTGCTGAAACAAAAAGATGAACTGCCATCAAGTCTGATCATCAATTCATTGATCTGTTCTCCTTTTCACGAGAAGAGTCTTCGGTCATGTTTAGTAAAAAAAAAAAAAAATGTCCCTAGCTTTATACTGTGAAAATGCTAACATTGGTTAAAGGTCACCAATCATGCTATTTTAAGGCAATAGCAGAGGTCTCAGATATATAGAAATATATAAGAAACATGTCTATGAAGTGTTTTGCTCAAAATACCAAACAGATCACCCATTCTAGCCACGCCTCATATCCCTCTATTCACTTCCTGTTTCAAAAGTGCTGATTTGGGGTATAAAGCGCTCATGCGGGACCCGGCAGCTACTGTCTAAACTAAATGCTGCCGTGATGAAACGCCATATCATGGATTATCAAGGATTCTCTCTTGAAACAGTCTGGAGCTCAAAGGCTTTCTCTCTTATTTCTTTCTCCAGTTATACCACAAGGTGAGTTCCTTTTTACTTCCTGCTTCTTCACACACATGCTCTCCAGTACAGGTTAGCTCCGAGTGTTAGCGATGCTAATGTAAACACCGACCATATTACGTCTAGAACAGACGGGCATTGTTTCTGATAGCAACGTTTCTGATTGGGCCGTGGGTTCACATTTCCGATATTACGTCAGATCGCACGCAAATCTGGATCAGCTCCGTTGAAGCCCCGTTTTTAGAGATTTGGGTACGGAGGAAAAGAGAGGGTTTTATTTTCTGAAGCTGCGTGAGTTCCCCGACACACCGGGGCACACAAGTTGATGTAAAAAAGACATCAAAAAGTGCATTTTGCGTGATAGGTCCCCTTTAAGTGTTAAATATCACATAACTGTGCTGAGGATGATTGGTCATAACGCAAACCATTGAACACACTTGACCTGATGATGGTGTTACATGAAAAGTCACTTAATTCATAAAAATGTATCCTCTGGAGACCTTAAAACTCCCACTCTCCCTTCAAGAACAACCAAACAATAAAGAATTGACTCTCTCAATGGACTGTCTTGTATGGTGAGAATGTATTCCAATCTGACAATAAAACTAGGACAATAAACTTTTGCTGAAACCAAAAGATTAACTGCCAACAAGCAGATTACGGGTCTACAGTCATGATTAGAATGACAACAAAAACGATAGTCACTAGCTGAGGTTATACCGTTGGGATGCTAACATTGGCTAGTCAGCAAAAAGACTGATAGAAATCTCAGTAGTTTCCCAGGTTCTTGGTCGTCAACCAAAGTGTTGGACCTGATGGTGGTGCTAGATGAAAAGTCAGAGGATCACTCATCCATTACAATGCGTCCTCTGGAGACCTTGAATATCTATAGCACATTTCACTGCAATATATCTAACAGTTGTCAAGATATTGAACTCAAAACCTAAACGCGCTGGTAAGGCGAGAGAAAAAGAAAGCAGACCACCAAAGTCATAGGGATCTATCAATGTCTGTAGGAAATCAATCCAGTACTTATTGAGATATTTCAGTCTGAACCAAAGTGGTGGACTGACATTCCTATTCCTAGTGTGGGCACAAATGCCATGTGCTGGCACCAGCCTTAAGAAATTGAGGATTTACGGCTTTTCTATATTTCATACGACTGTACATTTAATATCTCCTAGCTGAAATCAAATCCTAAAACACAAGTTCCTTTCATGGCCGTAGATTAGAATAAAAAAAAAATGCAGAAAATAGAAAACGCTGATTCAGAATTCCTAAATCAGAAACAGGTTTATCACCAGGTAGGTCGACACGTACGAGGAATTTGACTTGGTGTCGTGGTGCATACATACAAGTAAAACAAACACAGATAGCGAACTATTTTAAGAACAATATAATAGTAGAGGACCTGTGGTTCTAGGAAGTTGGGATTTCTTTGTGGGATACCTGACCGCTAACTAGTAGCGTGACTGTAGGACTCTCACAAAAGGGCCTTCGTACAATTATTCTAATCAAGCATTCCCATTAACCAGGAACACTTAACTCATGTTTTGTAGCTTGACCTTCCTCTGTATGCTGTACCGTGTGAGCTATGTGCCATGTATGTTCATAAATAAAAACGTTAGTAACAAAACAAAAAAGAACACTATAATAACATTAAAAATAAGAAAAATTAACAACATCTGGCCAGCTGAGCAGGAAGTGATGAGCAGCTGGGCGTCGGTTCCCATCGGCCCCCCGGGACACCCAAAGGTGTGACTCCTGACACTTCCTGGGGGACGGGTGACTGATGCTGTCGACACTGAGTCTCTATGGTGACGGGGCATGGACCACTCACCCCCCCCTCCCACCCCCTCGTCTCCATAGCTCCACACAACCAGGCTGGGTAGCATAATAAACACCCGGCTCTGAGCTACCCATGTAGATGCTATCGGACAGCAAAAATAACAAACCCCCGAGACCCTTTTCCTGGCTGGAGCCGAAGAACAACGCACCCCACCCCCCTCCCCTCTTTTTAAACCAGGGGGGGGTTCAGGGACCTGCAGAGCTCCACAGCATGGGTGGCTGAGAGAGAGGGGAAGTGAGGCATTCATGACCAATTCCCCAAAGAGAGACTTCTAAATATTTTTCTTCTCCTAAACGTCCACAACTCTGGAACGCACTGCATATACATGTCATTCTCTCACTGGCACAATAATAGAGGATGAAAGTGGAATTTAGCTATTTGGATTTAGAAATGGAATTGTTGACCTGTACTTTTGTTTCAATTATATATATATTAAAAATATAATTTGATTAAATAAGAGTGGTTAGGTATACATTCATTACCTTTACAGGAATTGAATATAAAATAGGGTGTTTTATTCATTACATTATTATAAGTTATGTATCTGTTAATATAGCATTATACTTGCTGCTGCTGAGGGCCAAGAGATGTAGGATTGAGCTCCAGGATACATTTAATAAGTAAATCTTTTATTTATAGGGTCAAAAATTAAACTCATTAATGAAGTCTTAAAACTGCATATGAAGGATTTATACATGTGTTTTGATGTCAGTAAATACTTTACTACACATGTTAGGTGTGTGTACTTGTGAACAAAATATCCTCACATGTTTATTATACTGTGTTATCAATTATGGATACATTAGTTACATCATAAGATATATTAACTGATGACGAATACAATAGTGTATTATAACCAGGCATGTGTTTTTATCTACCTCGCTGAACTATAAGGCTTTTCATGAAATGGAGTTTGTGTCTCAAAAAGTTCTACACTCTGTTGAGGCTTTACCTCCCTGACTGAAACATAAAATACTTTATTTTCTCCTTTGATCATTTTTGAATTAAAGCATCAGTTACTGGAAAAATATCCCTATCAGCGAATCAGAGTGTTAAGTATAGGCTTTCTCTTTAAATCCGGCCTTCCTGTCTGCAGCTCCACTCTCTGCTGTACTGTAGCACCGACCACAGATCCATTGTGAGGCGAGGACACAACAACAGTGAGCTGACTGATAAGAGACTGGGCTGGAGCTGGGACACACACACACACTCAGTGACACACACACACACTCAGTGACACACACACACACACACACACACACACACTCAGTGACACACACTCAGTGACACACACACACACACACACACAGTGACACACACTCAGTGACACACACACACACTCAGTGACACACACACACACACACACACACACACACACACACACACACACACACACACACACACACACACACACACACACACACACACACACACACACACACACACACACACACACACACACACACACACACACACACACACACACACACACACACACACACACACACACACACCACACACACACCACACACACACACACACACACACACACACACACACACACACACACCTGTTGTGACATTTAGAGGAAGCTTCTAGACGGCTAGGCTAATTAGCCACAACAACCATAAGTTGAAATGAGAGCTTATCTGATCAATCAAATGAACAAAGACAAAAGGAGAGAAATGTGAGGGAGGTGTTTCTTCGGGGAATAGATCGTACATGATGCCAAAAAATGATTACGTGTTCTATTTCAGACCAAAAAAGATTTTAAGATTAAAAGAGCTTAACTTGTAGCGTCTGTGCTTAATAAAGCGTGTCTGGAAAAGAACATTGGAAATGTCAAACAAACTTATTGCAAAACATTTGTTCTATTAATAGTTTGATGTGTTTTAGTAACACCTCGGCCAATCCTGTAGTATTTTTGACTTTGAATTTAAATTATCTAGAATATTTTATTCATATTTTTTTTGTATTGATAATTCTCTTTTCCACTTTTAAAGTTGTTTAAGTTATGTCTGAACACAATTCTGCTTCTGTAACAAAATAACTTCCCACATTGGGATCAATAAAGTATCTATCAATCTAGAAATGGGAGGTGTCACCACCTTGTAACTTCTGATGTAATTTTACTATGTTTTCGTGATGTTATCCTACAAAAAAGACAATTTTTAATCAATAAATGTTTGATTATTTTAAAGGGGACCTATCATGCAAAATGCACTTTGTGATGTCTTTTATACATAAGTATGTGTCCCCGGTGCGTCGGGGAACTCACGCAGCGTCAGAAAATAAAACCCTCTCTCTTTTCCTCCGTACCCAAATATTTTAAAAACAGGGGTACAACGAGCGGATACAGATTTGCTGCCGATATGACGTCAAATCAGCAGAGGACCCACAGAAAGTTGCTATCAGAAACAATGCCTGACATGTTTTGGACGTAATCTCGTCTGTGTTTACATTAGCAAGCCCCGCTAACACTCAGAGCTAACCTGTACTGGAGAGCACATGTGTTTAAAAAGCAGGAAATAAAAAAAGGAACTCATCTTGTGATAAACCCGCAAGAGAAAAAGCATTTGAGCTCCATACTGTTTCAGAAATAATCCTTGATGTGGTTTAGAACAGAATGTGGTTTTATCACAGCAGAATTTTTCCGGTAGAATTCTGATCAGGCATTAGCTCCGCCTTCTCTTTTTTTTTTTTTTCAAGCTAAGGACCCAAGATCCGCGTTTCTCTAACGGCTGCAAAAGAGGGGTTTGAGCAGTATGAGGCATGGCTACAATGGGTGATCTGTTTGGTATTTTAAGCACTGACATGTTTTATAGAGGTATGGCCCTACAATATATATTTCCAATATAGCATATAGGTCCACTTTAATAAAAGACATTTCTAAGTGTTTCCAAGCGGGTGGGGCTCAATTGGAAAAAGGAATGTGCCTTCTCATAGTAATCAATCAATCACTAACCTCCAGCTCCATTTAGATTCAAATGTGAATACAGTTGTAGAGCTGTGTGCTTATGTTGTCACTTACTTTCTATCTAATCTGATCAAATCACTCCTTTACAGTTCTTGAAGCAGATTATCTTAATTGTTGACTGTCAAACTCTTTCATACATGTATGAATAAATATAAGATGTCTTTGTTTCAAACCTTAACTGACTGTTGCTTGTTCAAGATTAAGGTTAAATGTACAGATGTTGATTGTTATATTGGACACTACAAGTGTATGGCTTTATGCCAAGACATTTGAACTCAGAAATGTATGAAAGCTCAAAATGAAAAAGGGACAATGCTTTCAAAATAAAACCAACAACGTATTTTTAACTCTTTTATCTAGCTTTTTATTTAGCTTAACTTTATTGTGTTTACTTGATATTATTGTTTACCCATTATGCACAAACACCTATGCTATGCCACGATACCACAACTAGGTATAATATTTATTTTAGAGGATCAGATCAACGAGTTTTAAATCCTGACAATGCTACAGATAATGTGTGCTGATATTTAAGAACTTGCCGTAACCATCAAAATCTCTAATACAGGAATAACAACGTCTGTTTTCTGTCACTTCAAATGTAATTTCCCAACAATGTCATCAGTAACTTGTAAAACGCAGACGGACAAATGTCTTTTAAAGAAAAAAGGAAATGTGAAAATCTAATGACATCCTTCAGTACTGTAGAGCGCAGAGACGAGGAAGACTAATGCGTCCACTGTCCGCATGCAGACAGGAAGTGAGGAAATGTTGTGTTTCCTGCCGTGTTTCTGCTGGCACACCTGGCCAGGGGAGCGGCCCTGAGGCCAGGAAGGAGCAGGGGAAAGGTGGAGGGAGGCAGGGCGCTAAAGAAGGATGTTTCAAGAGGAGGAGAGAGAGAGCATGGGAAATGCATAAAGCAGGATTGGGAAATATGGCATTAAAAACTGAAAAGGGAGATG
The DNA here is from genome assembly GCA_902827135.1 of Harpagifer antarcticus. Classification (NCBI taxonomy): domain Eukaryota; kingdom Metazoa; phylum Chordata; class Actinopteri; order Perciformes; family Harpagiferidae; genus Harpagifer; species Harpagifer antarcticus. The sequence goes on from CADEHL010000957.1 coordinate 508,859, forward strand.
GGTTGATGACATGTGACGCTTGTCTGAAAATACTGAATGTTCTCTTTCAATATCAGAGTAGCACATGGTAACAAAGGCCCTACGCAGCTGTGTACCTAACCGGATGTATGATTACCTAGAAGAGCATCAGGACTGTTTGAGGCATATGATAGCTATGTGATTAACATGATGATTCAGCCTCTATGGAGAGAGACATGTGACAAGCATGCTCATTTCTCACGTGGAGCTAATCTGAACTAAACATTGAATACTGCTTTGAACCGGTATTCTGCATCTTGTGACTGTAACACTCTCTTGTATATCAGCATGTCAAGAGGCGCTTTCACACCGGAGTACTTTTCCCGTTTAGTTCCGATAGTGCCTGGGATTTTGCGTTCACACCAAAAAGAGAACTTAGTTTAGAGAACTTTTACCCCCATTTGTAGTGCCTGCTAGAGAGGAGGGACTATCCTGGGGAGAAAAGTACCAATTTCTGATAGGCTGGGTGAATTGCAAACCACGGCCCGTAAAACTCTGAAAAGTTTTTTGAAGCCGCCATTGTATTTGCTGGCATTAGCATTATTAGCATTAGCATTATTAGCATTAGCCCCACGCACCAACGGAGAGAGACTAACTTATGGCAACACAAAAAAGAACATGAGAGCGATGGAGATGAGGAGGTGTCGGCGTTCTGGCGATTTACTCGGAAGGCTTCAGTAGAAGCTGCTGGGACTCCCAGCAGCTTCTACTGAAGCCAGCTCCGGGGACTTTGGGTGGCAGTATACACCGTGAAGTTGTTTGCGGCCTGTCCAGTAAACCCAAAGCAGAAGAAGAAGAAGTGACGTCAGCGGCTTCATTTGCGTAATCCTCCCTCAGAGAATTTATTCCGGTGTGAACGCGATCAGCTCTATGGGGGTACTAAGTGCTGGGAACTAAGTACGGCAAAGTACTTGGTGTGAAATCGGCTAAGGATAATATTCGGGGAACTATTTGTCCCATGCAGCTCTGTATGTGATGACTACTTCCATTCTTGCAAGGATAATAGATACATGTATCCTGATATTGAAGCTCAAGCCGGTGACGAGTGATACAGATTCTGTATCAGTTTTAAACATGGAGATGGAGGCAGCTCAGGCACATGAACGGTGACCATGCCTTTCAGGTGGAACTCTCTCCCTATCCGCTCTGCAGTCTCTGTAGAAGCGTTTAAAAAACGACTCAAGACCTATCTTTTTACATTGTGTGGTGTGTTCTGTTATTACGTTTGTTCCTTTCAGGACTCCATGTGGTCTGTGTTTTGTTTTTATGTTGACCGTACATTTCTGCCTCGTGGTTATTGTATTCATGTTTCTGTGGTCTTCATTTTAACTTTTGTTCTTACTTGTGAAGCACTTTGTGAAATGTGTATTGTTATTATTATTATTATATTATTATTATGTACAGGCTAGTAAAAAGTCAAATACATCCTCGGACACAAAATCAGACAAAGACCTTGAACGTGCACCCAGTGAGGCCAGGAAGGAGCAGGGGAAAGGTGGAGGGAGGCAGGGTCTGAAAAAAGGATGTAGCAGGCAGCGGTGATACTGTCCCCGGTCCCCTCTGGCCTTTAATAACTCCACAGGGGCCCGAGACCCCGCCTGGCCCCTAGTGTAAGGTCACAGTAAAGGGAAGTGGCCTTGGTCTCATAACTCCTGCTCGCTCACATCAAAGAGCAGGAGTTACTGCTTCTCTCTGACTGTATGGGAACAAAAGGGGGCTCGAATACAGTCCTCACGGCACACTGATATAAGGATATTTATGTATGAGTTAAGACTTAATTTGCGACAGTTTTGAATTTAAAGTTGTGGTGATTAAACTGATGATACGATGGGACAAACTAATAATGATTCATAACAATACATATATTAATAATGGCTGCATTTTATTTTATTTATTTTAATGATTAATGATTTTTTTTTTTGTATTCTTAATGACGTTTTTTAATTTTTTTTATTCATATAAAAAATGCTTTTGGATTTAAGGCTTACTTTAAGAATTCAGACTATAAGGACATGCCTCTTTGTTTTGTTTAAACTACACTGCTTGTAACGAAATGAGTCAGAGTCTAAGATACTATTGATTGAGTTGCTATGAAATCTTTTGCTCTAAAGATAGGACACATCAGGCCTGCAGCATCTCACGCACATCAGAGCACCTTCTGACACATGCTCTCATATCACTCTCAGCTGCACTCTCACGCTGAGACCATGTGGGAATTGAGCTACGGGAGGGAAGAACCAACGTCATTCCTCCTGCAGGGTCACACACATCCTTGTCGCTGTCACACGCATAGAGCAAGATAAAAGACCCTCATCCCTCCTACCCCCCTCCCCACAACACTCAAAGTGACAGTATGTGCCCTGGAAAGGCCTTGTAGTCAGATTTTCAGAAGCACTGCACTCTCTTTAAAAAGGTCCCCAACTATACTGTTTTTCATCAATATATTACAGGTCTCAGATATATACAGAACATGTCTCTGATTGGCTGAAACACCAAACAGATCATTGCAGCATTACCCATAATCCCCTCTGTTTCAGCCCTGTTTCCAAAGTGCTGATTCTCTGTCTGTTACTTTAGATCAGGGGTGGGGAACCTTTTACCTCTCAAGGGCATTTCAATTTTTACAACATCCTCCGAGGGCCGTACAAATTATTGAACTCAACGTCTGCTTAAAAATACTAAAATCACAGCCCATTCATTTCGCCTTTCTTTCATGCTGTGCAAAGAAAAAGCAACCTCTCAATCCAGATATCCATGACTCGCGCATGCACGTGCACGGTTGTGGCATTTGCCACAAAAACAGAAAGATATGGACACAAGATGTGTGCAAATGTGTTTAGTTTCCTATCCATGTGGACATGATTTAAGTGGGGGGGGGACCTAACCTCCTCTAGGGGGGGTCCGAGGGGATGCTCCCCCAGGAAGATTTTTTTTTTTGAAATGTTGCAGAGCATCAATCTGGTGCACTTTGAGAGCAACATTAGGAGATCTATGGATACATCTCTCAACATCCATATGAAACAGAACTGGAAGCAGATTTTATTTTTCTTTATGGATATTTTACAAATCACTCCCCTTTCAAACTGTATTCTTGTTTATTAATAACAACTTTTTTTTACTGTCATATAGTATTTTATACCTGTTTATTTTATTCTCTTATTTTTTTATAACTATAATGATCATATAAAGATGTGCATTTAACTCACTGGTTGTAGAAAAAGCTTCTTATATTCGTTAGCATAGCTAGCTAACCAGATGCTAATAACAACAAAGTTATTGACTGTATGATCAGAATGACAGATGAACAGATCGCCACTGGGCTTTCAACTAAAGACACAGCCACGCAAAAATACTGCGGCATGTGTACGGCTCCTTATCGGTACTGCAATTTGTGAAGTGCCGGAGCCGCGTTCTGGTGCTCTCCGTCAGAACTACACCCCTGTCAGACGAGACATAAACCACGTGATGACACGTAAAGGCTCGTGTTGTGTTCAAGGACCCTGACCTTGGCCTGGAAAAACAGGCACTCGCTTGTTTAATTATTTTGCGGTCTAGATTTCTTTAATTTTTTTCTTTTTTGCGTGTGTTTATAAATTACCTCGAGGGCCGTACCAAATGGTCTCGCGGTCCGTATACGGCCCGGGGGCCAGAGGTTCCCCACCCCTGCTTTAGATGAAAATAAGGAGCCCCTCCCCATGCCCCTCTGAGAGATATTTGGTTAAAAAGAACACAATGGTGCTCTAGGAGGAGATTCAGGTGATAAGGTGTGGGGGGGGGGGGGGGGGTTACCTTGGTTGGTGATTGGCTAATGGTTACAAAAGCCAAAAAATCATTATGACATCACAAAGTGGCCAAATCTGATCAGCTCATTTTCAGACAGGTTTTTATAGAACTGGATCAGGACAAAAAGAGAGGGAATCGTTGTTCCTGAAACTTTCAGAGTCTCTTTCCACAGAGGGGACACATGTTGATGTAGAAGAGACATGAAGAAGAGGGGACACATGTTGATGTAGAAGAGACATGAAGAAGAGGGGACACATGTTGATGTAGAAGAGACATGAAGAAGAGGGGACACATGCTGATTGTAGAAGAGACATGAAGAAGAGGGGACACATGTTGATGTAGAAGAGACATGAAGAAGAGGGGACACATGTTGATGTAGAAGTGACATGAAGATGAGGGGACACATGTTGATGTAGAAGAGACATGAAGAAGAGGGGACACATGTTGATGTAGAAGACACATGAAGAAGAGGGGACACATGTTGATGTAGAAGTGACATGAAGAAGAGGGGACACATGTTGATGTGGAAGTGACATGAAGAAGAGGGGACACATGTTGATGTGGAAGAGACATGGAAGAGTGGATTTTGCATAATAGGTGACCTTTAAAAGCTCCAGTGTCCATAACAGAATTTCCCTCCATTGTTACTGCTGGTGGAAAGGGAGACGGGGAAAGAGAATAAGGATGAGGTAGAGGAGGATGAGGAGGATGAGGATGAGGAGGGCTGGTGGTTATGGAGGGCCGCGGGCAGGGATGGCAGTGACAGATGCAGGGTTGGTTTCCGCAGGGCTGGCACAGGCAGGAAGGCCCAGAGAGGGAGAACAAAGAGGGGGACGCGGTGACCCTGTGCCTGGGTGCATCCTGCCCCCCAACCAGAGAGCCACGCTGGGTGATTAACACTTCCCCCGGCCAGGCCCATCACTCAGGCTTTATTACTTTGTTTTGATTCCTCTGCTATCTGCTGAAACCGCACTCTATTGAGGATGACAGTGAAATTGATGCTGGCAGGGAGTACTGGCACACCGCTGTTTATATTTCAGGGAGATATAGGAAACAATATGGCTGGTGTTTCACATGATATACCAGAAGAGGTATTACAAACTGGGGTTAAGGAGTCTCTTGTTGTACTCCATCAGGTCACCTTCACTACAGACGTATACATCAGTTCAGTCATTTGAATACCTTGTCTTGTAAACAAAAAACGTCATAATAAAAATAAATGTGCCGGATTAATTAATCACACTCAAGTATCTGTCAGATAGTCCAAATCCAGTCTCAGGTCAGAGGCATGTCTCTATTTGGTAGAGACAAGCCAAAAGGCCTAGTCTACACATGCACAGGTAAATGTTTTGGTTCATGTTGTAGTAGCCTCACAGAACCATATAACTGTGTAACACTCTGAAGTTACAAGCTAAACATCTTCACCCTAGCTGGAGTTTCCCAAAGCTCCATTTGGTGTGGATGAAAGCTCAAACCTGCATGGAAAAAGCTCATTCAAGTTAAAGTCTTGAACGACAATTTGTATTAAAAGCTATGTTGGTATTGCACTGAAGAAAGGCCTGACACTGCCTGGTCAATACATTTTCTTATTTGCCTGTATTTGATTGTTCTCTTAATATGTTTAGCTCCAAAACACCAAGCTAAATTCATTATAAGTGAAAACCTACTTGGCCATAAACCTCATTCTGATTGTGATTCTGAAGTCTAGTGCCAGTAAGCAACACAATGATCCTATACCACTTCAGCCTTCTCCTATAATCAAACCTCTTAAGCATCACATTTAAATATTTCATTCTTACATATCACCAACTGGAATCAGGCAATGCCACACACACACACACACACACACACACACACAAACACACACACACACACTCACCAACTGCCCACAGCACAGAGTCGTAGGTGTCCTTGTGTTCGCTGCCCGTGAGTGTGTCGGTCCAGGTCACCTGCAGAGCTCCTGAGGACAGCTTGTCCACTCTCTTAGGGACACACTCCTTCACAAACTTGGTCCCATATGCATCCATGTAGTCCGTCACTAGACCTGCCATTTGCTGCAGAAACCACAAGAAAACATTACAATTTAAAAACCTCAGAAATCACTGTTAGGATGTAGAATATGCAGACTGTCTTCATTTACATTATTTAATGTCATATTCCGTTCTTGTACATATCCTATATTCTATTGACATGTATGTAGACTTGTTGCGCTACTTCTTAGTTTGTATTTTATTATATATGTTGCATTGTTGGACGAGCTCAGGTCAGAAGAATTTAATTGCCATTTCTACACTGTAGCTTTGTGCATATGACCTTTGAATCTTGAAACTGTAGTTCAGGGAGCAATACCTGATCAAACCCCCGGAGGGCGATACTGCGGACCATCACTGTGGCGTCCAATCCAATGCCTGTGAGGAAGCCGGCACACTCCAGAGCCACATCTGAGCAACAGAAGGTTCAGGAATACTCGACTTTTTTCGAAGATTGCATATACACAAAAGCACCTGATGTTAGACTACAATAAAAAGACTGAAAGTAGCTCATAAAGAATACGGAAAAACAAACACAAAGGCGTAAATAAAACATAATGGTTAAATTAGATTTTTTTTAAATCACGTTTGTTAATGTTTGCTTACCGAGTGGCCATGAAGTATCTCTGACTGAATGGTTTTGGTGTAAACTTCAGATTTGAGATAAAACAAGTGCTAAGGGTTATTCAGAAATACTGGTCTATTGATTACATTTGTATTAAGTTCATAACTTTACTGTTTCTCTACCGATTTTACAAGCTCTCTGGCAGACAAAGGATACAGCTAGCTCCAACCACGAGCCTGCACAACAGAGATAAAGACAAGCTGTTAGCCACACAGATAATATATCATTTGTGCAGCACACTTCGGCCAAATAAAATACAACACGTCCAAAGTTGAAAGTGTTGGCTTTTAAGTTAGAGAGGTGAGGAATATTCAAATGTCATAACCTTAGCGGGAGGGAGGTGAGGACGTGTGAAGAACATGTGGACAACAGGGGACAGTAAGAGGTGTGTGTATGTGTGTCTGTAAGGTACGTTTATTTATATCGCACATGTTCAGACACAGAGGCAATTCAAAGTGCTTTACCTCATCAGTAACACTTAATAAGAAGACAACAGAAAGCAACACAATAAATAAACATCATGGAATAACAGATGCATAAAAGAGATACAGAATAGTTGAAAAACAACATTGTAAATACAGTAGGTGCTAAAACAAGTTAAAAGACTTCTGGGTAAGCAGCTGAAAAAAGTAGTGTTTTTAGCCTCGACTTAAAATAACTCAGCGTTACTGAAGTGTGTGTGTGTGTGTGTGTGTGTGTGGTCCAGGTGAATCACACTTCTAATGCAGCCCTGAGATGAGCAGTGTTGAGGAGGCTAATTGCCATCGTTTAGGCTAATCCCTGCAGATGTTCAGGGCCACACATCCTCGGCTGAGTGATGTCCGTCTCCCTCCTCTCCCCCCAGACAACTTGACATCCTCCATGCTAACACAAACCACTAAAAGCCCGCTGCCCGTTTTCTCTGCGACAGTGTAATGCACAGCTGCACTTAGCACGTATTGTGTTGAGGCTTAAGGAAGATTAGTCAAAAGAGCTTTAGCTTGATGCTACACTTTCATCACTGTCTCCTTTCCCTCAGATATCCCTGTGTCAGTGTACGAACATACAGTCTGTACAGCTGCTGCATTCGACATCTAAAAGAAGACGCTATGGATCCTTTACGACCCCTCTGACCCCGGCTAACAATGGGGACATTTGGGGGGCAGACGGTTCATGAAAAAACTGATACTTAAGGCCACCTATGGACACTCAAACATATACACTGCACTACTTTGAAAACAAATGTAATAACCAATTCTGTAGTTTCTGATGAAGACATGTAGCTCTCGATGAAAGAAAGATTCACTTATTAACCGTCTATTTTGTGTTTTTTTCTGTTGTTGGTTTGCTACAGTTGGTAACATTAATTAATAAATAAAGCAATGTTTGCTGAAACTGTCACCATATCTTGAGTAGTACATGATACAGATAATATATTACATGTCATGTGTTAGACGCTTTTATCCAAAGCGACTAACATACATTCAGTACTGTGGGCAATCCCCACAGGAGACATTGGAGCCCTGGATCTTGAGTCGTGGCTGTGGTCCTGGATCATAGGTCCTGGATGGACATCCTCGTGGATTCATCTTCTCATTATACACACATGCATTTCCAAACATTCGGTCTATATGCTGTAAAATGTATGATCTCTTGGATTTACACACGGCATCTATTGCACGTCTGTCCGTCCTGGGAGAGGGATCCCTCCTCTGTTGCTCTCCCTGAGGTTTCTCCCATGTTCCCTTTAAACTGTGGGTTTTCTCTGGAAGTGTTTCCTTGTACGATGTGAGGGTCTAAGGACAGAGGGTCTAAGGACAGAGGGTGTCGTATTGTCATACTGATATTCTGTACAAACTGTGAAGTCCACTGAGACAAATGTAACATTTGTGATATTGGGCTACATAAATAAACATTGATTGATTGAATGATTTGGGGTGAAGTGTCTTTCCCAGGGACAGAACCACATGCTGACTGCAGTGGGACTCAAACTTGCTATCCCCTGATTCGAAGTCTAGCACACTATCCACTCAGCCACAGCCTCCCACTCCCACATATATATTACTGATATGGTTTAGCAAGCCAATAAGAGCAGAGTGGGCCCTCTTTAAAACAAAAAGGGGCCCAGTTACTGCATTGTCTTTTTATTGTTCAACGTTCTGGATCACTACTATTTTATTTTACAGCACAGTTAAATATGTACGGTTCTTTTTTTTACAGATGTTCTGTCTTATGCACTACAGTCAGGATACAGTGAGAGTTTCAGCAAATATGACAAAAAAGCAATTGTTATTAAAGTTTCTTAGTGCAGTTGTAATCTTTCACACAGTACTGGACTCCCATCTTACACATTGAACAATGAGCCACAGAACAAAAGGAAACATTTCAAAAACTCTTGATGCTTTAGGCTCCTGTTCTTGGGAGCTTAACTAAGACATCATTGAACCCACAGCTCCTGAGGAGGAGGAGGAGGAGGAGGAGGAGGTTCGTATCGAGTGTGTGTGGCAGCCTGTTAACCTTGGGAAGCTCTTCAGAAGCCCAAACACTGATAACACGACATGTGGATCCTCCTGTGGTTGTGTAGCAAAAAGCTTGATGTGAGTCCAACTGAGAAACTTTGATCTAATGTTTCTTCCAGTCTGCCGGCGGCCCATGAGCCACACACATTTATCTCCCTGTTACTGGTTTTAGTTTTGCCAGAGCTGCATGAAAAGGGAACAAAGAGGGTTTAGATATTGGCCTAAAACTGAGAGAGAAATGTGCTAGTAAGATACATTGTAAATATTTTTCTGTTTAGCGTCTGGGACACTATCTGAAGGTCTGAAGGCCGGAGAGCTTATCAGTTCGTCCTATTTCAGATGTCCAGTGATGGAAAAGCACTCAGGTTTTACTCGAGTACAAGTAGAATAACTATGGGCTTGAAACACTACATTACAAGGGAAAATCCTTCTGTAGTAGACGTACAAAAGTATTATCAGTCAAATGTACACAGTATGCAAATTGGTTCTTTGTTTAGATTATTGTTATTCAGTTTTTATCAGAGGTAAATATATTTCAAATCATTTTAATGTGGTAGTTTTTCCATGTTGAGCAGATTTTAGATATTTTTTAAAATATTGGGTATATCAAATTACAGTATGACATCATCTGTTTTTATATATACAAAGTAACTATAAGTGTTTAATAAATGTAGTAGAGTAAAAATGTCATTACTTATGTAGCATAAAACGAAAATACTCAAGTAAAGTATGAACAAATAGTACTTTATTTGATCCTTAAGTAAATGTACTTTGTAACATTTTATCTCCATTATTTGTGTACGATTGAAGGTGTATTTTGTAACTGTTTGTCATTAAATTGAATAGAATAGAGCGCAATGAAAGTTCACTTAAATGTCCCCTTTATGTTTCTTTCCTGTTGGCCAGCGTGGGACTTTTTCTTTGTACAGCATTCGTGGTATTCCACAGGCACACGCGTGCATGTATGACCTTGTTTTCTTTCTCGACAATAGCTGGGAAGTTATGCTGCAGCCATCTGTGTTGCTTTGCAATAAACTGCTGAAAGATTTTCCCCGGGAAGTGTGGTCCTTGTCCCGCGCAGAGTCGGACCCTCCTCACATAACAACTCCTGCGAGTACCGGCCCATCCTCACTCCGGGAACCACCGTCCTGCTGGCACGCGCTCGCTGCTTTCCCCTGATTACCAGCTCCAGGCTTTGGATCCTCGGGGCCAAATCTGTCACTCAGGAGTTCCAAGACCCATTAAAACACCCGTCACTCGCCTGCCCCCCCCCCCACAGAAACAGCCTCCTGGACTTCACCTGCACAGCTGACAGCTCGGCATCACAACATCTCCTCCAGCTCTGTGTGGTTAATCATCCTGACAGAGGAAGCTAAAGCTAATGCTAACCCACAGCGGACCCCTCACAGCCTGCGGGGGGATCATGAGGACTCCACTAAGCATCACACACTCACATCAAAGAGCTTCCTGAGCTCAAGTGGTCCCTCTCATGGATCATTCTGCTTCCTATACAAGGATGTTTTGCTGAGCGGGTGAAGGGTGAGGTGGTAATTGTTTGAGGATGATTTTGTATTGCCACCAAGTGGGGGAAAGTTAAATAGCACACCTATTACTATACATATATCTCTCTACTTTAAAGAGTCCTCTCCTGCTGATGTTCAGGTGTATATCAGTATGTAGTGTCTCTACTTTAAAGAGTCCTCTCCTGCTGATGTTCAGGTGTATATCAGTATGTAGTGTCTCTACTTTAAAGAGTCCTCTCCTGCTGATGTTCAGGTGTATATCAGTATGTAGTGTCTCTACTTTAAAGAGTCCTCTCCTGCTGATGTTCAGGTGTATATCAGTATGTAGTGTCTCTACCTTAAAGAGTCCTCTCCTGCTGATGTTCACGTGTATATCAGTATGTAGCGTCTCTACTTTAAAGAGTCCTCTCCTGCTGATGTTCACGTGTATATTAGTATGTCTCTAATGGGACATGTCTCCATGCTTTAAAGTTCAAAAAGCTCTTTATTCTTCTCATACTGCCTGTGCTGCAGCACCTCTTTTCACCCTCTGTCTGAAACCAGAGCCCAGTCTGCTCTGATTGGTTAGCTGGCCGGCTCTGTTGTGATCAACTGCTTAAAGATGTCCCGCCCCTCAGCCTATCACGTACAATGTTGGCCTTTACATGCAGGAAAAAGGGCCTATTTTCGCAAACTGATTGCGAACATACCTATTTACATGTGGATGCTTGTGTTATCTGCCCCAGGTGTACACAGCGTGGATACATATGAAGTTGAAATATCGAAATAATTATTTCCGCTCATCTGTCACCGCGAGGCAAACACCGACCGCAGCGCAGGTACACCAACACCGCGAGTCACGGTCTGAGCGCCGAGCCAAGAGGAAGCGTCAGGGAAAGGGCAATTAAGCAGGCGCTGACAGCGACTAAATGGCTGGATTAAAGGGCTTGTTCTGTAAAGGCCAGGATGCACGCCGCTAATCTGAATCATGAGGCGAAGACAGGCTGACAGGAAGGGAGGAGAAACAACTCCATGTCACCGATGAATGATTGCAGTGCGTGACAGAGGGACGAGTCAGAGAGGTGAGTTAGAGAAGCGTTAATGAAGCACAGGGTCGATGCTTCCCTTGGAGCTCATTGTGTAAAGAACAATGCGAATCCTTGACACACTGCCACACATTCACTCCGGGGTGAAACATAACAAAAATAGGAAATATTTGGCACTCGTTTTCACAGTTTTGGTTCAAAAGAAATGACTTTTGATCTGCAGCTTGTGGCAGATGCCGAAATGTTATGTTCCAATGCGAGTGGATTGAAGACATGACACAGTATTGCAAACATACATATGTACACATCATTCGGATGCTTGTGTCATCTTGTGAAGATAAAACTAAAATAGAATACAAAACTATTTAGGGCGTACACAGCATGGATAAATATGAATTGAAATATCTAAATAATGACAGACACTGAGATGCCGAGAGATAGGAGTCGGAGGCGGTGCATCGAAGGTTAATTAGTGGGCTCTACAACAATTCATTTAATCTGACTGCATGTAATCTTTACAGTAGGAGGATATTAAAAACTAATATTTGGGGCTAATTTCTGCCCCTTTAGTACAACATGTGTCTGCACCTGGAACATCTAGCATTAAGTTGCTAGTTTATGTGAAATGAGTCCAAATTAAATCCATACAGTAACACACTTGGTCCACCATGAGTGAATGAAAAGGCCGTATTTTCTTAAACAATAACACAATCTGAAATCTAAAAAGGGGAATGTTTGTGCTGTGATTTCTAGATGCATTTTGAGATTTCCTTTTCCACACGTTCGTGACCCTGTTAGTAGGTGGAGGGGGTACTCACGTTTTCCCAGGCGATGTTTTCATCCAGAAGATGTCGTCACTGGTCATGCCGTGCTCCATCGCTCCTGGGATCTGTAGCGAGAGTTAACGATGTGAGCTAGGGATGTGCGATATATCGTGTTGTGACGACAATCGCGTTATGCCCAATGCGCGATATTAAAGTAGGCAAATCAACTCAAACACGTTACAATTATTTTCCTGCTTGCTACAAAAGGAAAGGTCGCGCGGCTCTCATGTCGGGGGTACGTGAGTGACATCAGATCACAGCAGGACAAATCAAATCAAGTTTTATTTATATACACATTTATAAACGATGTTTGGTGGAGCCAAAGTGCTGAACATAACATAAAAATAGCCTACAGTAGAGACACTTTACAGCAAATACAACAGCACAGATAACCGAGCTAGCTCAGCTTGTTGCTTTGATAACTTAAGATCCAGAAGTCCGTGACTAAAATCCGTTATCCGGTTAAATATCGTTAAAAAAATACCAATTGTATAGCATTAAAGTTCAAGAAAGGATGGTTTGCGGACAGAAATAACCGTCTTTTCTTCAATTCCTGTATTTCTTCATATCGCAGGGGAAGAAAATCTCAATGTCAGTTTGTTTCCAATATCGTGCAGCCCTACTGTGAGCACAACTATCCACAGACCGATCAAAGAGCAACAAAAGAAGGCAGCTATATGTGTTACGGCTTGTTTGTGTGTCATGCTTCCACACCACATTTTGACTTTATTTGTTTTGTCTTCCTAGCAACCAATAAATCAATGCAACACATGCCGACAGAGCAAAGGAGCAACATGTTGGGGTAACGTACATCTGTGGGGTATTTGGGCCGTCCTCCTGTGGCGATCACGATGTTCTTGGCCGTCAGGAGGGTCTGTGTGAGAGGAGGGAAACGCAAAGTCATAGCCTTTGTTCGTATTCTTCAAAAAACAAGGAAACGTCAAATGGAAGCAAGTGGTCTCCACAGTGTTCTGCATTCAGGCGATGATGGAAACTCTTTGAAATCACTGAAACAAACGGCAACACCATTTAAATGCTGCAATGTAAGCGAGGAAGCAAAATGACACTTGCATTAGGAATCTGTGATTATGTAGCAAACACACGGGAAGATGCAACACCAACACGTAATGTGTGAGCTGCTCACCTCTTTCCCAGCTTTAGTCAGTCCTCTAACGGTGTGTTCATCCAGCAGACTCCCTCTGAGGTTCAGATACTTCACCTTCCTGTCAGACCCAATAGATGCATGTTAATCCTGGTAATGCATCACACACACACAAAACCATTTGTTCATCCGGTTTTATCTCAAACATTTCTGACAACATAACATACAGTAGAACTCATTGCTGAAATGCTAACACGGCAACGAGAGTCAACAACTGACATAAGTGCTTACATTTAAACCATCTAGTACTTAAAACAAATATCTGGCCTGTAATGTTCTGGATGTCAGCCAACACACACACACACACACACACACACACACACACACACACACACACACACACACACACACACACACACACACACACACACACACACACACACACACACACACACACACACACACACACACACACACACACACCACACACACACACACACCACACACACACACACACACACACACACACACACACCACACATCACACACACACACACACACACACACACACACACACACACACACACCACACACACACACACACACACCACACACACACACACACACCACACACACACACACACACACACACACACACACACACACACACTACACACATCACACACACACACACACACACACACACCACACACACACACACACACACACACACACACACACACACACACACACACACACACACACACACACACACACACACACACACACACACACACACACACACACACACACACACACACACCTGAGGGAGTGTTGTTGATTGAGAGGCTGGCTGCAGGGCAAACAGGTGTGTGTGTGTGTGTGTGTGTGTGTGTGCGCGCCAGCAGAAACGTACAGCCTTCAGCGACATTTGGTTTTAGACAACTAAGTAAAAAGTTATAGATAGAAATATTCCAATACTTGGTGGAAATTAGGTTTTTAAGAAATGTCATTATGGAAAAATAAGCGGACATTAGTGGGCTGTAAATATTAGTGGGCTGTAAATATGGGACACAAAACTTCCACTGAAACTCCTTAATGGCCGGTTTCTTCCAACACTATTGCAAAAAACCGAATTGTAAACTTTATCATCATAATTGAAACACATTTGAACAAGGCGCTCAGAGCTGGTGTCACCTACTTGTCCTGGAGCTGAACTCTGTGACCCCAGTTCAGAGACCTCACGTGGTTTTGAACAGCGTCTGCCATGGAGGCCCTGAGAACACACCAGAGGTTAGTGAATGAATGAAATTGGAAATATTGAGCAAACATCCATTATTCAAATATGACAAAGTATAATTTTTGCGGATTATTTTGCCCTTAAGAGAAGTTAAAGCACATCACTCACAGATTTGAATTTTTAAATGTATATACTTTTCGAAATTTTTCAGAATTTCTTCCGTAATACATTTTTTGAGGATAAGGTCAGCGCATCAAGCATAGAGTGAAATTCAAATAAAACAAGCAAATCGATCCCATTGCCATTAAATAAATATATTTTCACAATCAGCGTCCTTTTCCTTCTTCGTTGTCTCCACTAGATGGTGCTGTTGGGCTACTCATAGACTGATTAAAATGAATACATATATGGTGAGAGTTTGGATTGACCTACCAAAAGCAAACCAAAACAATTAAATAATCCAACCACAATTAGCATCCTTGCATTTCTACATTGTCACCACTAGATGGAGCTGTTGGGCTACTCTTTGGCATGAATCCGCCTGTTTTGACTGATTAAAACAAGAACATCTAATGGTGAGAGTTTGGATTGACCTACCAGTCGTGGCAGATTGGCCCTGAGATCTGCCAGCCGTACTTCTGAGCATCCTTCACCGCTGTGCCGAGGAGAGCAGCCTGGTGCATGAGCTTCTTAGGAATGCAGCCGACATTAACACACGTACCACCGAGACCCCACTTGGTACCTGTTGGGAAAATCATTTAGAGAAGAAATCAATGTCTATATACACACCTTCGCATTCAATGTTTTTTATTTAATTATTTTCTAAATTGTAGATTAATACTGAATACATCAAAACTATGAAAGAACACATAACTCATGAAGCTGACGGAGAGAAGCAAAATGGGGCTAATTTGAAGAATCTAAAATATAAATACATTCTGGACACTTTTTTGTGTACTAGATAATTCCATATGTGTTCTTTTATAGTTTTGATGTCTTCAGTATTAATCTACAATGTAGAAAATAATTAAATAAAATCCTTCGAATGAGAAGGTGTGTCCACACTTTTGACTGGTACGTATATATTCGATAAACACGTAGCCTTTTGTAATTAACAGGTTCAGAAATGATGACAGGTTTTTTTTACCTTTAGCAGTTGGCTCCACATAATCTAAAACAGCAACCTTCTGTCCCAACTGTGCCGCTGTAAATATAGATATATTGTTAGCGTATTATGAGATTTGCAAAAGCATACATCCCAGACATGAAGAAATAACAGGCACTTTAAAGGATCTCACCTTCTTTGGAACAGGCAAGCCCTCCTGAACCGCCTCCAATGACCACCAGGTCGTAGTCATACTTCCCTGTAGGAGCATATTGGATGATGAATAGTAGACACAGCTGAATTTATATACCTTTAAGTAATTCATGTATTACACAGACACACATATTTATATTAGTGAAAATGTTAGTCATTTTAATAATCAAATTATGGATAAGCATTGATGACTAGAACAACTAAACTAAACCACATATCGTGATGACAAACACTCTTTGATTGCATAATATATATAGTGGAATATTATTTTACTCAAAAACACGTGGGTTTGCTATCCTGGCTCCAAAATGGTGGAATGAGCAGAAAGCTTAGACATCTTCCGGACCGGTGCAGACTGAAAACTCATCTCTTTCTACTCCACTTCGAGCGATATAATTACTAACTTATATAAGCACTTATATACTAACAAAGGACTGGCTTATCTATAGCCAGCTGAGTAGCACTTGAAATGTTTGGCTCTATGATACCTGATGTACTTATATGATTCTGTTTTCTTCAAGGTTGTATCTTCCTGGTCGAATGCACTTATTGTAAGTCGCTTTGGATAAAAGCGTCAGCTAAATGCAATGTAATGTACAATGGTTATTGCTTTGTGTTGCAGCTTGTAGATGTGGAGCTAATCAATTAAATTGTTTTTATATTGCTGTGTAGCCCTTTAAATCCCCACTAGACCAATAAAGGCTTATTATAATATTGTGATATAATTATAAATGTTTGTATTGTTAAACTAACGATAATGGAGGTAGACTATTTGCCTTGGAGATGTAGTGGAGTAGAAGTGCCTCATGTTGTATTATGTAGATGTAGAATACTCCAGTAAACGGACTGAGTTACGTTCTACTTAATACAATGGTATCTTGACACAGAGTTCAACACAGAAAATACATAAAGTGTTGTGACTTTTTCTCCAGGTGTGGAGAAGCTGCTGGTCACTAACCAGTTCAGTGTTTGATTGGCCTTATTAACCAGTACGAGACTGGTTAATAAGGCCAATACAAACATTAAACCAAGCGGCCATTAGAGATGTGTTTGATGTAGTCTGCCTTTAAGAAGGTGGAAGGTCTGGGTAACTAAGGAAACCAGGTGAAGGTGACAGTTATTTCCAGGGTTACATGAACAAGTGCATCTAGCACAAGTTACATCAGCGCTGCTGCTTTGTAAATGAACCGTTTGACCGTTTTATTTTTATTATCTATTAACCTGAGACAATTCCCTACTTCTTAACGACACAACAACATATCGTTACATACCTGTCAGGTTTCTAGTTAAAACGTGTAAACAGTTATTCCTCTTCCACCGGTGTCTGCATCTACAGAGCGCCGCCATGTTGTTATTGTGAAAGGACCCCGGTCGGTGTGTGCTGCCCAGAGAAATGCCTGAATATAAATGTGTCGGAGGCTCCACAATCGAGTAAAAATGGTACTTTTCAATAGCCAAAACAAATCTGTCAGTATCTGATACTTTATGGTAAATAAGATAACACCCCCTTAATGAAAAGTTATATTATAAAGTATGCCGATATGGGGAAAATTAAGAAGGATATTAACATAAACCTGTGGAAGTTCATGTTCTTGTGCAGCTTAAGGCTGGAGGAGCTGGACAGGAATCTAGAGGCTTTTTCAAGGGTAATTCTGTAGTTTTAAGTAGATTACTTGACCTCAAACCCACAATACCTCTAGTGTGGCAGACCAAAAAACAACATAAGATAATTGAGGAACATTGTTATCAACAAGAAAGATTGCATGTATTATTTAGTTTTAAACAATTGTATATGGAAGCTAGCTAACCTAAATCCTTAGGTTAGTTTCTAATTTCCACCTTCACTGAAAAGTGAAGACGGCTCATGGTTTACTAAGTAAGTACATGTTTTTCTCTCTCCTCCCGTTCCTGTCTAAATCACTTGAACGCGCTGTCTTTAAACAACTCTCCTGTTATCTCCATCAGAACAACCTTCTGGATCCGCACCAGTCTGGTTTCAAGGCAGATCACTCCACAGAAACGGCCCTCCTTGCTGTCACTGAGGAACTGCACACTGCCAAAGCAGCATCCCTCTCCTCTGTCATCATCCTGTTGGACCTGTCAGCTGCATTCGACACGGTGAACCATCAGATCCTCCTTCGCACTCTCCAAGAACTTGGAGTTTCAGGCTCTGCACTTTCCCTCCTCACCTCATACCTCAAAGACTGTACCTACAGGGTAACTTGGAGAGGGTCCGAGTCCGACCCTTGTCAATTAACTACAGGGGTCCCTCAGGGCTCTGTTCTTGGTCCCCTCCTCTTCTCCCTGTACACAAACTCGCTCGGATCGGTCATTAGCCCGCATGGTTTTTCATACCACTGCTATGCTGACGACACCCAATTAATTCTGTCCTTTCCCCGCTCAGAGACCCAGGTCGTCGCACGCATCTCTGCTTGTCTAGCTGACATCTCTCAGTGGATGTCTGCTCATCACCTCAAGCTCAACCTTGACAAGACTGAACTGCTTTTCCTTCCGGGAAAAGATTGTCCCACTCTTGACCTGACAATCAACATCGGCTCCTCTGTTGTTTCCCCGACTCAGACTGCAAGGAATCTGGGTGTGACCCTAGATAACAACCTGTCCTTCAAACATTGCTGCTACAACCCGTTGCTGCAGATATACGCTGTACAACATCAGGAAGATTCGTCCCCAGCTGACCCAGAAAGCCACCCAGGTTCTGGTCCAGGCTCTCGTCACCTCACGCCTAGACTATTGCAACTCCCTCCTGGCTGGTCTACCTGCATGTGCCATCCGACCTCTGCAGCTCATCCAGAATGCAGCGGCTCGTCTGGTCTTCAACCTTCCAACATTTTCTGCCTAACCATATTTCAACATTGATTCACTCATATTTTGCTATCTGGGTTATTTGATAGTGGTAATCTTTTTCCAGAAACAGTGTCCTCCTCATTTGGGATAACACACAATCCTGACTTAAATTCAGACTGTTTCCTTGGAGTTTTGCCAATGTAAAATAAATCCCATTTTAGTCATTTTGGTGAATTTACCAATCTCTGGAATGGGTTGTAATGAGCATAGTAGCCTCTAGGGGCTGCTGTTGTGACTTTAAAGCTTGAGACTTACTGGCAAATAATAACACAATAAATAAGACACATAGTCAAGAAACACATTCTTTCCAGGCATGATTTATTGAAAACACACCAAATGTATACTCTACAAACCAGTATTTTTCCGTTATGTTTAACAAGCGTAATATTTGCCTCTGGGTATTAGTAAAATTAACATAATACATTCTGTCACTGTGGCATCGCTTCTGCTCGCTACGAAAGCATCAACAACTTTACTCCTCTAGGAAATCAAAACCATTATTTGTAATGACTATCTTTTTAAAAGTTTATAATACAATGTAACACAAGGCAGAAACCCACCAACAGTCTAACTACTTGGGGTCAGGGAGGGGGTAGGATGAATGAGTTGATTGGAGGGAAAGGGGAGAGAGGGGGAGGTGAACAGACAGAATGGAGAGATGACAGTGGAAAGGGAGGGATATAAAACACACTTATCTAGCATGGAAAAGGTTAAGGCACATGATAGGTACAAACTCATCTGCTACTGAGTAGTTCTTTATTTTGACGGTCTTGAATCAGATATATCTACATAGGTAGGTTCATTTGATTCGACGTGTGACCCTGTCCTGCATTTATTTTACAGCACAGTTGCTTGGCTCTTTTATTTTGTAAATGTACAACGCACATTCACAAAACCCCCTTTTTGTTTTTATAAATGCATGTAAATACAACTCCAGATCCTTTGGTTGTGGTTCTGCAAAGTGCAGTCAGGAACAGACAAGTCATATGTGGCAAAGGGTTCAGTATGGTCCAATGAAAGCACACACTTCTGAGGACACACAAAAGGGATGCTGGGTATTATTATAACTTTTTTTTAAACCTCGGTAATTAAAATGTATACAATATACGTTTTTTTTGTAGTTTATTGATTTTTACCACAACATACATCTTTGTAAACACTGTGTAAAATATGCAAGCTTGATAAAGTCACATACGCCACAAAGAAAAGTCAATGCAGGCACATGCCATTCGCCTTGATGAGTGGATTCTCTTCCTGGAAAACAGACTGTACACATTTTCACTGGATTCAGTAAACAGTCTCACCAAGCAAGAGAAACATGGCAATATGATTCTGTATCCCTCTGCTTCGTCTCGCTAACCCACCCTTAAACGTTGTAAAAATATATACTATATGACCAAACTTGATGTTTTGATTTGTACAGTGTGATGCCATTTTTTATATTTTGTCTTCCAGATACACTCGTCCTCCTTTGCTCTCTTCTTGCACATGAATGAATATCCAAATGACTCCACAAAAAACCTGGCACTTTGAAAGAATAGAATATAAACATCTGTACAGTTTTCTTCATGCTCACAACTGAATATTTCTCTTTTAGATGCACCGGTGAAGGAGGGTTAAGGGTGTTGCGGTAACTTGGTCTGAAAGCGTCGGGAAGAAAAATGAAACAACTCTTATCAACACTCTGGTCTGTCTCTGACCTCTGACCCCTTGGTTTGACGATGCAGCGGACATGTAACTCATCGCCTTTAGAAAGAACACTGTTAAACCGTTTTTTCTGTAATTTTTTGGACAAATACAAAATATAAATAGGTGATCATCGGTGTAACTCGACAATATTCGACACACATTTAAGTAATGTTGTTATTTCGGTTTTACAAACTTTACCAAATGAAATGTGCTTTCCAAACAATGTGATATTAATATACAACTAAGATTTTTTTTCTCCTTCGTTTTTCCGTTTGACCCGAATATACATTTATATAAAACCCAACCGAAAAAAACGCTTTTAAATCTATCCTTTCTACAAGAGAACAATCGTCACTCGCCTCTTTTTCAGAAAAACACAAATCATTTATCAACAAAATGCCTCAAATCCTCTTTAATACACATCACTGCCAACGAGCGACCAGCCTGGAAGATTACACAAGTAACCACGTTGTTGTTGTTTCCGTTGAAGCGGACTTTTGCGATGCAGTGTGAACAGAAACCGTTTCTCCAACACACTCTGTCACTTTCCTTTCTCCAGACTTGCAGACTCTTGACTTCATAAATGAGCTTCCCTGTTATCCTCTTTAGACTTCTTCTTCTTCTCTTTTAAATAAACACATGGCCGTTTCTCAATCTCGAGGAAACTGGCTTCCAAGCCAATATTTCAAGGATGCTACGTCATCGAGTGCCGCCGAAGGACTGTTCCAATCTCCAGCATACTTGGAATTCCACCGAGGATGCGAGTCCTTGGTTTGGGGGTAATTTCGAGGCTGCACATGGGTAGACTTTGTATCCTTAAAATCCCCACAATGCTTTGCGCACGGACCAATTTCCCCAAATCTGTGGTGGAAAATGTAAGGCGGGGCCTCTCATATGACGCACACCTGCACACTTGCTCGCCTGTTCCACTCTTCGTCTTCCGAATGCCAGGAAGGATTCTTGCCTAGCTTCTGAAATAAGTGACTCGGAAGACATGTGCTACCAAGCAAGCATCCTCGCGATTGAGAAACGGCCCATGGATTGTAAGTCTGTGTGAACATGTTTATCCGCTACGCTACGTCTCTTCTCAGGCTCTCCTTTTACTTTCTCCCAACAATCTTAAAACCAACATCCTGCGACCTTCAAAGACACCGTCCACTCCTCTTCACACCCGAAAGCCAAAGCTCACACCGAAAGTCCCAAAAACCCATAAAATTGAACTTATTTTTCTTCCCAAAAAAATAATCATTTGGCGTTTCTTCTCCCTTCCTTCAACACTTTCTTTTTCCTTTCCATCCATCCTTCGTTCCTCCACCAGCACCGGCCTCTGTCCGTTTCTTATCCTCGGTAGAGCTCATCAAGAGTCAACACTGTAACATGTGGGAATGTAGATATGAGAAAGAAATAGCAGTAGTCACTTTTTTTGTTGTTTCCTTTTTTCTGAAAAGCATGAGCATGCTGGCTGCTCCTGCTGGGTCGTTGCTGTCGTGGTCATTATTTATGTTTCATTTTTTTAAATCCTCTTCTACTGTACAAAGTCCAACTCCAAAGATGAGCTCCATGTGAAATGGCAGTGGTGATGAGAGAGATCTCCTCTAGCTGGGTGTCGCACCGTCCTTACTTTAAGCCTGGAGCACGTGGACAAGAGAGAGGAATATTAGAACACACACTCAAACAGTTGAACACAACATCAAGTGAAGAGTTTCAGTCCAAATGGCTGCAAATAATAACTGCATTACGACATTGATAGAATGAGCTACATCTCTGCTTTTCCTTACTGTCAACACATCTCAATAAAAAGACCAAGTATTTCAATCTTAATGTAAAGACTTCCGTACCCTGACTGTGGAGCTCACCACGAAGCACAATGATTCCTACTGAAGATGTATACATACTAGAGTGGAAAGTTAAGCAGCAAAGGACACAGATATTTCTCCTTCTTGATAGATGAAATTAAGGATAAAAAGAGACTGAATATTTGATTTAAAATCATCCGGAGACCAAAAAAACAACTTTATCTTAATGTTACATTTGGTGTGTTAACACATTAGCACGGCAACTGACAGTCGCAATATCACCAAGGTGATAGTCAGCGTGTTTTGGATTATTGGCTGACTTTGAAGTGATATATTATTGTGCCATGGGTTTGCCTTTAGACTGTAGCTTGCTGCGCTGCCCCCTAGTGGCCAAATCTACATGTTTATCATACTGTACTGTATGCTGTGTTTTTTAGTTGATTCAGAGCTGCACACTAAGACACAGTTGTAATTGGACCTCTATGGATATACAGATATATCAGGCTTTGCTTCACAGAAAATGTGTTGTTGGTCTTTACATTGGATTTGTTGAGAATAGGACAAATACAGCTTATCAAAAGTATTTTCCTTAACCATGTCAGACTGAAATGTATCTTTTACGAGCATTGTAAAATCAATGGATGTGAATTTAGAGTGAAACTCTTCAGTTGTGCTCTTATGACAGACAGCAATAAATCAGTGGGCATTATCTCAGTACTTGACAAATCACATCACTGTAGACAAATGCTTCGATGGTGTCCAGATGGCAAATGGAGGCAGGAGACAGAGAAACAGATGCTTAATGTGCAGGGTGCAAATCCTGCATGTGCTCGACGGAGTGGAAAACTCACCTGATGATTCATTGGTATCATTAGCAACATGTATTTGTATTACAGACGCACACCATACATCTGTCTCTCTAAAGAGCCACCATGTGATAATACAATGAATGGAGGTGAAGGATTTGACCTGATGGCCATTGAGAGATAGGACATAGATGAGGATGAGGAGGAGGAAGGCAGCAGTGAGGAGGAGACACATGCTGCTGCTGGAGACATGACTATATTGAAGCTCAGCCAGATCAAGTTACTCAGTGGGACGTTACATTGTGGGTTCGTTTGGAGTTTAGTCAAAACCTGTATGGCAAACCGTCAACAAAATAGTATTTCTCACACAAATCCTTCATTAGATGGAGTTGTTTTTAATTGTAATCCTAATTACTAACACTGAATAAATCTTTCTGCTGAAATACATTTTATTCTCTTGACTGAACAAATACATTTCAGGAAACCTCAACAAAAAAGAGAGGCTGTATTTCTGTCTTCTGTTTCTTATATGGAAATATTCCCATCTCTGTTACATAAGAAGCTACTTAGCAATCATTTATACCATGAATGCTAACGAGAAATATTCAAATCAACTACTTCAGAGCAGAACTGTATGTAAACTGAATTGATGTGAGCTCACCCTTCATTACCTCTCTAACTCGGACGTATAATAATGTGGCGATAATGTGTGTGTGTGTGTGTGTGTGTGTGTGCACATGATATGAGTTGGCTTCCATCATCAAATCATCGGCGTACATGAATTATTTATCAGAAGATATCTTGCGTCGCGTGTGAGTCGAATGTGGAGAGGAGGAGGTTCTGTCGGGGTGTGTGTGTGTACTGTATGTGTGTGTGTGTGTGTATCTGTGCAAATCTTTTTCTTTCTCCTTCCTGCTGAGGGATAGCTGAGTCCCAGAGGATCCGTCTGAAGTGCAGAGAAATGATTCCCCTTTATCACTTGCTACCAATTTTCTGTTAAAGTGCTAAAATAAGAATTGGATTTTTATGCAATTGTCCATTATCTAAGCCCCGCCCACCTTATTTACTTTCTGTTCTCACATGTGACATGAGGCAGTTTACGATAAGGGGATGAATAAAGGTTTATCTTATATCATTTCATGAGCTGATAATCAGGCTAATGTTAGCTCCAATTAAAACATGCAGGTAAGTAAAAGGGCAAACGTTATTATTACTATTTTGTTATATATCCTGCCTTGTTTATGTTGGACATTTCTTACTGTATGTTTTCACTTCTAATGTTACAATACATTAAGACAATGATTGGAAATGTTATGCCGTGAACTAAAGCCTTTTAGCTTTGGGCCCTAGAGTTACTTGAGGTTATATTATCGATGTGGTTTGTTTGTAGAAACATTGGTACATTCAATTGATCTGCAAGTGATTGATGAACATGTCAAGGTGCAGGGTGATCGAGTGAGAGGTAGAAAGGGAGACAGGCGGAAAGGAAGAACAAACAAGGAATGAAAAGGACGCTGGGATGCAACACAACAGGTGAAGGTTGTTATTTGATTGTGCTTTTATTGGTCAGACCTACCATGCATGCATTTAGACCCAGGAGTCAACAGGCTGGGGCTTTACATCACAAGCGTCCACCAGACTGACCGCAGGCCTGTTACTCCTGATATAGTGTTTCCTATTTGTGTCATTCTGTAGCCACAGGAGGACGGGGTTAAAAAAAGAAAACACAGCAAACAAAAAAGAAGTCAATACATTTCACGAATACACTCAAACCACATGCATCCAGGATCAGAGCAGTGTTAGTTCCCGCCTTCAGGAGGGCTTGGAAAGAGTGATTTCAAAACAGCGAATTAAAACATGAAAGTGAAAGAGGGAGAGAGCGGTTTCACAGCCGAGTAGCATTCAAAGCGGGGAGAACACCTCTGGGAAGAGCAGGCGGCAGACTTAACACTTTGGAGTAACGCTACAAAGCCTGAAAACACACACGCCTGTGATGACTGTCCACGGCTTCTAAAGATGTGACAGGACAACTCCAGCAGAAACTGCTTCTGTAGTGACCCTACTGTAAGTATGATTGAGTGTCAAGACTGAGGTCAGTGTTGAGTCACGGAAGTGCCAAAAGATACTATAAGGTACTTCAAGCAGGAACTTTTTAAAGGCTATGGCGCTCGAGAAGACTTATTTGACACTTTGCACGATAGTCTTCTACAGGAATACAACTGGTTTACTGTACACAGCAGGAAGTGGATGTGTTAGTGTTGAATGTGCTAACTACTAAAAGTAGTTTTATGGTAAGAATATGTTGGTATATACCTGCTGATTTTTTTGCATGTAATCCATTGCCAGTGGGATTTAGATGATGACGCCGAGAAGCTGTTGTATAATTAAAGTTGCTTATTGATATTGATTTCCACTTCTACGGTAAAACGTTGTAATGTTTCTCAAACGCCATAGCCGTCTTAGCCTTTGCTGTTTTAAGTGGGTTTTTTTCAAACGTATTTTTCTTTAATTAGCTTCTTACGGCCCGTCCACACAGCGGCGTGTTCCAACGCGTCTGCCCATTCACTTTGAATGGGGTGATGTCACTTTTCGCCGAACTGCATTGTGGGAAGCAGAGCGGAGCTTTCCTGGCATCTCAGGCTTCAAAAGTTGAGCAATGTTCAACTTTTGAAGCTTCTGAAGCTTTCGGTGGAAGCGTCAGCCAATCAAACCATATGCCAGTACAAGCTCTAGCCAATCAAACCGCTACTTGTGTGTCAGGGGCGGGAGATTCATGTGATTGGTTGTTGGTCGAGTTTCAGACACGCCCGCCGGCAAGCTTTTTCCAAAGCCGCTGAGTGGACGGGCCGTTAGTGTTGCTGACCATGAGTTTAACCTCCCAGATTGATGCAGAGGTGTCGAGGTGTGCTCCATGGTGTGGTCAGAGCACCGTGGCGTCACGAGACACACTAATGACAAGCCAAAGGACAGAGGTGCAAAACAAAGTGGACCTTTGCACCAGAAAGGGAAGTACAACGTGGCTTTTCAGTAAGGTGGTAAGTTCCCCAATAAATAAAACAAATGACTTTAGAGAGGAAATACATTCTGAAATGCAACCTGTTTCTAATGATCAGCTGTGATCTCAGATGATTTGATTGTTAAAGCACAGAAAAGACAACTGTGGCTCAATAAGCTGCAACTTGTGTAGAGACTATTTCTACAAAGAGCGGACATTGTTGCCACATCGATGCCTTTCAGGAAGGATAGGCTACTATATATCTAAACGACATCTTTTAGTTCAGATAGATGAGCCACAACATAAAGAAAGAGACAAGTCATACAAACCCATTTTCTGTAGGAACTTAAATCAAAATATTTCCATGGGTGTCATACACTCTACTCTATCTCTAATAAAAGGAGAATAACTACAGACTAAGAGCTGAACCCGACCCGGTTTATGGACTTTGCTCGTACTTTCCATTGTGGCTTTGCCTCGGAGAGATCTCTAGGAGCTGGTTGTAACCTGCACAGAGAAGCAGATATACGACCGTGGACTTGAGCTAAACTGGCTTTAATGGACTCTTTATTGCTTTCATTTTACAACCCGCAGGGAACAAATCCCTTTCATCTAACACTGAAGCAGATCAAAACCAAACTACAAGGACTTGAGAGTCATCTGACATGTGTCATCCGTGCTCGGAGGCCATTATTCTGCGAGTCCTCTTTGAGGCTGAGCAGCCAATCAGATGAGCAAGAAATAAACATTGACTGCGGTGTATAATCAGCAGAGGACCACTTGGTAACGCAGCGGTCTGTTCAGTGCCGAAGCGAGGGTCCCCTCCACCAGGAGCGTTTGTTGGCGGTTCTTTTAATCAGTCTCAGATTAATTGCTTTACAGGCACCAGAAGCTTACACTCCATGAACTGGTGGCTCTCAGATGTGCACGGAGCAACTTTAACAGAGAATGACAACTTCCAGCCTCTTTACAGAATGGATAGGATTACGAGCCTCTGATGAGGACCACCACAGAACACATGGAGAGAGAGAAGGAAGAAGAAGGACACGGAGGAAGAGGACATATCATTATTTCATCCTGTTTCCTGCGGGCGCCCAGAAGAAGAAGCCTTTACCTTTAATGGCTCCCGTTCTGTCTGCTCCACGGAGCCGTCCACCGTCTTGTATTTGAGGTCCTTGTCCCTCTGGTCGATGGTGGAGTAACCATCTAACGAGGGCACAGAACAAGGGCCGCTTTTAACCAGAAAATGTACAGTGTTGTTTTACAGAAGTGCCTGAACGTTAATAGACACAACGAGGTGCTTTTAGTTAAGTGAGAGATCTACTTCTTCCTCCTCTGCCTGCAGCAAATGTTAGTCAAACTTTTGCCTGACCTTGTGTGAGATGCAAAAGAGAGCACACATGCTTTCTCTATACAAACTGCAGACCTTGCACCCTAACAGCGACGGGAATGATGTGGCTTTTGCAGCAGAGAGGAAGTGGGTCTGTTTCAGCAGTAACACATCAAATCTCCTCAGATAATACACAGGTTCCTTCATTTCTCCACCACTCAGCGTAAAGCTTCAAATTGTTGTGCATTTATAATTATTAATGTGTTTTTACACACTTTTTACACATAAAGCTAATCATTTCTTATATTTTTCTGCATTTGCAATGTTATCCCTGTTACATACATTCTACTGAGCTCTGAATGTTGTAAAAGAGCCATGTGACACAGTTCTCCTTGGAGTCCTTCTCCTTGCTCAAAGTCGCTTACAAGTCCTACTCTGCAGTATTTTTAGGCCTACTTTAACTTCGAGCTCAATTCCTAAAGGGCTTCTTGGATGCTTGATAAATATGGGCCCAGCGTGATATACCCTATGAGGATGTCTTTGAGTAAGTGTGTGAAAAATACCCTCTAAAAGGAGAATTGTTAATGGCTAAGCCTCTTATTTTATCTAAAAAAACAGCGAAACACTTCAGAATTTTGAACAACAGCAGAATGTTCACTTTGAAAGAAGCCCAGCAGAGCAGCTCTGCCCAACGAGATATTAAACGTGTTTTTATTTAAGTGGAGAACCACCCACATGTTTTAGAGTTAAGCTTCTAATGAAGGCCCAGCTTTGAACGAGAGAGAGAGAGAGAGAGAGAGAGAGAGAGAGGGAGAGAGAGAGTCTTGCATTCAGCATCAAAGACGACATGTCTGCGAGATCAGTGCAGCGGTTTGAAAAAAGCTTGGCAACGCTTAAAAACGAGTGGAAGAGATGTCCAATCAGAGACGCTGTTTGGAAACTGGAGAGAGATTAGAGGAGAGCGTTGGCGAGGGACCATCATGCAGTCTGGCTCTTACCTGGACCCAGCTCCTCCACAGGTATCATATCACCACTGCCACATTTCCTGGTGCCTGAAAAGACTCATGGAGCCAAACGCTGCTGCTTTTTCAGGGTAATGGTTCGCAGCCAGTGAGTGGATAATGCAAACTGAGAGTGGGCCGGTGAGAGCGCCGCGTTTCATGTGCACGTATGGATGCAAACAATTCAAATAAAAAAGGCCGGCACAAGGCCATTAAACTGATGATGTGCTTTGGACTCTTCTGTCAAAGAGATGTTTGTTGTTGGGCCAATATTCTGCAAAAGTACCTCCCCACCCCCGCCTCGCTTACTGCTGCTGCTAAAGAAACCTTCAACCCAGTTCTTGATGGTTAGGGGACATTTAAAATTATCTCTGACCTGCTTACGTCAATTTAAGAGTCTGAAATAAGGACATGTTTATATTGGTCCAAACTAACTTTTTCTGCAAAGCTTCCACTATGATATTTATTTGTAATTCCCCTATGAATTATTGCAGAATAACACACAACACAGGAGAAGAGCGTAGCAACGTGGCAGCACAATGCTTCAATAAAGCCATGAGAGAAAACAGGCATGTTCCAAGCAAAGTGGGGACACACTTGGAGCGTCACTGCCTTATCTCACCCACTTGGTCCTCTAAACAGGCGTAAACACACACACACACACACACACACACACACACACACACACACACACACACACACACACACACACACACACACACACACACACACACACACACACACACACACACACACACACACACACACACACACACACACACACACACACACACTATACTGACCTTGGTTCTTCTCCATCAGGGGGAGGGTGGTGTCGTCGTAGCCTGGCTTGCCGTTCTTGGTTGCTTTAGGGGTGACTGTCGCTGTGGGCTGAGAGCAGAGAAAGACAACATGTGAGCACAGAATCACAGCTCCAACAGGGACAGGTGGAACCGAGGGAATACGTTGTTCTGACCAGACAAATATAATATCATATACAAAAGTTGACAAGTGACATGTTCAATATATGTTTAATATATCTTTGTCCATTTGGCAGCATTATGAAAAACTACTAGTCTGATTTTCATTAAACCGAGGGGACAGGGAGCTACATATTGCAGCAGATCTGAACCACAGCAAGTTCCACTGACTCAGTATACATTTGAATTACATTGCTACGTTCATGTGGTGACGAATTAATCAGAAAGATAGAATCACATGAATGCCCTCTTTAAGTAGGAACAACGATACTGAAAAAATTTGCCCAAATTATAAACACATTTCATTCCTAACTTAATCGGTTTCATCTGCTTTTCATTTTCCCACTAATGCTGGAAACACTAATAGCTCTTTGTAGTGTCCCCAAATTAGTATTTACAGCTCGGGAATAGTTGAAGAAATGACTCGGGAAACCAAGTTGGGTAGTGGGACCTTCGAAGGAGCACATGAACGCACCATTGGCCTTTGCAGGAGTTCTTTGGCGATTTATAATCAAATCATTCTACGAAATGAGTAGTTGCTAATGATGCTACTCTTTTTGTACACTCTCTTAGAGGGACACTTTATTTAAAGCTAAGTGGTTCTTCTCAACATCAGAGGTGGGAAGTAGTGGAGTACAGATACTTCGTTACTGTACTTAAGTACATTTTTCTGGTATCAGTACTTTACTCCAACTAATTATTTTTCTGACGACTTTTTACTTTTACTTGAAACACAAATACCTGTACTTTCTACTTCTCACATGTTGAACACAAATACCTGTACTTTCTACTTCTTACATGTTGAACACAAATACTTGTACTTTCTACTTCTTCCATGTTGAACACAAATACCTGTACTTTCTACTTCTTACATGTTGAACCCAAATACCTGTACTTTCTACTTCTTACATGTTGAACTCAAATACCTGTACTTTCTACTTCTTACATGTTGAACACAAATACCTGTACTTTCTACTTCTTACATGTTGAACACAAATACCTGTACTTTCTACTTCTTACATGTTGAACCCAAATACCTGTACTTTCTACTTCTTACATGTTGAACTCAAATACCTGTACTTTCTACTTCTTACATGTTGAACACAAATACCTGTACTTTCTACTTCTTACATGTCGAACACAAATACCTGTACTTTCTACTTCTTACATGTTGAACCCAAATACCTGTACTTTCTACTTCTTACATGTTGAACACAAATACCTGTACTTTCTACTTCTTACATGTTGAACCCAAATACCTGTACTTTCTACTTCTTACATGTTGAACCCAAATACCTGTACTTTCTACTTCTTACCTGTTGAACTCAAATACCTGTACTTTCTACTTCTTACATGTTGAACTCAAATACCTGTACTTTCTACTTCTTACATGTTGAACCCAAATACCTGTACTTTCTACTTCTCTCATTTTCCAAACAGCTGGTTCCTTTAGTCTGAATGTGTGTTTGGTGGCGTGATCATTATTCTTTAGAGTCATTGCGTGCCTATTGATTTGAACACGATCCGTGTATCCATCATTTCCTGGTCTTCTCTAAAGAAGAGGGACCAATGGAAACGTTGTCATGTTGCCGTTGTTCAGCATGGAAACATTCATTAGCTAACAATGACATTATTGTTCTATTGATATAAAGGGAGGTCAGGTACTCTTTAAAACAGCTGCTAGTTATGGGTACTTTTTACTGAAGTACATTTCAAAGCCTCTTTACTTTGACTTGAGAAAAGAAGTTTAGTCAGTACTTCTACTTTCACCAGAGTATATTTAAACACGAGTATCTGTACTTCTACTTGAGTAAAGGATGTGTGTACTTTCGCCATCTCTGCTCAACATGTGTGTCTCTAAATGTTAATAAAATACATTCTTTAAGAACCTGAGATAACCACATCAGTGCTTACGATGCAGATTATATGTGATGATTTACAAGATGAGACTTCTGTACCTGGAAGTGGCCTTTGTTCCATCCGTCCTTGGTCAAAGCGTTCCTCAGTTCCTTATAGCTCCAGACCGTCTGCAGAACGTGGGACGCAGCCTTGGTTTCGCGAGCCGATTGGCTGAGAGGAGGCCACAGACAGGAAATGAAGAAATATAAAAACAACAATTAAAGACAGAAACCTAAAATAACCCCAAACAGTGACGCCTGGGTATTACAGCACACAAATCAATCTCTCTATTCAAAGACGCAGAGTCCCCTGAGCTGCTCCAGGGTCTACTTTTTCATTCATAGTGAGATGAGTGCACATTTCCTTTCATTAGCTACCTCTGAGACGCCAGTATTAATTACATGTGGGTGGGGGCCGCGCTTCAAAGAACGCTAATCTCATGTGGGTGAGAGGAAATGCAGCTATTTGGTCTGAGAGTGAATTATTTTGTATACTCATGCTAGTTAGAGCGACTCTCTGATCAACACGTCACCTCACAAGGACGGGACTTTGAGAAGTGCTCTTGATGTTAAATTAAAAGCAGGGTAGACACACTTCAGTTTGACTGGCTGACACTGCGGTCATTTAAAAACAACTCTTTAGAATACCTGCGTTCATATCTGAGAGTTTTCATTACAAGGTTGTTGTGGAGAGCTTTAGAAGTATGACGACACTCTTATATAAGCAGCAACTTCAGAGACCCCCCCCCCTCTATAACAATGCTTCTGAAAGCCTGTTAATTAATGTGTGGTGTGTTGTCATGTGTGTGTGGGCGCAGCTTGTTAGAGTAAAGATTTTAAAGGCTCGTTGCATTCAAGGTCACGCAGTAATTATTACACGTGTCTCCACGGTGTTTCTTTACTTGTGGCACGGTTCACATGGATATGAAAGCATCGTGTGTGTTTGGCTCACTGTCGGAAATAGAATTAGATTGACCTACAGTATTAAATCGATGATAGGAAAACGTGTGTTACTGCACCACTGGACATAGTGAGTAATTGGGTAAAATATGAACTCTTTAAGGAAGCTTATTTTTGAAAAAAGGCAACAAGTTTTGAGTATTTAATTGTGCATATTCAATATAGGGCGGCCTATGTGTAAAAGGTAGCTTACTTAATACATACATTCTTAAAATCTTAACTTTTGACATGTTGTAAAGTCCCATTAATTTGGGATGTACTGTGTACACAGGTGGAAGAAGTAATCAGATAAGTAATAGTAGTGATATTAAATTGTATGTCCTGCATTCATTCACTCATACTTTTACTTGAGTAAAAGTACTGGCATCAAAATATACTTAAAGGTGGGGTAGGTCATTTTGGAGAAACCAGCTCGATTGCGCTAGAATTTGAAAATACGCAGCCGGAAGAAATCTGCCACTTCCTCACAGAGCCCCTCCTCCAACACACACGAACGTGCACATGACCAATGAGGGCACGAGATAAGTTTGTGCCCAGATGGAAGGCTGACAGGCAGGTAGGCCATCCAGTTACTTTAGCCGGCTCAGATGATTGGTCGTGCTTTTTACAGTACTACGGCTTCCACAGATGATATTTTTTTATGGATTTTTTGTCAAAGCACTTCAGATATTCATTGCTATCGGGATGTTAAGAGCATTCCATGGAATATAACAACAAGTGTATATTCTCAAACTTACCTACCCCACCTTTAAGGAAGCTTATTTTTGAAAAAAGGCAACGAGTTTTGAGTGTTTAATTGTGCATATTCAATATAGGGCGGCCTATGTGTAAAAAGTAGCTTACTTAATACATACATTCTTAACAAATAATGGTTTGAATGCACTTTATCTAGAAATCATAACTTTGTACATGTTGTACAGTAAGTGACATTCATTTGAGATGTACTGTGTACCCAGGTGGAAGAAGTAATCAGATAAGTAAAAGTAGTGATATTAAATTGTAAAAATACTCTCTTACAAGTAAAAGTCTTGCATTCATTCACTCATACTTTTGTAAAAGTACTGGCATTAAAATATACTTAAGTAACAAAAATAAAAAGACTTGTATAGTGGCCCACAATAAAATCATATGATTCTTGATGCATTCATGTGTTCATCAAAGCCAGTCAATATTGAAATAATATGAATTACTTTATTTACGGCTGCAGGATATCCTCACTTATAATTATATATATATGGGATAATTATATATATATAATAGGTCATTATTTTTGTATTTGTTTATTTGGATCTTATATTAGTCAAAAATGTGAAGCAAATACATTTGGTGGAGAAAAATATTGGCTTCTAAAATGTAGTAATTAAATAAGTACCTTAAAACTGTACTCAAGTTCAGTACTGAATGTACTTCATTACACCCCACCACGGTATTGATTGAGTCTCACCTGGTCCGGTTGATGGCCACCAGCTTCTCGATGGCCTGCGCCTGAGCGAGGGAGCGGGCGTTCTCCGAGGAGTCGGTCACGATCTCGTGGATGGTGTTCAGGATGGCCACCACCGTGTCCTCCTCCAGGTTCTTAGCCGGCCGCTGCTGGCCCGACGGCAGGTTGCTCACCAGGTCCCGCATGGCATAACTTCCTGTTAGGGCACATTATTTTAAAGGTTAATAATGTTAGTAATAGTGATTCATTTTAAATCTAATCAAGATCACAAAGGAAACAGGTAATTATTACAGGCTTGCTATTAAATATGCCTTAACGGGTTTTATAGAGGCGATACGTGTAACTGTGTCATGCTGTTTCACTAGGATTTCAGACAGCATATTCTTGCTTTGAATACATATACATTATTGTTATTTGCTTCAGAAATACTCTATTTAATCAAACTCCAGTGGTGAGATTTAACATAAAAAAATATAAAAAGTGATTAAGAAATTCTTTTGAGGAACTTTGGAAGACGACAAATCGATAAACTCACACTGCTGCATCCTCATATTAGGAATAATATGGAGGAATAAATACAGCCTTTCAAAGTTAATACGCCTGAGTATCGATTGAAAGATGTTTTAACATTTCCTTTCGGACGCTCCGTATCTGACAACGAAGTCTACAATATGTCCGTCGATTTGGAACCAAAATGCTTCATCAATGATGCCGTGTTAAATCAGTGTGAGGCTGTTGTTGGTACCGATCAGGTCCTTGTTGCGGCGGTCGATGGAGAGGTTTCTCAGTGCGATGGACACCGCCCGCACCACCTTATCAGAGTCAGAGCGCAGCAGCTCCACCAGGATGGGAAGACCTTTCTCCTTACGCACCGTGGCTCGGATGTAGTTGGACCACTGGAGGGTAGAAAGAGGGCGGGATGTGACTACTTCTCATAATTTTTAACCTTTAACCTCCACACTGACAGCAACTTCCTGTTTGACATTCATGCAGACACACACAGACCCACCTGGGAGCTGCCCAGCATCACCATACATATTTTGTTACCACTGGGAACGCTCCACTGAAGGAGCCCAGGTCACCTCCATGAGGACACACACACACACACACACACACACACACACACACATACCATGTATACATCACTTCAGGGGACATTACATTGACTTAACCTTACCCTAACCCTAATCCTAAACCTAACCAAGTCTTCACCCTAAAATTAATGATTCCCCTCATGGGGACCTCCAATTTGTCCCCATAAGGGAGGTGAGTCCCCACACGTGACTATGTAAACAGATGTAGGTCCCCACAAGTATAGTAATGCTAGGACACACACACACACACACACACACACACACACACACACACACAATCATTCATTCAGTAACTACAAGCTCTGCTCCTTGACTTATTCACGACATCACACAGCGGGACTCTGAATGGACATGTGATATAATTTGTCTTCATTTAAGCATCAATGGGTTTTACGTCTAATTTTTTTTGTTCCATGAAACATTAAGTTTGACACGGTTTATCTTCTAAGCACTGAGACCCCGAGAGATGTAATTAAGGCAAGGACAGGCCTGGGTGATCCACTAGGTGGCAGTAGTAAGCTTTAAGACAGTGGTTCTCAAACTTTTTTCAAGAATGTTCCCCCTTTGAAAAAGAAATTCAGCCAAGTACCCTCTGATCAGCACAAACACAATTTGTTAGGGACAAAATGCCTATATAAAGAGGCACAGCACAGCGCTGCACCATCAGTGTCTGATTCATTAAAACAACAACCTTGTAACTGAGAAACACTTAAATGCTACATTTCAAATGTTTACAATCCATCACTAAATTCATGGCAAACCAATTTTAACATCATGCAATAACACTAAGACGACATTAGTTGCATTGAACTGATCTTTTTAATAAGTTGTACAATGTAGTGAAACATGGGCTCGAGCTTCACGGAGGACCTTTGTCATTCTGACAGGGAGGCAACTGCAGTTATTACACTTCGCGTTTTGAAATATGTGTAACTCTGTTCATATAAAACCCACACTGCTCAAACTTCGTTACTTTTCCTAAAATTGGTATATTTATTTATTTATTGTGGGGCGTGGGGAATGAAGAGAAACAAATATATGAGCATTTTATGAGCATGGGATTTTGACTCATCATAAAAACATTATGCATAATGCTGCGCTATACTTTGGGCCACACGCCATTGTCAAGCAACCCTTATTGTTTAGATGTCCTTTGATAAGCAGTGAAATAATGAACTAGAACTAGCTAGATCTGATAGATTTGGACATAAACGCGAGTGAAGTCTAACCGGACGAGAGAGAGGGATCAGATCAGCTGCTGCTGACGGAGAACACGCAGCTCTGCATGATCACAGCTCCCCCGCTGTGACGGATCGTTCAGCCGAGCAAAATACACTAAGAGTTAGACCTAACACACTTAGCTAGTTTATCTACTCTGGAACTAGCTAAACTAGTTATACATATATTTATTCTTTACTGTCGGGTCACTTATTACAGGTTCAGTGAGCTGCACGAGCCTGACGAGCTGTCAGGAGAGGGAGAGGAAAAGAGAGCACCGCGTTTATTTTTCCCATTGTATTATCCAGAATTACTGTAAACTTTGAATACAGTAGTTAATCTACTATTAGTAGTTTATTTAAATGCATTACTTATGTTTTTTTTTTTCATTAACATAAAATAAATCTCACGTACCCCCTGCAGTACTCCAACGTACCCATAGGGGTCCGCGTACCCCCATTTGAGAACCACTGCTTTAGGAGACATGTTGCTCCAGTGGTAGAGTAATAAGAAGGAGCAAGGACTGAAGAGGATTGAAAGAAGCGGCTCTATCCTCTCAGGGAGCAGGGCATGCTTCGTCCAGATGTGACAGAGTGATGTCACAGCGGCTCCAAAGGGGGCTTTTTTTGTGCTACAGAGGACGAACTTCATAGGGCAAATACAATAAGTCTAGCTAACAATTAAGAGGTAAACACAGGTTGAAAATCAAATAAGAACAAAACAAAAAGTATTTTTTCTTTTAAAGAGTCCTCTCATGCTGATGTTCACGTTCATATCAGTATGTAGTGTCTCTACTTTAAAGAGTCCTTTCCTGCTGATGTTCAGGTGTATATCAGTATGTAGTGTCTCTACTTTAAAGAGTCCTCTCCTGCTGATGTTCAGGTATATATCAGTATGTAGTGTCTCTACTTTAAAGAGTCCTCTCCTGTTGATGTTCAGGTGTATATCAGTATGGAGTGTCTCTACTTTAAAGAGTCCTCTCCTGCTGATGTTCAGGTGTATATCAGTATGGAGTGTCTCTACTTTAAAGAGTCCTCTCCTGCTGATGTTCAGGTGTATATCAGTATGTAGTGATGTTCAAAAAGCTCTTTATTTTTCTCACACTGCCTGTGCTGCATCACCTCTTTTCACACTCTGTCTAAAACCAGAGCCCAGTCTGCTCTGATTGGACGGAAACAACTTTGTTTCTATAGGTCAGGGGTCGGCAACCTTTTTCATATGAAGTGCCATTTTAAAAAAAAATTTTTATCAGCGTGCCAACGATCGAGAATTATCAAGTGGGGGGGGGGGTGAGGAGCTTGAAGCAGTGTGTGGACCTGTCAGCGCAACTTACATGATGTCGAATTTGACAAACATATTTAAATAATTGGTTTAAACGGCATAATGATAAGGACGATTGTCCGTTCTGTGTTTCTCCAGAACACACATGTTATGATATTAGGGTCACGCAGAGTGAGATGAGATCGCTGTCCCTTTAAGAGAGAGAGAGAGGGGTGTGGCTTGTGCATACGTGTTTGTGGATGGTAGAGCGACAGTGAGGGAACGTGTGTATGTTTCTGGAAGTGAAACGAGGCAGCAGAGAAACAGAGGTCTGTGATGTATTTTGTGAAACAGAAGAACAGCTAAATAAATGCAACGGCCTCCCAAGAAGAGCTCGCCTCTCTCCAGTCATTTAAGCTAAAGTGGGTTATTGAACCTGAAGCTTGTTGCTTCTGCCCTCCTCGACTACGGTCTGGGAGCCGACAGGAAAGTTCAACACACAGATGGCCAGTCCGCCCCTTTGTAGCATATTATTTCGATGAGAGATGAGCAGAGGAGGAAAGCGGCAGAAAGTCACCTGGAGTTAAAGAGAACGGGGCTGTGTTGCGTGCATGGCTTCCTTCTGCGGGTAACGGGGAGACGCGCTCTGGCGGCGGCCTCGTTCAGGATCCGAAAATACAATTTAAATATTTTTGCACACTTATTCCACGTATTCCTAGTGTGCCACTGGTTACGGTGCCGCATGCCAATGCTGGCACGCTTGCCAGGGGTTGCCGACCCCTGCTATAGGTAAATACACATCTGAGTTGACAAATATGACATGTGGGGTTCCTCAAGGCTCCATCTTGGGGCCTCTTCTCTTTAACATCTACATGCTACCACTGGCTCAGATAATGAAAAACAACAACATAAGTTACCATAGCTATGCAGATGACACACAAATGTACGTAACAATTTCACCAGGAGACTATGCTCCAATTCAAACACTGAGTAAGTGCATTGAACAAATCAATGACTGGATGTGTCAGACCTTTCTCCAATTAAACAAAGATAAAACTGAGGTAATGGTTTTTGGAGCCAAGGCAGAACGTATAAAAGTTAGCGCTGAACTTCAGTCTGCAATGTTCAAAACAACAGATAAAGCCAGAAATCTAGGTGTAGTCATGAACTCTGACCTGAGTTTCAACAGTCACATTAAAACAGTTACTAAATCAGCCTACTATCACCTAAAGAATATATCTAGGATTAAAAGACTAATGTCACAGCAGGATTTGGAAAAACTTGTCCATGCTTTTATCTTCAGTAGACTGGACTACTGCAATAGTGTCTTCACAGGTCTCACTAAAAAATCTATTAGAAAGCTGCAGCTGATTCAGAACGCCGCTGCTCAAGTCCTCACTAACACTAAGAAAGTGGATCACATCACTCCTGTTCTGAAGTCTTTACACTGGCTTCCTGTGTGTCAAAGAACAGATTTCAAAATACTGCTGCTGGTTTATAAAGCACTGAATGGTTTAGGCCCAAAATACATTTCTGACCTCCTGCTAAATTATGAACCATCCAGATCTCTCAGGTCTTCAGGGACTGGTCAGCTTTCTGTCCCCAGAGTCAGAACTAAACATGGAGAAGCAGCGTTCAGTTATTATGCTCCAAATATCTGGAACAAACTCCCAGAAACCTGCAGGTCCGCTGCAACTCTGACTACTTTTAAATCCAGGCTGAAGACTTTTCTTTTTGTCGCTGCTTTTAATTGAACTATTCATATCTTAGACTGCACTGTAACTTTTATCCATGTATTTTTTCTTTTAATGTTTATTTTATTAGCTTTTCTTTTTAATGACTTATTTTAAATGCCATTTTCTTAATGTCTTTCATCTTTGTAAAGCACTTTGAATTGCCTTGTGTTGAAAAGTGCTATATAAATAAACTTGCCTTGCCTTGCCTTGCCTTGCCTTGCCTTGCCTTGCCTTGCCTTGCCTTGCCTTGCCTTGCCTTGCCTTGCCTTGCCTTGCCTTGCCTTGCCTTGCCTTGCCTTGCCTTGCCTTGCCTTGCCTTGCCTTGCCTTAGCTGGCCGGCTCTGTTGTGATTGGTCAACCGCTTAGAGATGTCCCGCCCCTTAGCCTATCATTTACAATGTCTAGGAGCGCTAGCCAATATGAGTGCGAGTGTTAGATAGTGATGTGACTATTTGACTGAAGTAAACAAAAGAGTCCAATGGAGGCGGATGTTAACATGCACAAAAACGTATTGAACACGTTACGGGAAAGGGAAGACCGCCCCCAAAAACACATAATAGGGTGCCTTTAAAGATAATTCAGTCATTCTGATCAGCTCCAACAGGAAAAAACCAAAAGGAATGGAGCATTTCTCCTCAAAATGCTCACCTGAGCTAAAAATCACTACTGCTGAATTATTAACGCTGAATGAGAGACTCTGGGCTGGAACTCTAACGAATTAGTGGAGGCGTTTTTCCCCTAGAGAGAGAGAGAGGGGGGTGCTGCTGATTCAGGACTGAAGGATGTGTTTATAGGCTGACACACGGACGTGTAATTAGCTAACGTTTTGTTGTTTATTGTTATCAGACAATGATACTACAGATTATTCAATTATTAATTAAATATTTCGTTTTGTTATTGCATTCATTTGTATAGTACTGTATCATGTCTGTATCTTTTGTTTCATTTGTATTTTCTTTGGTTTTACACGCTCGAAAAAAATAAATAAACTAAACTAAAGCTCTGCCTGCTGGAAATAACACGAGTGACCGCTCCAGCCTGAGGTGCTGCTCGTAAACTGGCATCTGACAACTAGCCTTCCCTGTTGATAACTCACTGAGAGCAGACGGCCTCTCTCTGCTCCACAGCAGCCGCTCTAATTGGAATAAAAGTCTGATCCTGGGTGAGGAGGCTTTTATATCATCCATCATCAGAGACAAACATCTCCAGAGGAAAGTTTGGG
Organism: Harpagifer antarcticus; assembly: GCA_902827135.1. Taxonomy (NCBI): domain Eukaryota; kingdom Metazoa; phylum Chordata; class Actinopteri; order Perciformes; family Harpagiferidae; genus Harpagifer; species Harpagifer antarcticus. The sequence continues at coordinate 549,136 of CADEHL010000957.1, forward strand.
CTGCTTCAGTTATCTAACCCTTATCTGGTCGTGTCATCCTTCTTATTTCACGGCTTGTTTGACTCCTGGAAACTGATTGGTACATTTTGAAACTCAGCGATCTGCTATTTTTTGATAACAGACCGTTGCTAGGACACTCTAAACTCTAGATGATGTGCAGTCATGTGAGTTTTCAGTCTGATACGATCAGAAAACACTGTCTGAGTCTATTTCCTGTTTACACACTGCTTATATGATTTGAAGAGACAGTGCATCAACACGTACGCTGTGTCTCAAATACCTCTGTATTTTCACCTTTTGTTTTGAGGGCATAGGTGTTTTTTCCGTGGCACAATGCACTTTGAGTACCCAGATGTTACTGACCTGGTTGAAAGAGCACTAAGCAGTTATAAGTTATACCAATGGGTTTTCACACTATTTAGGCAACATACCACTATACTGGTGCCAAAAAGAAGCCACCGTTATTTTAAAGGGTTAATTGAGTAGTCTGTAATGTTTTGGTACTGCATACAATCATGGTTAAACATGCTAGCTAGCTGGTTAAACATGGCTATCGTCACTTGAAGTCAAAGCAGCTGAGTGTGATTTAAGACAACACCACTGAGTCGAAATTAACATGAACAAGTGTTCAACCCACAGAGGTGGGAAGTAGTGGAGTACAAATACTTCGTTACTGTACTTAAGTACATGTTTCTGATATCAGTACTTTACTCCACTACTTATTTTTCTGACGACTTTTTACTTTCTACTTCTTCCATTTTCCAAACAGCTGGTTCCTCTAGTTTGAATGTGTGTTTGGTGGCGTGGTCATTATTCTTTATTCTCTAAAGAAGAGGGACCAATGAAAACGTTGTCATGGAAACATTCATTAGCTAACAATGACATTATTGTTCTATTAATATAAAGGGAGGTCAGGTACTCTTTAAAGCAGCTGCTAGCTATGGGTACTTTTTACTGAAGTACATTTTAAAGCGTCTTTACTTTACTTGAGTAAAGAAGTTTAGTCAGTACTTCTACTTTTACCAGAGTATTTTTAAACACGAGTATCTGTACTTCTACTTGAGTAAAGGATGTGTGTACTTTTGCCCTCTCTGCAGACCGGCGACCCGTCAGTGTAATAAGGAAGTATCCAGATTGATAAACCCTAAACCTCTAAACCCTTCAGACTCTGTATTCCTGCACCTGCTACTGAAAGGTCAAACATCAGGACAGACTTTGCAAAAATACAATATGTGTGCAAATACAATCTAACATTCAGACAGGACATAGTGTCCTCGTGTTGTGCCCCTCCAACCCCCCCCCCCCCCTCCTCCTCAGGGACTTACGGTCCACTGTCCAGCGCTGAGGTTCTGCAGAGCGCCTGCAGCCGCCTCCAGGGTGTTGTAGTTCTGGCTCTCCGTCAGCAGAGACAGGTACAGCCTCACCACTTCAGGCTGATACAGCAGCTCGAAGCCTGCCGGGAAAAACACACACACACACACACACACACACACACACACACACACACACACACACACACTGGTTAGACTATCTGGCAAAAGACAGACAAGCCAATTAGGCTGAGTGAAGGTACCGGCAGTACCAGAGTGCTGGGTTTTATCTCGGACCATGGGGAGGGTTTTTTGGCGAAGGGAAAGAAGCTTGGGTTTCCCATAATGCACCATGTCTCTGGGACCACCTTAAGAAATCCAACAACATTAGGATTGCAGCTAATTGCACGAAAAACAGGTCCGTTTTTTTTATTCATGTGGAAGACTTTTCTTTTTTTGTCACTGCCTTTTATTGAATTAAATATCCATTAAAACAAATGCTGGAACGGTGCTTAGAAGGTTTAATAAGCATTATGATTAAATATACTTATAAAGAATGAGAGGACAAGAAGGAGAAGTTATTGATCCGACCAAACCCAGAGCCACTATAGTCGATAATTAGGCCTTTCTCTGATGGAAACGTAATGACATTATCAGCTGTTAGACAGTGCAGGCTCACAGAGAGACTTTAAATCACATTCATACAGGGTCGTTCTTATTTTGCACAACTTCTTAAGTGCTTTACAAGGGATCAACAAGACGGTTCAATTAAGCAGGAGAGGGGGGGGGGGATTTCAGAGTGAAGGTTTCTCTTGTCAAGGTCACGTTGAGCTGCTATCATCTCTGGAGGGAGGCATGCATCTTTTATGGCGGGACGCATTAGCCACAGGAGGGGGAGACATCTCGTCAGACTTTAATGGCTTCAGCAAAACACCTCTCTGCTGCTTTTAAGGAAACTGAAGGCACATTGTGACGACTATGTGCATGTCCGAGTGTTGTTTTACATACATCTTAGGAAGTAGTTATGGTTGAGATGGAAAGGAAATGTTTTTAGAGTGAGAAATCAAAAACAGTTCTTCAACAGGGGGCAGAATCTGAGGCTCGATAGTTAGAGATGTGTTGGAGTGTTTTATAAGTTGGTTCACACATACAAGGAATTTGCTGGTATGATAGGAACATGACAAATGACTTTTCTATAATACAAAATGTGCAGTTTATCAGAATTTCAGTTGTTAGAGCTGTACAACTAACTGGTAGCCAAAATCTTATATTAAACCCGCATCACACTGTCCCGAAATTGACACCAGATGGACACACGATAAAGGAAATGTTCAAATTTGGCTCTGATCGTAACAACATCGGGCCATTTGTGAGGGCATCTTAAGCCATCGTATGACCGCCGGTGGAGTTTCTCAGGCTCCGGCAGCAACTTCGTGAGCGGTGGCAACATTTTTGGCATGCGAAACAATTGCCGAAGGATCTTGCGAAGGTTCATTTTCGTGTTGAATTTGTGTGTCCATTTTGCCCTTCGTAAGGCCATCGTGATGGCATCTTGTCAAATCGTGTCATCTTCGTCTTTACTTCGTGTGATCATCGGTGCCATCGGGCATTTTTCGCCTCACAAAGACAATACGAAGGAAACAAGAAGCTGTCCGATTGTAGGAAGGCAACACGACTACGTGAAGCCCTCGCAATGCCGTCGTGTAGCCATCGTATTAGAGTACAATTTGTGTTCTGTGAAACTGGAAAGGATATTACATTGTTTTTGTTACTTTCGTTGCAGTGTCTTAAGTGTCATTTAGGTTAACTTCCTGTTTTATTTAGATGCTTTTATTTTGAAGGCGAGTTTACATTGTTGACAGGAAGTTGTTGTTGCTATGGAAATGACGGAGTGTGTGGTTCGGGTGCCATCATGTGGCCTTCTGTAGGCATCGCACTTGCTTCGGCTGTTGCTTGGCTGTTGACCAAGTTCGGGGCCATTTTCGTGCGAAATTCACAATTCCATATTCGTGTGTCCATCTGGTGTCAATGTCGGGACAGTGTGACTCAGGCTTTACAGAATGTCACCAGCAGCTTCCTTATCCTCGGCACTATAAGCAATTTCCAATCCTTCTTCTATCCCTTTAGGGCTTGATTAAAAAAAGATACAACCCACTGTTTACCACTGAAGCATGCATTTCCAAGTCTCTCTTTGAAAACCTCTGTGTGTGGGCAGGGATATATAAAAACAATATTTGATTGACGTGAAAGCAAGCGCTGATAAAGCCTTCAGTGCATGAAAGCATTAAGAGGGCATCTTAAGGTAACATTATTGTCAGTAGAAGAAAACAGAACAGTGAAAGAAGGATGTGTGTTCTTTGTGAGTTTGAGAGTTTTTAAAACGGAAATCCACATCCCACACCCGTAATTTGCAGAGCTGAGGCGCACTCTGCCAGATTGAGACACGGCTACATAGTTGTTAACACTGAAAATGCAGGTTTTCATCCCTGTGGCATTTTCCCAACCCACGATCATGCCAAGCTTTCTCCAGAATGTGTGTGGGAGGAAGTGCAGGTCGGGAGGAAGTGACTGAAATCCGCAACTTATTTTCCAGGAGCCATCATGCACAGGACCTCGAGTCGTAACCGTGTGCTCAAACATGAATCACATCAATGGGTTTCTTCGGGGGCGACCCATGAGGGGAGAGTGTGCAAAACCAGACACTCGGCAGCATTCTGCATGCTCCTCATATTTCTGGGCCTACGGGGTGCACACTCAGCAAACTGGAGACCATGTTGCAGGCTCTCGTGATGACAGACGCTTCATCTCCAAGGCTCTCCGGACAAAATGTCAGCCATGTTCAACCAGTGGTGCCAACTGTGCTTTCTTTTTGGAATATAATCTGCAAATCCACATTTCCTACATCTTCTAATTCCTTGCGACTAAGTGACTAAGAGAAAACGTGCTGTTCAACAAAGGAGGATGAGGATGGAAGGGGATTCACTCAGCCTTTTAAACTAGTTCCTCTATCCTTAGTGGAATTCCTCGCTGTGGAGCCAGAGGATATTTTTCAGAGCTTTCACTCAGCACCAAAATATGGAGGTCTGTCCAAAAAGCACAAGCTGTTTTGATGGCAGCCGTGCACTGTCGGGTTGTTTTCATCAGGCCGCTCCTGCTGCACTTTTGCCCTGTTAGTTGTTTGTTAGGCTGGATTACAATTCATAGGGGAGACGAGCTGTCAGTGTGACGCGACCTTGGCTTTGCTCAGGGCAAACCACAGCCTATGTTCACTGACAGACTGCACACATGATGGGATGAAGTAGCATTGAGTGTCCTTGTGTTCTTACTTTATAGCAACTGCTCTGATCCTTTAACTTAAAGTGAACTTAAAGTACATCGGCTGTCCAACAATGCGTAAGAAACACGTTTACTACACGTGATAAATTCCTAGATTTAAAAAAGTTAGAAAACTGTATTTTAAGGAGCTTTAATCAATATATTTGTATTACAGGGTCTCTAAGACTCATTTATTGCCATTCAGAATGAAAGTAAAGATTAACTTTGTGGACATTCACTCACTGCATCTTTGTAAAAGCAAGAGGTATTTGGTAAATAGTTAAAAAAAGAAATGATAAAATATGTTGATTTTTTTTTAATAATAAAATAAAAATATCCTAAATCCTACTGGCAATGTCTAAGCATTATAAAGTATTTTGATTTATTCATGTTAAAGGTAGGGGTAGGTAGCCGAAAAAAATCTGCCTCTTCCTTCATATTTCCTTACAGAGCCCCTCCTCCAACACACACGAACGCGCACATGACCAATGAGGGCACGAGATAAGTTTGTGCCCAGATGGAAGGCTGACAGGCAGGTAGGCCATCCAGTTACTTTAGCCGGGCTGGCTCAGATGATTGGTCGTGCTTTTTACAGCGCCACGGCTTCCACAGATGATATTTTTTTATGTATTTATTGTCAAAGCATTTAATTTATCGGGACGTTAAGAGCATTCCATGGAATATAACAAGTGTTTCTGAAGTGAATTACCTACCTCACCTTTAATGCCTTTGAATCTATTTAAATATGACCAGCAATCCTGGTATCAAATATGACCTATAATAATGTTAGTTGAGTAGTTTTGGGGACACCAGTATAGTAGAGACAGTATTGAATCAGTGAGACAGAGGAGATGAAATGTGTCAAATGGTCCAGGACCAGATCCACCAATCGAGCTCTACAGCAGCCATGATCACATGTTTTGCGTAAAAGGAAAGGAACTATCTGATTACAAAATCACCTTAAAAATAACGACTAGATCACAGAGGGCAGTGTCATGTTCCGCCGCTGTCAACATCCAGATGATCTATAACGAAACCTTATAGTCTCCCTACCCGTGTGCTCAGCGTGTGTATTTCCCATGCTTGCGTGGCCTCCTTCCAAGCCCCCTGCTGAGGGACCACACACACACACACACACACACACACACACACACACACACACAAATGGGCTCAGTCAGTAAGGCGTGCACAAAATGCTCATGGGATCTTAGTTCTTCGCTAAATGAGGTGAGAGGGGAGGAGCGGAGGGAGATGGCGACAACTCCTGAAACTGATGCAAAGCTCAATTAGTGTCCGGGTCCCGAAGAGAAGGGGCTCTGTGGTGTGTGAAAACTGGGTTAGAAACAAAGTGAGGATGAGGTGATGCTCAGCGAAGAGCTATAGCATTCATTCGGTCCAAGTGGCTTCACTATTGACTGCATTGTAATTGTGTCAGGATGCTAAATGATAATGGATTAACTGATAGGCTAGGAGCTGACACACACACACACACACACACACACACACACACACACACACACACACACACACACACATCTTCATTGATCCAGTCTGCCTACAAGGCGCCTCTTCCTGCTTCTACACTAGCGCTGCACCACCACCATTTATGTACTGCTCTGTTCCAGGCACACAGAGCTGCCATCGAATCAGAGGACATGACGGTGTTTCACTTTCTACAGATCGTACTGTCGCGCTGTGAAAGAGACGGAGAGAGACGGATGAAGATAGGGCTGCACAATCATACAACTTTATCTAAAATGCAATAAGTGCAATAACTCCATTTCAGTCGGCGCAATATTTGGTTGATGCCAAATATGTGGAATGATCTGAGCAGGTTGTGAGGTGCTGCTGAGACGTGTTTGGTCCAGGGCATCAGGTCTTTTACAAATGCACAGCTCACCTTATTATATTTTATATGAGCATATATTTATTTATTTCATGTATTTTTTTCTTTTGGTTTTAAGCATATTATGTGCTGCACAGTTCAGACTTTATATATAATAATAATGCATTTTATTTATATAGCGCTTTTCACAACTCAAAGACGCTGTACAGTATGAGGGAGGGTAGACAAACAAGTACATATAGTAAACTAAAATAAACAAAAAAAAAGGCAGTCAAGAGGAAGTTGATTGAGAGGGGGGGGGGGGGTAGACAGAGTTGAAAAGATGTGTTTTGAGCATAGACTGTATATATAAATGGACGTAGGGTCCGTGACGTCACCCATAGGATTCTGCAGAGTTGCGGTGAAGCCCTAAGTAGGCGGAGTCGGCTACTAACGGCTCGACAGTGACGTCAGAGTCTAACTCCCGCCTTCTCCAGCCTGCTCCAAATAAGGGCAAAGAGGCGGAGCTGAGGCGGGACAGGGAGGGACCCAGATATATGTATTGCCAACATCTAAGCTGTAGAAATTGTGCATATTATGAAAATAAACTCTTTGAATCAACTCTTAAAAATCCCATGACGTCATTTGAATGAATTCATAATTGATAATGTGAATGTTTCAAAACATTGTAAATTAAAGGGGAGTTGCAATATGATGAAGTCCTCGTATGAGTAAATCTACTTTGCAATAAACCTGTTTCTCATTCTGAATTCATTATTATTTTGCCAAACTGTCAACCGAAGTCATTTGGTTTGAGTGTGTTGCTCTTACCTATTCTACGTTGACAGGAATATTGTAATACCACAGCCTCTGACGTCTTAATTGAAATGCGAGGTATATCCAGTGCTGTTGAAACGATTTTCTGTAACGTTGTTCCCAACAGAGAAATGGAAGAAGTTAGGAAACAGAGAGCAGAAACTCTCGCTGACCACAGGGGCACATTCCCCCCTTTGGAACACATAAATAAATCAGGCCCTTCCAGTGGGAAAGCCTCGAGTCTCCGGTCTCATTCCACATCTGAAACTCGTGCACGTTTAACCCGGCCGGCCCCCTACTTTATGTAAGAGTGTCTTTGTGTACGCCGCCACATGGGGAAGTGCTACACAGCTAATGACGTCTTTTCGCGGGGCAAAGCCACAGCGGGGCGATGGATAAATCAGCACATCATTAAAAGTATAGCGGCACCGGTATAATGATGGCCGGGACTCTCTCCGGTTCATTAAAAAGCAAAAGGTGAGCGATGGAGCCACGTCAACAAAACACGGTAATTGGCACGGTTCGAAAGGCCGTGAGAAATGAATTCCACTCTTGAGTCATGAAGTTTTTACAAATAAGGTTCTTTGTTTTAGTTCTTGGAGAAGCGCCCAATGGATGCATTTATAGACACTGTTGGTTTTCTAACGGTAGATAATTAGAATTTGACTTCTTTTTAAATCCAGGCTTTTATTTTTGCCGCTGCTTTTAATTGAACTATTCATATCTTAAACCGCACTGTAACTTTTATTCATGTATCTTTTAATGTTTATTTTATTATCTTTGTTTTTTAATGGCTGTTTTTAAATGCCATTTTTTAAATGTCTTTCCTTGTTGTTCAGCACTTGGAATTGCCTTGTGTTGAAAACATAAACTTGCCTTGCCTTCTTGAATGTAAATAATTAGTTTGAGAGTCCCTATTTTGCTTTTTGGGGCTCCAACACATTGTACGTGATAGGCTAAGGGGCGGGATATCTCTAAGAGGTTGACCAATCATAACAGAGCCGGCCAGCTAACCAATCAGAGCAGACAGGGCTCTGGTTTCAGACAGAGGGTGAACAGAGGTACTGCAGCATTAAAGCATGGAGACATGTCCCAGTAGAGACACTAGATACGGATATTAGCATAATATGTCCTTATGTAACACTCCTAAACCAGCTTTGTAGACCATCATTAGACCATAATATGTGAAGGGTGCCACTTGAGGAATGTATGCTTATAATTCTGATTAGGTAGTAGCATGCTTGTTCAGAATGAATGGCAAAATCCTTGGGGACTTGTACAACTAATGTGTGCCGTCAATTGTAAACAGTGTTAATGTATCTTAACGTATTACTAGAGAAGATGAGATGCATTGTGATTCCATTTGTATTCTACAGATGCATCCTAATGTCAGGCGTGAATTTAATCAGGACTAGAAACGAGATGCATGTTAATGCTTGATACAAGGTACACTAATTTGACTTTCTAATTCTTTGTTCCCTACTCTTCCTTTGTGGCAAACCATTGTTAAAACGCTCTTAACCCATGTCTGGTTCCGCTGATTAAAAACATGCAAGTGCCCTCTTCCTCAACTGTGGGGAGAACACGTGACGGAGCCTTTCTCTCCACAGCCCTCCCAACGGACTTGCGGAGCCAAAACAGAGTGCACAGCCGGGCTGAAAAGGCCATTCACCCCCCCCCCCTCCCTGTCACCCCTTCAAACTGACAGGGTTCAGGAGTCAAAGCTTCATTTTCTCCCCCTCCTCACCCAGTTGGCCCCTGTAGCCGATTGGCATCTCTGTGGGCAGCCCGGGGCGTCCGACATTAGCATACCCACAGAGTGGTTTGGCCTCAGTGTTGGATGTTGACAAAGAGAGAGCCAGAAGGTGGCAACGGGCCCATCTCTTGGACAGTATACCCATCAGCTCTGGGCCACAAATATGTTCCGGGCTGATGAGCGAGGGAGAAAGAGTGGACAGAGATGGGGGGGTATTACTGGATGCACTCCCTCTATCTTTGCCATTTCACGACAGGGGTCCTGCTCCAACACTTCAAAAAGTATATGAAAGCTTGTTTCCTACCATTCGGCACAATGGGGCAATGACAGGGAAATACTTCCTCTTTCCTGAGCTGAGACACCAACGATGTCCTGCTGTGGGCTTTTAGTCCAAAGAGGACCCTTCAAAGCAAAAAGCATGCTGACAAACTGACACCAAATCGTCTGAAATGTCCTAGCACTTCTTTAAAGAAAGTCCATTTGGAAATGCTCCATGCCTCCCACTACCACCTCTGAACTGTAGACAGAAGCAGAGGCAGGGGGTCTCTCACTCTTGAGCCCTGGTTGTAATAGGTGTTCTGGTCCTCTCTCCAGAATGTGCCTTCAGCCATCCGGCCTCTCGTGGATCAACAGTAATGCTCCGCGTGTTTGTTTCCAATGTTCCTCCTGCTAATGCAATAGTGTGTGAGGGCCTGAGGTGCAGGTGTTACTTTATATTACAATCTCTGTCAGGTGGAGATATTATTTCCCCCTCGGATGAAAAACATATTTACAAAACACGTCACTTCTCCCGTCGTGTGGATTATGAAAAAAGCCTTTTCATAACAATTTGCAGGGATTCAACAAATGGCTTTTAAATGTAATATTGCCCAATGTTTGACAGATAGTACAGACCGCCTGTTTGTGCTCTCAGCGGCACAGTGAGGGAGTTCGGTTTACACTGAATCTACTTCCTCCATGTTTGGCACAGGTAAAAGCTTCATGTCATCCATCCTGGTTAGACATAAAACCAGGGAGAGGAACATTTTACAACATGTATTTCATCTGAATTATGATTAGTGTATGACAGTCCTTGAAAACAGCTCTGACACTAATGTTACCATCTTTTAAAGGTGGATACATTGAACAGCTTATGATATTTAACATGACAAATTAAGCATGAATCAATATTGCATTTCCAGTTTCTGTCTTAGAGGATATAACTACAAGTTGTGTCAACATACAAGATATAAATATTACATTACTTGTTAGACGCTTTTATCCAAAGCGACTTACATACTCAATACTGTGGGCAATTCCCACAGGAGCAATTTGGGGTGAAGTGTCTCAGGGACACAACGACATGCTGACTGCAGTGGGGTTTGAACCTGTGACCTCGTGATCCAAACACCATGGCTCTATGCACTGCGCCACACGCCGCCTTGTACAATGCGAAAACGAATATTACAATGTAAAACCCAAACAATCAAGCCGTGTTCGGAAATCTTTGCTGTTCAAGGTCCTTTAACACTGAATGAATGAGTAAGAAAGTATGTTTGGCCATGCACAGTATTATTTAACCTTAACACATAAATACATTGTAAGAAAGAGAGTTTATGTTTTGCTGTTTTTGCCAAATGTACGTGTATTTCAAAACAAAAGAACACAATGTAAGACAACATTGAAAAAAGCTTAACTTTTCAAACGGCAAGATTACTTTGGGATGCGAGTGCTGCATTTCTATTGTTTACCACAATGTAAAGGTAAAGTAAATGGCGTAACTTCTCAAACTACAGGATCACGTGTCGGAGTAATCGATGTCTGGGAAGCTTTAAAATTCACGTATGTGTTACTTCAACTGCACTTCCTGGGTTGGTTACCAAGTCTCAAGGGAAGACTTCCACCAATGCTGAACACCTGCTCAGAAAGTTGGAAACAACATTATAGAAAGAAGCACAAATAAATCTCCCATCTGCAGTCTGAAAAATCAGGTGCTAGAGCTTTCGGCTACCAAGCCCCGTTCCTCTGGAATCAACTTCCAGTGACGACTAGGGAGGCAGACTGTCCACACATTTAAGCAGGTTAAAGACTTTCCTTTTTAGTACAGCGTACAGTTAAGATATATATATATATATATATATATATATTAAGTTATGGAATTGTATTCATTGTACTCTAACTGTATTTGTGTCTTGTTCCTTTTTAAATTGGTATTTTCACATTGATCCTGTAAGATACGTTTGTTGTCTTTACATTGTTTTACATTGCCAATTGTGTTTGTTGACTTATGAAGCCCTCTGAGACAAATAGGGTTTGTGATTTTGGGCTATATAAATACACTGGAATTGAATAGACTACGTGTGTAAGTCTGTAAATCCAGCTTCAGTGATCTGGCATTGTGATCGGAGATGAAAATAATTGAACCAACATAGTGAGAAACAATGGATGAGACAGAGGGAATGTGATCTCTGCAGTTCATAAGATAAATACTGAACTCTGATCATAATGTTGAGAATATGATACCAGTGTATAAGACCAAACTGAAGAGAAGTAAACCGGAAAAGAAAGTAATAAGGACATGGACAAATGAAAGTAGGGAACAGTTGAAAGCCTGTTTTGATTGGACAGATTGGGACATTGTTCAGGAAGGTTCACGAGATGAAATAACTACTGTTACCAATGACTATATCAACTTCTGTGTAGAACTAGTTGTTCCCACTAAAGAAATACAAATCTATCCAAATAATAAATGTTATGTGACTAAGGACATTACAACCGTTATAAATAGCTTTGAAAAACAAAGACTATGGAGCACTTAAACAGACAGAGAAAGCACTGAAAGTCAAATTGGGGGAATCAAAACTGGCACACAGAGAGCTTTTGGAAAATGCTTTTAAAGCCAAAAACCCAAAAAGGTGTGGGACACCATGACAACCATGACAGGAATGTCATCCTCAGATAAATCTATTGTGACGAACAATGAATTCTGTTTTGCTAACGAACTAAACACGTTCTTTACCCGTTTCGAGTCACTGGATAATTCTGCAAAGTGCACTGAAATGCTCAAAACCATAATACCTGCTTCCTCTGACAAAATGACCATCAGTGTCGAAGAGGTCAGAAAAACATTTCAATACACCAACACCAAGAAAGCGGCTGGGCCAGAAGGGTGCTGAACAACTTTGCTACTGAGCTGGCTCCAGTGTGGCAACCCATTGACACGCACACCATCCCTCTGTCATGGAAAACTTCACACATCAAACCGCTGCCCACAATTCCATGCCCAAAAGAACATAAGGACTACAGACCAATAGCCCTCACCTCAGTGATTATCTGATCACTAGAAATAATTCTGCTCCGATTTCTTATCAGTACAACACAAGACAAACTGGATCCATACCAATTTGCCTATAAACAAGGGTGCGGTACGGAAGATGCTGTGGCCACTCTGGTTCACATCATCACTAAACATTTAGATACACATAACACCTATGCAAGAGCCCTCTTCCTAGACTTCTCATCAGCATTCAACACAATACAAGCAGACATCTTCCAAAATGGAAGTAAATCCATACCTGATTTACTGGTATGCTGCTTTCCTCACCAGTAGAGAGCAACTTGTGAAGGTTAACAAAACCCTGACATCTGCCATCACAACCAATGTAGGGGCCCCCCAGGGCTGCGTGAGTTCAGCTGTGCCCTTACTCTCTACACTGATGACTGTCGTACCAACACACCAAATCAAGGCATCATTAAGTACTCTGATGATACTGCAATAATGTCTCTGCTCAGTAACACAGACGACCCTGAGCTGCACCATCAGGTGGTCGAGTGGACTGATAGCAATGCTCTTGAGATCAACACCAAGACAACTGAGGAAATCGTTTTTGGCTCACCATCTGACTCCCATAAAGTCCCCGTTGTCATCCATACAGATGAAATCAAGCAGGGAGTTTCATACAAATACTTGGTTGTAATGATTGACCATCTGCTGTCATGGAAGGATCACATTGAATATCTGTGCAAACGGACAAAACAAAGAATCGATTTTCTCTGCCGTCTTAGGAACATTATTCTGTTGTTCTTTACGTCTGTGATCTTGTCCATTCTACAGTACTGCAATACTACCTGGTACAAGTGTTTGACAGCAGCTTTAAAATCAAAACTGCTCCACCTGTTAAACATCTGCTTAAAGATTGTTGGTCAACCTGTTAGAGACTCTATGACTCAGCCTATCATAGCAACCTAGTGAGGCTGTCCAACAACATCATCTCTGACCATGTTCTGAACAGTGAATATGAACTGCTACCATCTGATCGGAGATACAGGGTCCCACCATTCAATAAGGTCAGACTGAAGCATCCTTTGTGCATCAGTCAATCCTCTCAGTGCACACAGAGCTGATCCCAGATCAGATGCAGCTCTGAGCAGCTTTTCTGTCACTGATTCTGCTGTTATGTTAAATGTTTGTGGTTCATGTATTGTGTCTGGGACTTGTCTGTTGATGTTGGACATGGAGCTGCTGTGACGCAAGTCCAATTTCAGACTTGATCTGACAAATAAAGTATTATCGTATCGTATCGTATCCCGAAGAAAATTGTTGTGCCAGAGTTACAAAAATACAATAAACACAAAATAGTACAACTGTACACTAAAAGTGCAGTAAAAAGATAAATGAAATATCTACAGGAAACATAGACGGCCACATAATTAATGTAAATATTACCAGTATTTAATGTGAAAAAAAAACGTAGTGGCAGATACGTAATTGCACGTCATAACATGTCAATCATTTCAAATTGCTTTTCCTTTGTGTCCAAAATGTTGTGAGAGCAGCTTTAGAGCCTTCTTACACACTCATGTCATGAGGCTGCACGACTTCTCTTCAAACTGAACACACACACACACACACACACACACACACACACACACACACACACACATTGCACATACAGCACATGTTTGGAATGTGCTAATAATTGTATGCAGGATGGAGGACACATACAGAGGAGCCCGCTACTTCAGTGAGGACATTATGTTTTTACTATCCATTGAATCTCTTTCTTCTTTTCTTTCTCCCACCTTTTTCCTCTCTGTGTTCCTCACAGTCTGCATCTCTCATAACCTCCCTTATCTCCACGGCAGACACACACCGCAGCACACAAAGCCCGAGCTGCCCTACCTATTGATGTAGACAATATATGTGGAGATGAAAGAGTGCACGATGGTAGTTCAGGGGTTGCTATGGAAACCCCATCTCCGCCGCTGCCGCCGACAGATCAGTTCATCCAGCGTTCAGACAGTGAGACAGTTTGGCAAGCGGCAGCAAAACAAGGATAGAAGGGACGAACTGCTCTTTTTTTAATCTGCGCGTTGCAGCGACCTGCTCAGCCAATCAGAGTACAGTAGCTTACAACCTTTTTTTACCCACAATTCCCGTGAATACTAGCCAACATGATGGCCTGAGGGCGGCAATTAGCGTCCAAGTCCTGCTCGTGCCTAGTGTAAGTTTGTGAGCAGCTTTAGGGACGCTCAAGTGCTTCAGAGTGTGTGTGTGTGTGTGTGTGTGTGTGTGTATCACGGTGAGTGCCTGCTCTCTTTTACCCAGGCAAGTCACGTCCTCGCCCAGACACAACGAGAAACTCAGGGAGCAGCAGGAGAGGGGGGAGAGGGGGAGAAACAGGTAGGGAGAAAGAGAGGAAAAGATTAAGAGAAGAGAGAAAAGCTGTGTGGGGGGGCAGTAGGAAATCTTTCTATTTCCTGTTCCTCAAAAGGCTCAGAAAACAAGTTTAGGATGTCAGGATGGTGTTGTTCTTTCAACACAAACGTATTCCCAACATGCTACATCCAAGACAGAGGAGAGGAGGAAGAGGAGGAGGAAGAGGAGGACAGGGGAAGGAAATGGATGAAGGTAACAAGGCAGCAGGAAAGAAAGGAATAATACAGTTGATGGGGGATAAGATAGGAAACATTTGAAGGATTAAGGGGGGGTTGTTGGATAGAGAGGGTGGATTGGAGCTGTACACGTTGGATGTTGGATGGGACAGCTGTCTGCTAAATATCCCGCAGAGATGCATGGATCATTGTCAGGGCAACAAGACAGTGACACAAGGGATATATAAATAAATATAAGCCAGCCACAATCTTCCAGACGAAAAACTGATGCAGTGCCGCACAAGTTAAATTATGTAGTTTGGGATGGGGGGGTTTGGACCAGCCCTCGGAATAAGCCTAGATAATCCTGTGTGTGTGTGTGTGTGTGTGTGTGTGTGTGTGTGTGTGTGTGTGTGTGTGTGTGAGGGGGGTTAATAGAGATATGGCGGTGGCTAAAACGAGGGCTGAAGATAGAGACTGAAGCAGATGTGGGATGGAGGGGGTTTGGGGGGGGGGGGGGGTTGCAGTCCAGATGATGGAAAGGAATAATGCTTTGACACATGCAAATACACTGACATGAGTTACACAGAGGTCTGTTCATTAATTTTCACTTTAGATCTGCTTATGACAAGAGTAAATACTTAAAAACATTTTAATTTTCACTTCCAAAACATGTATTGGATGTTAAAACGACGCACATAAGGGCGTGTCAAATATGGATGACATAGTGCGTTATCTCAGTGCAGAGTACGCTTTTTAGTATCATTGTAAACTGTGCCAAGTGAGATGGGACAGCCTGACAGGCGTTTCCATAGTACTGTAACTAAGGGTGATTGATAAAGGGCAAACATTGGATCAATGCTTTGGCAAACCTTACTAAACCATGCACTGTGTGTAGTGTAAAGGCAGCGTTCAACAATATGTCATTTACCACCATTAGGAAGGACTTATGACAACCACATCTATTTTCCTCAGGGATTCACACGTGAG
>CADEHL010000957.1:570000-592500 GCA_902827135.1 Harpagifer antarcticus
CACAAGATGGTCCCACTTAAATAAACCTCCGTGCCTTATTATCGCTCCTTTTCAACACTGCCTGTGACAGGGCTCATGAGAGGATGGTGGCGAGGGGAAGAGGTGGTGGTGGTGGGGGGGGGGGGGTGCAGAAGCTAGTATGTCAGCTGCAAGCTGCCGGCTATCAACATAATTAGCTCCCTTTTCTGTGTTGTGCTTAGTTTTTATTATCAACATCAAAGGAGGGAAAGTGATTGGCGTGTGGGGGCGTGTTCAGGTTCAGCTGAAACAGAGCGAGATGCACTTTGATTTGAAGGTGAGGTGTTGAGGGAGGGGGTGAACTTTTAGCATCTGGGGCTTTAAACATTTTGCATATGCAGTACACAATAATTGGAACTTTACAAACACGCATGTATGCACACTGTTGGCATGCTGTGTTCCCAAATTAAAGTTGTGTCAAAACTCTACGTCATCCCTATTAACCATGGGGGGGGAAATATGCTTAGTTACTTCAAATGATATCTAGATGTAAGAGGACAGCTTTACAAGTGACATTCCAAACACTTATATGCAGATGACACTTACGCCTATCACACCTTTTAGTGTAGCATAGGATTATGGAGCCTTTGTCAAAGTGTGGCAGGCGGATTAAGCTCCATTTCCAGATGGTATCCAATTCACTACACCTATTTTACACTCAACCACATTCCAGTCAGACATATTTGATATGGTTACTCACAGATGCATATGATTTGAGTTTGGCATCTAGGCTCCGGCCTCATCACTCCCCGCGGATATATTGACATAGACTATTAAGGAGTAAAGATCAAATAACTTTTCTGGTAGTAACCCTAACCCTAAAAGCAATATCGGTGCAGAAGCGGGACACCAGCAGAGGGAGAGATGGCCAATAATGCATCTTAAATACCGCACAAGATTGCAGAGAATGTGTTGGGCTGGTGGTACGAGGGGTAAGGCATGTCACTTGTATCATCGTAACTCAAGGTGACTGGTTACTGATCGTCAACATTGAATCGGTCCTACTCTAGTGCTGAGGGTGTCTTCGCACCTGAAGCAGTTTGGTAGCCGCCAAAAATGTCAAAGGTAGGAATTCAACAAGCTAGCAAACAGCATACCTACAAATAACACAGACAATTAGGACAGATGTGCGACGGGCCATAATCGGCACTATATCGTTGCTCAGGAAGGTCATTGTGTTTTCAACAGTAACTGATCCGGTTTAGATGAATGCTTTACATTCACTTCTTTGCGACCACACGTTTTAATATCGCTGTTGCTTTAATGTAACATGAAGTAAGATGATTTGTGTTGGTGTCATTTGATCCGTCCTTACCTCTTGTTCTACATTCACAGCAGGCTGCATACGTATTTCACAGTTTGGTCGAGTTGAGACGACGTATGCATTTCAAAAACCATCTCATTTCAATCATACTTGAATGATTCTTGGCTGCCTTCTTTTCTTTGATAACAGATAGCTATCCAATCTGCCCAACACACATGAAGTGAGTATGAATAGGATAATATTACGTTTGCACCTCGACTAAAGGCTTACATTATCTCCTGCTGCCACTTGGGACACTTCTGTGAAAGTTATTCAGAGCAGGAAACTTCAAATCAAACAATTTAGGAGGTTATTTCAGGGGGAAATGCTTTTTCTGATGTTCTAGGTTTGTATTTCTTCTTGAGATGCAAAACCTCTATTCGGTTCGTGTTTGTTTGTATCCCATTTAGCTCTGCATTACCATTTGAAGGTTACACCAGAAATGGAACAGAAATGTGAAACCAATTAGTCACACCTCGTGATACTCTGGCCTCCTTTTCTTAGAGGAGGACAGACTTTCCTTTGGACATGAAGGCATCCAGCAGGAAGAGAAGTGGAGGCGATGCAACACATTGTATACTTGGCATAAGGAAGGTGTCATTCTGAGGGAAATGTAAAGAATGATGCAACAGAGAGAAATGTAGGGTGCCAGCCAGTCTGGATCCGACTGGTGTGGAGTGGACACTATGTGTACAGATAGCAGCTGATAGTGAGAAAGCGTGTGTGAATGTCCAAGTGTTATATGTTAGTACGCATGCTCTTTGTTTGCGTGCATGCTTTGTATAGGGTGCAGGTGTTTATGAGGTAGCCGGGATTTCACTTCACTGTGAAATGTGACGGCAGGAAGTGAGGATGATGAGGTAAAGGAGGGAGTGTTTATTCTGGACAAGAGGGTAGTGATTCACCCGAGTGGGTTACACACTGAAAGCTAGCAAGAACTAGAAGGGTCAGCGTTCACTATCTAGGTGTTGAATTCCATAGCCATGACAAGAAAAAGCAATTGGAAACTCGGGAAGGAGAGAACATTTTTCATTTTATTCATCTTTAACTTGGAGAGTAGACGCCAAAATGTCCCTCCCATTGGAGTCGTTCTACTCTGAGGAAGATTTGGCAGCGGTTAATGACACTTTAACCGCTTCGAATTGCGATATTTGTTTTTAAGCGACCCAACGGAAGTTTATTGTAAAATGCGGCCATAACTCCGGCTAGGAAGGTCGTATCAACGTTCTCCCGTCTCTAGCACCCCCGCAGCCCGAGCTACGAGTGAAAGAACTAAACTTACATGAAACTTCCGTTGGGTTGCTTTAAAGTCGAGCTTCAGTTTAAGATTCACCCTGTGATAGAAACATGTGATGGAGCATTACTAACCTGACGGTTTGTTTCACCAATGACACGTTCATCGTGCCTTTGGGCCAGGCGATTGTTTTTCTCGCCATTGAGAAATTGCAGAGAGGATAAGGGCCCATCCACACAGCGGCGTGCGTTGAAGCTTCCAACGCTTCTGCCCATTCACTTTGAATGGGGTGACGTCACTGTTAGCCGAACTGCATTTTGGGAAGCGATGTGGAGCGTTGCTGGCGTTGCTCGCTTCAAAAGTTGAGCAATGTTCAACTTTTGGCGCCTCGGCAGAAGCGTCAGCCAATGAAATCCCGTTTATGCAAATCTGCCAGTGCAAGCGCTAGCCAATCAAACCGCGTGTCTGCTGGGAGAGACTAAGCAGGTAATTTCCTCATATTCCAAAAAATGGAGGGAAAATTCATTATAGCGGTAGTGAATCACCCGGAGCGAGGCATGGAGGGAGGTGGCAGAGACAGTGGGTGAAACTGGTAGGTTTTCGCCTGTTTGGGGATTTTATATCCAGTTTACTTCGTTTGAACATTGCTATTGCTTTGTATGTCGGGGGCGGGAGATTCATGTGATTAGTTGTTGGTCGCGTTGCTCGCAAAAAATCCCCAAGCTTCAGACACGCCCACCTCCAAGCGTCAACGCACGCTGCTGTGTGGACGCTCCACAAGAAGAATCAGGTTCATGCCATCATGTGAAATATTTCTCCTCCTCAACAGCAGACACAAACAATGAAAGCGCAGCTCCGTTTTACTTCAGCCTGTGATTTCTCAGACTTCCAGAGCTGAGACGCTTCAGAGATAGCAGTCGGTGTTCATTATGCTGCGAGTGCAGGTCTCCAGTGGGTTGATATCAAAGAGGGTTTCACAATGCGATACATAAAAGCTTCGCACTAGTGTTGTCAAGGCAAAGACCTCTCCGCAAATTAAACGCTCAGCTTGCAAGACAAAGTAGTGAGACGCGTAACACAGTTGTCATCTTGGTAAACGCTGCTGTTTTATCAATTGCTTGGAGTGTGCGAGGCGAAGGGGAATTGCAATAAATCTCCCAGGGGATGGAGAGAGCAGTGAAGTGGCTAGAGCAAGCGAAATTAGGGGAGGTGAGAAAGGTGTAAGGAGAAGGAGAGAACAAGAGGGCGTCATGGAAAGCACAATGCGTTTATTGCTTAGTCGGATGGCCATTGTTGTCAGATAGGACTAATCAGCACCTCCTAATGCAGCTGTGATCAATTAGCCTCACTGAAAACTACAAGCAGTCTGACAGAAAGATTCATCTCAAGAGCTCAGCGAGAGGAGACAGTGCTCATCGGATCTAATGTGGCAGTAATCCTCTTCCGCATGTCTGTAACTGTATTTACTCAGTCAAAGTATGCATCTTCACTTCGGTTGTTCATTGAAAGAAAAGGACGTTCGGTGCTTTATCGCTCACCTGCATTGTGACTCTGAATATACAGCAGAGAAACAAGATGAACGCTGCGTAAAGGCTAATCACCTCCTCTCCGGAGAGACAACTTTTCTCTCAACCTTCTCCTCAGTTAAGTAGAAATGTCTTAGTTTTGACTGACCCCTTTTCACCGTCCACTCTCAGAGAGATGTGCGCACACTCTTCCCCCCTCACCTGACCTCTCAGCTATCTAATGGATTACACTGTGGTTTCAATTAACTGCTGGGAAAATGTTTTATCATCTCAGGGGCTGCCACTGGGTCTTAATTGAAATGCGTCTTTTCTCACTCCTTCTTGATTGCTTTTGTTACTTGGTCTTTGTGTGCCTCTGTTGTGGGCGCAGTGAATAATGGACGTCTCTGATGTTCAGGTCCCCTTTCTGGTGCACGGACAAAATAACTCACTTAATCAATTAGGGTGGACAAAGTGGTCACCTAATCAACGACAATAACAAATGACAACAAGTGAGAATGTATCAATATTTAACTGATAAAGGATAAATATTGGATTTATGTCAGAAACATGAATCCAAATGACTGCTTACATTACTGTCAGATGAATGGCCTGTTCTTTCTCTAATAAAGTGATAATATGTCAATGTTGTGTTAAAGAGGAAATATTTTGCTCATTCTCAGGTTAATACTCATATGTAGTGTCTCTACTGGGACATGTCTCCATGCTTTAATGTTCAAAAAGCTCTTTGTCTCATACTGCCTGTGCTGCAGCACCTCTTTTCACCCTCTGTCTGAAACCAGAGCCCAGCCTGCTCTGCTTGGTTAGCTGTTGTGGTTGGTCAACTGCTAAGAGATGTCCCATCATTTAGCCTATCTCATACAATGTGTTGGACCGATAGCCAATAGAAACGCTAGTGTTACATACAGTAGTGATGTCATTAGGTTACTTAAAGTGGACCTATCTCGCTATATTTGAATAATATATTGTAGGGCCATACCTATATAAAACATGTCTGTGAAGTTTTTTTTTCAAAATACCAAACAGATCATGCATTTTAACCATGCCAGGGGGGCGAGGCACGAGCGTCATGTTACCATGCTGTTACCATGCTGTTACCATGCTGTTACCATGCTGTTACCATGCTGTTACCATGCCACGGCAACCCCCATTCCCCTGATAGGTGGAGAGTTGCCCATATAGGCGGAACTCCTTGTTTCTGACATCAGAGATATTTCAAATATGTATCAGATCCGTTTTTAGAGATTTGGGTACGGAGGAAAAGAGAGAGGGTTGTGTTTTCTGACACTTGGTGAGTTCCCTGACCGGGGACACGTATTCATGTATAAAAGACGTACAAAAGTGCATTTTGCATTATAGGTCCCCTTTAAGTAACAAAGGGGTCCAAATAAAGGTGCTTCAGGCAGGGAGGACCTTTGCAGACCGTTTACACACACAAAAACCGATATCACTCACTACAGGAAAGGGAAACCAGTTTCTGTCATGATAAAAAAAAAAAGTAACTAAGAAATAGATTTTCAAAACCCTTAAAACTACCAGCTTAAACCTCCATGTATGAAACTGTCCAAACACTTCTGTGAAACCTAAAGTACAATCTAGGCCTTCTTCCTGTTCACACACACACACACACACACACACACACACACACACACACACACACACACACACACACACACACACACACACACACACACACACACACACACACACCACACACACACACACACACACACACACACACACACACACACACACACACACACACACACACACACACACACACACACACACACACACACACACACACAGATTAATCACTGCACACAGTGCTGACCTCCCTCTGCCTGACATCAGATCAGGAGCGGGATACAAATGTAATCCCCCGTATCTCCCTTACTTATCTCCGTCCGAATGAGAGATCCTCTTGACTGTATCTCTCACCACAGATGACCGGGGGATGTGCTGGTGGCGGGGGGTTCAGAACGTGCCTGAACACACACACACGTCCATGTTCTTAGACAAACAAACATCAAGGCACCTCAATTACTCTGATGGTCTCTATCACTATCACCATACGATGTTTCCTGAAAATGAAAATGTTCTTTGAAAGTAAGTGTGGTTTTGCTGCAGTGATTAAGCGTGTTATCAATACACTGCTTGTTATTGGCCGGTGTGTGCAGCTAATAAACGTCACGTATGATTTGTCTGTCTGCGAGCAGGAGAATGCCGAGCGCTCTCTCCAACGTGAAAACACACACACACACACACACACACACACATATTTCAACCGTGTTTGACATTTAGGCCTATAACCATAATTGCTTTGCAAACCTCCAAAGGGTGTTGTTAGTACATTGTGTAGCGTAATCGCAGCACGATTGTAACCGTTATAGATGCACAGCGCGCCAGCTTGGCTCTCACCCATGGAAACCCAGCGAGTGGAACATATTAATTATCATCCTTGGAGCTCATCTGCTTTCCTTTACTTTAGGAGTGATTTAAAAGAGAGAGAAAAAAGGCAAAATCGGCTTAACTTGGAAAAAGCACAGCAATTAATTGTGATCTCATTTAATGAGCACTCACTTTGCCGTGTTAATGTGTCTAATTACCAGTCAGACAGGAAGTGGACTTTGAATGGCTGCCACTAGACATCGATGAAGGTGTAAATACCACATGAGGATGTATAACAAGTGCAGCCAAATTCCACAGGCTCCTCTAGATGGATGAAGAGCTGCACAAACACACCTTCACACACAGGAAGGTATCACGCACACACACACACACACATTCTATCACCGTTCTGATGCACTGATGTGTGCACTGCATACTAATTTGCTTATATGTGTGTTGCAAATGCACATACACACTAGGGCTGAACGATTAATCGATTTTAAATCAACATTTTTTACAATTTTTTTTTTTTCTTCTTGTGTGTCAGTCATCCACACCAATCAGAAGTGCTGTGCTCCACATGTACCAGCTATTGTAAACCAATCAGAAGTGATGTGCTCCACATGTACTAGCCATTGTAAACCAATCAGAAGTAGCCCATGATAGAAGGTGATAGACAGATTGATCCAATCACCTGCCAAGTGCTTCTGAAAGTGCCTGCCCTTTCCAAATGGCTTCCAATGGAGCTTTCCTAGATGCTTTGGTGAAACAAACCGTCTGAGTCAGGTTAGTAATGCTCCATCACATGTTTCTATCACAGGGTGAATGTCAAACTGAAGCTTGACTTTAAAGCAACCCAACGGAAGTTTCATGTAAGTTTAGTTCTTTCACTCGTAGCTCGGGCTGCGGGGGGTGCTAGAGACGGGAGCACGTTGATACGACCTTCCTAGCCGGAGATATGGCCGCTTAAAAATAAATATCGCAATCGCAATATTTGTCAGAAAAATCGCAATTAGATTATTTCCCAAAATCGTGCAGCCCTAATACACACACTTAGTCAAACATTACTGATAGAAACTGTTGAAGACTGGAGGAGAATCTGCACTTCTTAAACCTCCATGTTGTGAGTTTGACTTAAATCTTTATACACACAATGTCAATTAGAAGAAGTATACCAGTATGGTGCAGGACTCAGGAGAGAGGAGACGGTTATTATTCTTTGAAAATGGTTAAGAAAAGCTGACATCCAATTGCTGCAACATCGTAATGTTACAGAAGTCTGCAGATACAGCACTGTGGCCCTCAGCTCAGATACACTTATGAAGTGTGGAGATATAACAGCACATTTTCTATGCCTTTTATACCAATGCCTTATCTTTACACGGTAGCTCACCCAAATCAATAAGCAGGTCTTCTTAATGGCTGCATTGGATTTTTTGTATTTTAGAATCAATGTGCTGATTGATTTGAAAGGGATATAAATGACTAGATTAGCTGAACCCATGCATCCTTATCTAGTTAGGAATCTAGCCTCTTCTATTCTGCCAAAGCTCTGTTCAGCCAGGAAGACGACTTACAATCGACGGTTCGAGTGAAGGCACGAAACCTTAAAACAAAGTTATATCATCAGACTGCTTTCTCTCGGTCAAGAGGTGGCTACATCACACCTGACCTGCCTCCAACTAAACCAATAACACTCACCGGCATTGCCTTCGTAGGTCTGACTACATTTCCTCTGTGTGTTCTCCTGCAGAGTATCATCTTGTTGGGAAAATACTGAATGTCCTCTTCCAATATGAGAGTAACATGATAACAAAGGTATCCCAACTGGAGCTGTGAACATGACAGGATGTGTGATTACCTAGAAGAGCATCAGGACTGTTTTAGGCATTTGATAGCTATGTGATTAACATGATGATTCAGCCTCTATGGAGATAGACATATGACAAGTATGCTCATTTCTGACGTGGAGCTAATCTGAAGTAAACATTGAATACTGCTTTCTATTCCTCCACCTTGTGACTGTGTAACTCCCTCTCTTGGATATCAGCATGTGAAGGACACTGTTCAGGAACTAGTTGATGCTCTGTATGTGATGACTGGTTTCATTCTGGAGAGGATCACAAACACGTGGATCCTGAGATTGAAGCTCAAGCCGGTGACGAGTGAGATTTTTCACATCTAAAAGAGGTTTTTCAAGTCTCGCTTCCCTCTGAGATGTTCTTATTCAGAAGTAGTGAAGGTGTTAGCAGAGAGATGTTTTCCTTGAAAGACAAAGCCTACCTTTGGTTGGCTCACAGCGCTTGGGCAGATCGATTGTGTCGTAGTTTTTGTCATTGTCACCGTTTTTCCTGCCTGGGTAGAGGAACAGGAAGGAAGTCAAAGTTAGTATTATATCCCAAATGAACTTTAATATATAGGCACCAGGGTTAGACCGATATGTGTTTTGAAAGACAGTTTTTTTCAGAGTAAAGCTGCTAAACTTCAGAGGCCACATCCATTTGTGTGTTGCCATATTGGTCTAATCCAGGTCTTAACAACACACATCATGAATGTGTGTACAGAGTGCAGAGAACAGAAGTGTGATATGTTCAAACACACACGTACATGTCACACTGTCTGCTTTTTAACACACCAGCATGACGACAAAAATGAAGTAACTGTATGAGCACCAGGACACAAACACACATATAACGGCATACAACTGAGTTCAACAATCACATACAAACACTTTGCTACTGTAACTGTAATGCAGTGAAAGAGGGAGAATGGAAAAGGTCATCTCACATGCACATGGACTAACAGGGATATCAATTAGATGACAAAGAAAACTTCCAGTCACTAAATATGACCTGTGAAAATGCAGCACACAAACATGGCTTTCTTTAAGCTCCTCAAACTAATAGTTCAGCAGTTCAAGAGAATACACTTTCCTGCAGAGAGTTAAAGGACTTGATTCATGTCACTGTACTGTTGCTGTATGAAACACTACACTACAGGCAGCAGGTGATTAGCTGAGGCTACATTAGTTAATGCACAGTAGTATTTATCTTCTCACCCAACTCCCATATTTCCCCTAGTGGTCCGTGAGTATATTGGTAAAATTTCACATTTGAAATCAATTAATTTATTTAAGTTTTCCGCACTCTCGCGGGAATATCTCCGCAATGGAGCGAGCTTAAGTTTCACTTTCGATTGCATGATATAGCCCAGATAAACACCTTCATCACACGTGTTGCCACTTGTTTATACAATTTTCAGGCGATTTGTAAAAAACGATGTGTTTTTGGATATTTGTGGAGTTAGGTGGTCCGCGAGTGTTTTCTTATTGGTTAAGTGGTCCTTGGAAAAAGTTTGAGAAACACTGATCTAAGGACTGGATACGACTTAAGGCTCATCTGTTAGAAACAAGGAAAGACTCCTTTTAGAGATGTTGCTCTGGACCTTAACCACACTTTAAATATGAATTCCCTGATAATCTAAGGACAATTTAGAAATAAGATATTTACTCTAATATCTAATTCAGGAATTGTTTCAACTAATGATGTTTGTTTTGAGTTTCAGATGTTCAGTTTCTCTTACTTTTTATATATTCTGATTCCCTGTTTGTGTTTTCTGTATGTTGTTATTTTTGTAATGTAAAATTGCAGGGGTTCACATAACGCGGCAAACATCTGAAATGCGTACCGTCACTTGTCTCACTAAGCGCATTTGCGTACCGGCGGACTTGTGAAGCATTTCCACAGGGCGACAGAGCCGGTCACCGTGTGCAAAGACGGGGCTGTCACTACCCGATCTGCCCGATCTGTACTGCGCATGTGCGAGATGGTCCGCCATATTAGACAACTCCGTACGGCAACCCAACTAGGACACTTGACACAGTGGCGTTTGGCAAAGCAGAAAAAGAACACTAAAAAAACCGAGAGAGATTGTTATTACAACGTGACTTCACTATTATTTAACAACTATTTTTATTGGGTTCTTTTATTATATCATACTGAATAAATATTTACTGTGAATGTATGCAAAAATGTATCTCACTTATTCTGACAATGTACTTAACCCCAAATGAAAGAACCCAATAAAAAGAGTTGTTAAATAATAGTGAAGTCACGTTGTAATAACAATCTCTCTTTTTCTGCTTTGCCAAACGCCACTGTGTCAAGTGTCCTATTAGAGTTGCCGTATGTAGTTGTCCAATATGGCGGACCATCTCGCACATGCGCAGTGCAGATCGGGCAGATCGGGTAGTGACAGGGGCCGTTTCTCAATCGCGAGGAAACTGGCTTCCAAGCCAATATTTCAAGGATGCTACGTCATCGAGTGCCGCCGAAGGACTGTTCCAATCTCCAGCATACTTGGAATTCCACCGAGGCCGCGTCCTTGGTTTGGGGGAAATTTCAAGGCTGCCCATGGGTAGACTTCGCGTCCTTCAAATCCCCACAATGCTTTGCGCACGGACCAATTTCCCCAAATCTGTGGAGGAAAATGTAAGGCGGGGCCTCTCATATGACGCACACCTGCACACTTGCTAGCCTGTTCCACTCTTCATTTTCCGAATGCCAGGAAGGATTCTTGCCTCGCTTCTGAAGGAAGTGACTCGGAAGACATGTGCTACCAAGCAAGCATCCTCGCGATTGATAAACGGCCAGGGGCTGCTGTTAACGTCGGTGTGTACAACGGAATTGTGCCATAACTTCCGGCGTGAGTTCCACGCACGTGCTCCACTAGCGCCCACCCCTCCCATCGACGTTCAATACCACACCCCCCGTCAACGTTCAATACCACACCCCCACACGACGTTCAATACCACCCCTCCCGTCAACGTTCAATACCACACCCCCACCCCTCCCGTCGACGTTCAATACCACACCCCCCGTCGACGTTCGCAAAACAGACACATAACCTTGCGGTGGCAGCCCTGAGTACCAAACATTGTCTCCTGGTGCTCATTTGAGTAACTCCACAGAAAGTCATGTGCACGCCTGCCTATAGGCATCATTGAGGGGAATTGATTGGGTTGAAGCATCTACATGTTTGCAGGGAAACACCTACATTGTAAGGATAGCAAAATGTGGCCCACATCTTAGATATTGGAAGCTTCACTGCACTATTATCAACATCAGGAATCTATATTCTTCAAAGTCAAACACACACACACCAACACACACAACAGGGTCTGTAGCAGAGCTTGACATGTATGCTTAGACCCCACAAACAGATTGGAAGAGGGTTTAAGTTTGATTCAGACACGATCATTGTTTTAAGGTTCATCTTAGACTCAATTGATTAGTCAAGCTCTGCTTATCATCCCGATAGACTTACCTGATTCATCAAGAGCTGCCTTTACCTTTCATCTATCTTAGAGGAACAACTAATGCTATAGGGGGGGGGGGGGATCTATAACACTCAGGTATAGGGAGGTGATTGGATGCATGTACAATTAGTGAGAAACCCACTTTAAAGTTGTTGGAACTTTTCTTAGCTTTTGGAGGACACCCACAACTATTTCTACGATATTCTACAGCCAGGGGGGGAGGGGGAGGAGGAGGAGGAGGAGGAGGAGGAGGAGGAGGAGGAGGAGGAGGAGGAGGAGGAGGAGGAGGAGGAGGGCTAAAGTGAGAAGAGTTGAGGGGGGGCACTCACCTTGATTAAACCATTCCTCTATAGTAAGCCAAGGAAGCAGCGGCAATGCCAAAAAAACACAAAGCGGGGAGAAGAGAGAAGAGTCATGGTGAAAAAGACGTGTGGGTGTGTCAGGAAGCAGTGCAGTAAATGTGAACAGTTTGTACAACTTTTAGTGAAGATGTGGAAGAGTGGAGCAGAACACTGAAAATCGGAGAGCAGAGAGAGCAACGGGGGAAGCAGGACTTTTGAGAGAAGAGGCTAGATGGGAAACTATTAGCAGTCCAGAGGTGTTTTCTGAGAGTGGGGTGGCTTTTTAACAGAGACATGGAGACAGGAGCAGCAACAGTGTGAAACATAAAAAGGACACATACATGAAAAGGATTTCCAATGACTTCTCCAGGACCTTTACCTAACTGTCCATGACCAAAAACATTACTCTTTCTCAGCGTACCACTGGACATGGTTTATTTTAACATGGAACAGGAAAATAAGGTTTGCATCTGAAACATGTTGTGCCTCTAAAACAAATCCAATAGTAGCTTACTAGCTTCTACACGCTAAAGCAACTAAAATCTCTCACCGGTAAAACACCTCGTCAGTTAAATGCCATTTTACGTTTCATTACTATACAGTATTTATTATCATTATAGTATTACTATTTCGGCGATTAGATTAAATATGAATTATATTTGATGCAACTTTAGTTACATTTCCATGACTTTTCCAAAACTTTGGGAAAAATATTGTTTTCCATAACTTTTCCAGGGCCTGGAATTAGCATTTTGAATGACTTTTCCAGGTTTTCAATGACCGTAAGAACCCTGCATATGGAAGAAATTAATATAAAGTCACGGTGAAGCATATTCGTAACAGCACAGAGAGTGTCTGAGAGTATTATGCGCTAAGAGACGGAAGTAATAGCCTGTTTATTAACTAAAACAAAGCTTGAGACAAAAGCGCCTGAAGGAAAGAGTAGTCAAGTAGCCACAAAACATTTTAGGCTAGCAATATACTTGGAAAGAAAGGAAATAATAGCCAATAATAAGCCAGTTTATCAGCTAAAGAAAGCTTGAGAAGACAAGATAAGTAAAATAGCCAGAAAAGAGTGACACGTAAATAAAAAAGTGGAAAAATATGAATATAAGCCAACAAAGGAGAGACAGAGTTGCAAGATTGGAGGGCAGTATAGACTCAAATTGAAGCATGTACGTAACAGCATTTGTTTTAGTGTGTCTCTAAAATCACTGCCTGGGAAAAGAAGAACACAATGGCAGTAAAATAGCCAGAAAGGCCCAATAAAAATGGGAAGTAATATGAATACAAGCTAGCAAAGAAGAGAAAGGGTAAAGACTGTGAAAGAAAATAATCAGCATTGTAAGATAAGAAGCATATGCATTACATCACAGCACAGTCTGGGAATGCTAAGAGACGCTAACCACAGCCAAGCATCAGCCTGTTCAGCTACATTAGCATTGTAAGATGGGATATAGTGAAAGTTAAGCAGATACATTACATTGGTGTCATGGTTTTGGATTTATGTGTTCCACCTTTGTTTTGAAATGTTTTCCTCTTTGTATAATGTCTGGTCCCTCTGCCCGTCGTTAGTTTCCCTGGTGTGTCTAATTGTCCGAGTGTGTTCACCTGTTGCCCTTGTGTTTCTCCTCCCCTGCCCAGCTGTGTCTTGTCCTGTGATTACCCTTCTGTGTATTTAGTCTTGTCTTCCCCTGTGCTCCATGTCTGTTTGTCGTCATTTCATGTCACTGTCACCTATGCTTGTCCGTGTCTCCTGCCTGTTCCCGTATGTAAGTTTGTTCTTGTCTGTCGTGCTCCCCGGTTCTGTTTCTGTTAATTAGTTTCTTGTTTTTTCATGCCTTCAGCTTTTTGTTAACAAACTTTTTTTTGTATTTTTTAACTGCACTTGGGTCCTATTTCCCCCAAACCTGACAATTGGTATAAGTGCGTCATTTAATTCTGCCTGGAAAGAGCAGAAATACACGCTAAGACACAGAAATGAGAGCCAAGCATCAGCCTGAGCTGCTAAGCGCCAGTCGATCGTAATGGTATATTTAATACTGAATGTGACATTAAACTAAAGAGCAGGCCAAACGTAGCCTACTTAAGGTAACAAATGACCCAGCGTTCTGCCGACAGAGCTGCTTAACTGCCTGCCTCTGCGCTCCTTTATAGCCGCGTTTAATGTTTCTGTACCTGAGCCCCGTTTCCTCACGGAACGCCTCGGGGCTGAGCAGCTAAACACATCTCATTATTCACAGCGTGTGTGTGTGAGAAAGTATTTACGTGGTTAATTGGTTACTCTGTATACATGTACGCTGCGTGTCGTCCTGACCCCTGAACCGAAGGATTGTCCAATGAGACGTTAGGAGTCGAGGGTCACCGGCTGGTAGTCACGCCTCATTGGCTGACTGATTAACGGCGGCCATTAAGGGTGCACAGCAGGGAAATAACGGTGTCGTTCAGGCTGGTGAATGCTGATGAAAGCGTCGCTAACAACACGTGTGTACACGGCACATCTGTTAAGAGAATAAATAACGGAGAAAGATCCCGACGCAGCAGACTGAAGACACAAAGCTCTCATCACTGTAGGGTTATGGTACTGTGACTGTAAACATACAAACGGCCTCATCCTTAATGTTGGCAACCACTGAAAACCTGTTTATGTTGCTTAAACTTGTTCCAATGTAAAAAGTACTTTGTATTTAAAGTGTTCATTTAAATCTAGCAACATTGACGAGAATAAATGGCTGGATTTGTTAAAGTGCCGCTGTAAGTCTTTAATAACTTATTATGTATTATTGTGAGAATTTTCTACAAACAAAATGGTGGGAAAATATGGTTGACTTTGAATTGTTAATTGTAGTCGACTAATTGAAGAGCGTAAATACAAAAAGATATTTGTTTTCTGGATGACTCACCCACATTATCAAACACTGTAACGTGTTTATGTATAATTTAAACCCTATTTGCATGACTATAAGTCTACATGCACATTATATTTCACAATTTACATTTCCTTTTTACATAGTCATTGTTAAAGGTGAATTGTATCAGCCCTGCAGGGAAAACAAACAATGGAATCAAATATCGCTAAGAAAAGGAAATAATGGTATCTCAACCACACAGCTGTTTGAATAACTCGTATGCTCTCCATCCATTATTATCTCATCCTCAAGAGTCCTTCAAAGTAAATGAAAAGAAGGCTAAAGAAACAATAATAAGGAATATTTTACACTCAATCTTTTCTGTTTTGCATTAAAAATCACATGTATTCCAATCTGATAATTAAAATATGTATTAGCAGGTGTCTTATTGAAGAGGCAGACATTTTGGAATGCCTCCACTTTTCTGATCAGTGGTTGTTACATCTCCTACCTCTCCTTATTTTCCATCACACATACCTTTAGCCTTCTTCCCTCCGAAGCAGCCGGCGTCGTCCTTCTTCTTCCTCTGTGGTCCCGCTGAGCCGGGGGTCTGCGGCGCCGAGGGGTCCTGGAACCTCTCGGCGCCCGGCACCTCTTTGTGGACGTGATAGGACAGATTCCTCATGATGCACACACAGTTCTCCACAGACTAGGAGGTCAAAGAGACAGAGTTGTTGTCATTTTGTATAATTATATGAACTTTTTGCATTAAAGGTCCCCTAGTATAGTGTTTTTCATCAATATATTATTGGTCTCAGATATATTCAGAACATGTCTCTGAAGTGTTTGTCTCTAAATACCAAACAGATCATTGCAGCATTACCCATAATCCCCTCTGTTTCAGCCCTGTTTCCAAAGTGCTGATTCTCTGTCTGTTACTTTAGATGAAAATAAGGAGCCCCTCCCCACGCCCCTCTGAGAGAGATTTGGTTAACAAGAATACAATGGTGCTCTAGGAGGAGATTCAGGTGATAAGCTGGGGGGGGTTACCTTGGTTGGTGATTAGCCGCTTTCACACCAAGTACTTTGCCGTACTTAGTTCCCAGCCCTTAGTACCCCCATGGAACTAAGAGCAGATCGCGTTCACACCGGAAAAAGTTCCCTGGGGAAGATTACGCAAAAGAGCCGCTGACGTCACTTCTTCTTCTTCTGCTTTGGGTTTACTGGCAGGCCGCAAGCCACTTCACAGCGTATACTGCCACCCAAAGTCCCCGGCCGGAGGTCCCCAGAGTTGGGGACTGGCTTCAGTAGAAGCTGCTGG
Organism: Harpagifer antarcticus; assembly: GCA_902827135.1. Taxonomy (NCBI): domain Eukaryota; kingdom Metazoa; phylum Chordata; class Actinopteri; order Perciformes; family Harpagiferidae; genus Harpagifer; species Harpagifer antarcticus. The sequence goes on from CADEHL010000957.1 coordinate 586,301, forward strand.
GACTCCCAGCAGCTTCTACTGAAGCCCGAGTAAATCGCCAGAACACCGACTCATCACTTCACCGCTCCCATGTTTTTTTTTGTGTTGACATAAGTTAGTCTCTCTGCGTTGGTGCGCGGGGCTAATGCTAATGCTAATAATGCTAATGCCACAAATACAATGGCGGCTTCACAAAACTTTTTTTTTTACGGTTTGCAATTCGCCCAGCCAATAGAAATTGGTACTTTTTTGGTACCACCTCTCAGCAGGCACTAAAAATGGGGGTAAAAGTTCCCGGCACTAAGTACTCTTTTTGGTGTGAACGCAACATAAGGGGTACTAACGGAACTACGGGAAAAGTACTCCGGTGTGAACGCGCCTATTGGCTAATGGTTACACAAGCCAAAACATCGTTATGACATCATAAAGTGGCCAAAATCTGATCAGCTCATTTTCAGACAGGTTTTTATAGAAATGGATCAAAAAGAGAGAGAACTTTCAGAATCTCTTTCCACAGAGGGGACAAATGTTGATGAAGAAGAGGGGACACATGTTGATGTAGAAGAGGGGACAAATGTTGATGTAGAAGAGACATGAAGAAGAGGGGACACATGTTGATGTAGAAGAGACATGAAGAAGAGGGGACACATGTTGATGTAGAAGAGACATGAAGAAGAGGGTACCCATGTTGATGTAGAAGAGACATGAAGAAGAGGGTACCCATGTTGATGTAGAAGAGACATGAAGAATAGGGGACACATGTTGATGTAGAAGAGACATGAAGAAGAGGGGACACATGTTGATGTAGAAGAGACATGAAGAAGAGGGGACACATGTTGATGTAGAAGAGACATGAAGAAGAGGGCACACATGTTGATGTAGAAGAGACATGAAGAAGAGGGGACACATGTTGATTTAGAAGAGACATGAAGAAGAGGGGACACATGTTGATTTAGAAGAGACAAGAAGAAGAGGGGACACATGTTGATGTAGAAGAGACATGAAGAAGAGGGGACACATGTTGATGTAGAAGAGACATGAAGAAGAGGGGACACATGTTGATGTAGAAGATACATGAAGAAGAGGGGACACATGTTGATGTAGAAGAGACATGGAGAAGAGGGGACACATGTTGATGTAGAAGAGACATGAACGAGTGGATTTTGCATAACAGGTGACCTTTAAATATGTGTTTGTTGAGTAAAAACGGCACCTTGTTGTCCATGTCTTTCTTCCCGACAGCTGATTGGAGGGCGTGCAGCAGGGCGTCCACCAATCCCTCGCATTCCCTCAGTCTGCGGCGAGCCTCGGCCCCGTCGGAGCTCACATTTCTGTAGGAAAGAAAGTCAGACATGTACAATGAGCAAGAGAGAGGAATGTAGAGGAACAACGAGATGTAACCACACTGCAGGGATAGGATTCACGACACAGCTATTCTGCAATTTCTGCAGCTATTCGGCGGCAGATGATTAAAATTGTGAGGGAAGATATGTTATACTTAAGATTGAGAATCCTTGAAAGTATATATACCATACGATGTAAGATTTCTATGGTATTTGAAGGGTTTTATTTTAGTTGCCACCACTAGTCATTATCTTAAATGTAATCAAATAAACAACCGAAATCCACGAGGCAGCACTACCATTACTCTTACTGTTAGTTGTGTGATTGTTTATTCAACTGCTAGTACTATTACTTAATAATGCAAGAAAGTAATACAAAAACTTCCAAAAACGTCCAACAAAGTTATGAATGTGTGGGTGCATGTACAACCTGTTTTTGATAGTGTTGTTTTTTGTCTTCACTCATTAATTTCAGTTTCCGACATTACAATGAAATCCTACTTTTTTTGTTTTACGGTTCCCACAGAAAGATCTTTTTCAGACTGGATAACAATGACGTGCAGATATATAACCGTTAAATAAGACATTGAGATTTTTTGGGTTCACCCTTCAAAAGTACAAAGCAATAAAAGCCAGACTGCTTAAGGAATAATCTTAAAAGAATGATGAATATAAATGTATTTCTTGCTACAAAGGGAGATGCCATCCTTGTTTCATCAGCCAGCGCTCTGAGCTCAGCTCCTTTACACTCAGCACAGGGTTAGTGCTTCTGTGAGACTGAGTGTGAACCGAAAGGCTTTAAACCGAGTTAAAGGATAGTCAGGGCTCCCTGCTCCTCACCGGGGACTTCCTTTATGAGGGCTCCCAACACACATAATCCATTAGTCTCGTCATATGTCTTTCAGAGGTAAGCAGAGATACAGTGTGGCCTGAAACCCACATCACATCCAACTGTGCTACAGAGTGGTGCAAGGGTTGACGTATTTGTGTATGCCGACCCGGAAGTAATAAAGAAATGGGATTTCTCCATAGGCTTTTGGAATATTGTAAAAAATATGATCTGTGGAAAACGAACCTGTTAGATAAATGCACGTTTTGTTCAGCCGGATAATAAACACGTCTATTCGATAGATTTATGAAACTACGTCATCCCTGCACCACTCTATATGAGGTTTCCAAAAAACACTTTTCAAGTGATTAATGAATTCATGTGCATGGATGTACACCCCCACCCATTGACCCACAACCAGGGGTCCCAGACATGTCATTTAGCTGAAGCTTTTACACAATGTGACTTACATACATCCATACTGTAGACATGCCTACAGGAGCAATTTGACATTTGAAAGAACATACATAACATTAATCTGTTTGCAACTTACATATTGTATCAATATTGCAATGACTGTATATAGACTATTCTGCACATTTGCTATCATATTCTGTTTCGGTTATATTCTATTTGATTTGATTTACTGTGTTGCACTGTGGGAGGAGCCTGTGCCCTAAGTCATAACTACACTGCTATGCACACGTGACAATAAAAGCCTTGAAACATTGAATTTGGGGTTGAGTATTTGAACAAACAAATGTGCCTACAAGTGCCGGGTATCAAACTACTGACTGATTGGGAGACGCCCTTTTAATTGACCTAAAATCACACAATTGAAATAAATAACTTGTATTTTTTTATTCAAATCATACTTTGATTTACACGAAACTTGCCATTTGTAGTCATCGTTTTTTTATTTTAAGTTATTATAATAATCTCCTTAGAGCTCGTATATGACCGTTACACAGGTCATAACTCCCTCTGTCAAATCTTCATTATATTGTTCTGATAAATTCCCCTTAAAACAACAGGTTTCTCTTTCTCACCAAAAACTACATTTCACAAGATGCCCTCTGTAGACATCATGATGATAACATTACTCATTATACATGAAGAGAGCTTGAACACGTCATGGTTTTATTTTGCAATTCTGTTTTCCCTGTGTCTTCCTCCCTGTCGTTAGTTTCCCCGGTGTGTCTGATTGTCTGATTGTGTTCACCTGTTGCCCTTGTGTTTCTCCTTCCCTGCCCGGCTGTTTCTCGTCTCGTGATTACCCCTCCCTGTATTTAGTCTTGTCTCTTCCTGTGTTTGGTGTTGGTTCATTATTTGTCGTTCATGTCTCCCTTCATGTTGGTCACAGTCACCTTTTGTTTGGATGCTACCTCGTGCCTCGTACCTGTTCATGGATTCTTGTTTTTTCAGCTTTTGTGAATAAAGCTCGCCTTTTGTTTCATTTTGAAACTTGCTTCCCTCCTCAATCTGCATTTCGGTCCTATTCTTCCTCAACCCTGACAGTAACTCAGTGTAACCTACATTAAAGATATCAGGCTCTCCTCAAGCTATGGATGTGTTGCTTACATGTAGCATTATTACCATAAACCTCTATTTTGTCTTTAATCTGTATGTAAAACTCCATAAATATATACATCCACATCACCTTATAATACAACAGACTGTCATCTTCATGCCCAGTGTGTGAGTATCTCAGCTGTTAGTCAATGGAGAGACGTACAGAAGCATCCTGAAGTCAGTGCTAATTCAAACTAATCTTTGGAGGAGGGCCGGCAGTTGGACTCTCTCATAAACTAAAGCCATCCGTTTACAGCTGTCAGATATCGGTCACCACCTCCCCTGTAAATGGATCCAGAGTGGCGGCCGCACTGGATTTATTTGACAGCAGTGTGTTTCGGGGCAGACGGACAGAAGAGTTTTATTGTCAGCTGTTTCATTTCCAGGAGTCTTTCAGGGAGCAGTTGTCCTGGTCGGAGGTTTATGTGCGTCTGTCAGTGCAGAGCGAGCAGGTGGAGCTGTTGGCACTGGACAGGTTGGTGCTGTGATTTTAAGTGGAGGTCAAGGTACTGATGAATATTGATCTCTCTTGTAGTTTACCATCTGTTGTAGTGATACTGCACATGTAGGTAACTTTATAATGCAATCAGATATCAGCAAACATTTTTTTAAATAAGCAGTCTACTAAGGTTTGTAACCTTAAAGGGGTCATATGATGCTACTTTCTGGTTAATATTAGTGTTAACTGTCTCTACTGGGACATGTCTCCATGCTTTAATGTTCAAAAAGCTCTTTATTGTCTCATACTGCCTGTGCTGCAGCACCTCTTTTCACCCTCTGTCTGAAACCAGAGCCCAGTCTGCTCTGATTGGTTAGCTGGCTGGCTCCGTTTTGATTGGTCAACCGCTTAGAGATGTCCCGCCCTTAGCCTATCACGTACAATGTGTTGGAGTGCTAGCCAATATAAGTGCAAGTGTTACAAAGTGATGTCACTATGATAAGGAAGTAAACAACGGAGTCCGACAGAGGCGTTTCAGGCATTTTATAATATTTGTTACACTGTTTTTCCATCTACTGTACAGTAGCTTTTTGCATCAAAACACACAACTTAAATGAATAGTAAATACTTGATTGGAATAGTTTTTAAAATATTTGCTTCGATTAAAAATGGGCAAAAGTAGTTTCATTCCCTGCCTGGTGCTAGAGTTGGAAGTCAAACAGGACATAATAATATTTTTCTCTTCAACATTTACTTTAAACTATCGTTTTAAGTTTCTTGCCAAAAACTACATTTCAGAAGACAACATTTTAACATATCATGCCTTCAAAAATGTAGACAGTGGTTTGAATTTAGAGGTCGCTCTGCACACACACATCAATCTGTCATTGTGATCTAGATGTGCCTATAGAGTGTGTGTGTGTGTTATCAGATGGAGGGTGGGTGTGAAGGTCGCTGTGAGTCATGTGGCCATCAGAGGACAATAGAGCAGCTGCGACAAAGAGACTGGAGCAGGACTGATGGAGACTGATGGAGACGGATGAGAGAGAGTTGACCTCTGCTAGCGCTCTGCAAGGTCAACGGCACAACTCTGAAGGAGCATGTGTGGTCCTCCTTTACGTATCATTGATCCTGATTTAATTTCTGATTCATCTAATGGATGCTGTGTCTTATCATATCCTTGTGCAAAGTCTTCTCTTATTAGCAGAGTAGGAAAACAGACTTAAACATGGATGAGGACAAACTCCTGCTAAATAAATACTAAATAATGTTCTCAGCAGATTTACAACACTTGAAACTGACATTGTATTGCATTTCCTTGTAGTTCTGAGTATCTTTATGGCTTATTGCACTTATTGTAAGTAGCTGTGGATAAAAGTGTCAGCTAAATTAAATGTATCATAGTCGAAGGAATGTTTTACCGAAGACATTGCAAAAGACTGGTTCAAATACGGCTAAAATGGGGCTGCATCATTTGGGAACCCTGTACTAATTACGATCTTTTTGACGGATTGTTTTTCTTCACATCATCTCGTTTGAAATCATATTCATTATAATCGTATCATACATATTGTATATTGTATATTGTATCTCTTGACTTAAGAAGACCCTTACTCATTCTTGTCTTTTGTCAAAATCCCACACTATTAAACTCCACCTCCAATCCATACTGTATTATTCACACTTAAGCAGCTGATTGTAGGTTTTAAAAGCACTTTTATTCCCAGTCTTGTAATGGTACCAGTTAGAACCAGCTCTTGTTACCCACGACCAAGGACAACACACACTCCTACGCACACTTCATTACACAGTTTCCCATTGACTGATCCCGCATCGTAAACACAGTAAATAAGCTGGCTCCTATCGACAGAGGAGGCTATTAAAATAAAACTATCTGTGGGTTTATTGAGGTGTACGCTGTGTCTCTGTGAGTAAACAGATTCTCCGTGGCATCAGCACTTCTCCCCGGTGCAGAAACCCTGCGTCTAGGCAACTGTTGGGCTTGGTTACAGTTACCATGGAGATGTGTTTCCGTCAG